>OY754344.1:30706513-30995749 GCA_963572235.1 Caenorhabditis japonica
CTTATATATTTCTCATAATTTACTGATATTAAATGTTATTTCAGATCGAAACCAGTAGCCCGTTCTCCCAACGCCGCCTTCACCTAATTTCGAAATTAATTGTTTTGTTCAGATTTTCAGATTTTTCTATTTGAACTTGTTTTTTCTGGTGCACATGTTCTTTTTCTAATAAATGTATTGTTTTCAGTCCAATATACCAACAGTATGAACTATCCGCAATGCCAACGGCCTGTCCAAAATTGACAAGCTGCGCGCAGACTGTTTGGAACTGCCGGCAGAGAACTGTCTGCGCGCAATCAAACAGCTGTCTAGTAATTCTCATCAGACTGTTGTTAGGTTGCGCGCAGACAGTTTGGCAACTGACCGCAGACTGTCTGGGGTTTCTGCCGAGTGTGCATCGGTGGTGTACTGGTGTGCACTTCTCTCCGACAATCTTGAGGTCGCGGGTTCGAACCCTTACTCAGTTTTTTCTTTTTTTTTTCTTGTTGACCCGTATCAGACTTTTTTCTCTTGTTTTGACCAACATAAGACAAATCAGAATAATAGAAATTGGCTACAAATACCATTAGAAAAGCACATTTTTCGAAGGTATGTGTGTTGGTGGAGGAAATTTAAAAAATATATTTTTTAATTTTTTTTTCGAACCACTTCCAGTTATTTTTATATGTGAAAAAGTATTTTTTACAATTTCTGGTGTATTTAATACGTTCTGAGTACTATTTTGAACTCAAAAACACTAATAAATGAGTGAGATAGTGAAACATCTGTTCGAAAGAAGTATCTCAAAAGATTTTGGACTGTATTTATTTATTTTTATTTATTTGTATACGCCCATTGCGGTACGTGAAAAGTAAATAATACAGAAGAGATGTACAAGAGGAAACAAAGAAAACGAAGTGGCAAAAAAGAAAAACAGGAAATATGGTTCGAGTACACGTGAAAATAATACATTTTGGGAGAAAAGAGAGGATAAATTTTGCGTAAACGTTCGGTCATCAGTGGTCATAGTTTGAATGAAGAGAGCGTGCGGTTAACAAAAAAGTTTCTACGTATTTTAGTTTTGCAGTGGTTCCATTTGAATTTGTTTTTTGCGCGCGTGCGAGTGTTTTTCTCATAAGTGAAAAAGGGGCTTGTGTCAATGTCTACTTGACCCCAAATCATTTTTAGTACAAGTTTTCTATCAAAAGTTTGCCTTCTCGATTCTAGCGATGATAGATTGAAAAAAGAGTTACGTTGGGGGGCTGTTAGGTAGTCGGGGTCATTTGGAGTTAGGTATCTCCCTTTTATACGGCTGTATAGTCTTATCGTAAATGCATTTTGAACCGATTCAATGGCTTTACAGTCGAGTTTTCTTGTTGGGTTGCTGATTTCTGTGCCATACTCTAGTATGGGTCTTATAAAGATTTTGTATAGAAGTGTCATAAGGCGGGGGTTATTACTACAGTAGTGATTGAATATTTGAAATACGCTAAACTTAGCTTTGCAGATGGCTTTTTTCCAGTGACAAGTAAAATCAAGCATTGGAGTTATTATGAAACCTAAGTCGCGTATGCTTATTTCTCTTCTGATAGGGTTATTATTTATCTGATACTTTGTGGTTCGGGGATTTTTTCCTAATGAGATAACTAGAGTTTTACTGTCGTTGAGAGCTAGCTTAGAATTTTCAGACCATTTATTATCAATTCAATATTCTTGCCGGCTACCATAGGCGCCCGCGAAAGTTTTATAATAGACGCAGACATAACGACACATGTCTGCGGCGACACACCCGCTCACATTTTTTGATCTACGTTCAGTTGAATTCAGTTGAATTCAGTTGAAAAGACCTGATGGGGCGGAGCCTCGATGTTTCGCGCCACTGCTTACTGTAGCCGGCAAGAATATTGAATTGATAATACAGACAGTCTATCGCGCTTTGCATTAACGTTTCATGATCTTCTATCGTATCACTTTTTGGAATCGCCGTGTAGATTTTAATGTCGTCTGCAAATTGTTTGCATCGAATGCCAGATGGTAGAATGCTAGGAATTTCATTTACAAAGATTCCGAAAAGTATTGGCGAGAGTACGGCTCCTTGAGGGACGCCGCACTGCGAGTGCTTTTGGGTAGATAATTCATTGTTGACCTTTACCGAAAATTTTCTATTGGAGAGATATGATCTTATCCATTTGATAAGATTCGGATTGAGGTTGATTTCTACCAGTTTCTCTAGTAGAATTTCATGTGGAACCCTGTCAAAAGCTTTTGCGTAATCTAGGTATATAACGTCTACTTGCGCACCTTCATCTATGCTCTCTGTCCAGTCATTAACCGCCTCTAACATGCACGTTACTGTGGATTTCTTGGGGCGAAACCCGTGTTGATCGTTGTTCCAAAATTTGATTGTATCTAAATGCTGCAGTATTTTCTTTAAGAGACAACGCTCGTATATTCTACAGAGCTGAGAAGTTAAACTAATTGGGCGGAAATCTGTTGGTACCGTGGGGTTCTCTTTTTTGTTCAATGGGATAACTATAGACTCTTTCCACAGCGACGGGCACTCACATCTCATCATCGAGAGGTTGCATAGTTGTGCTAGTGGGCTACTGATAAGATGTGCTATTATTTTTAGAAACTTATAGGGAACGTTATCGGGTGTCTGGGAACAGGAGGTTTTGCACTTTAACATCATACTAAGCATCTCAGCGTCTGTGACCCATGGTATTTCTTGTGGAGATTTGAAATTTGATGGAAGCTCAAAATTCAGCAGTGGTGGGTTTACATATTGAGATTCAAAGCTCTCTGCCAAGAGTTCCGCTTTTTCCGCGTTGGTAACTGATAGGATCCCCTGTGCGTTTGCCAGTGTTGGTATTTTTAAGTTTTTCGGCTTCAAAAGGTACTTTGCTTTTTTACTGAATCGGCTCACCCCTGAGGACTCTAGCAGTTTGACTTCCTCGTTTCTACGATATTTTAGTAACTTTTTCCGAAATTTTTTAGCGGTTTTAATGTAGTCGAAGAAATCGTCTCTGCCACGGCTAGATTTCACTTTTTCTAGTTTTAGTTGAACTAACTTATAGAAAGATTTCAGGTAGTCTGGTGTGTTTCTTATGCTGGGTTGGACATATAGTTTCGGAACTGAGAGTTCAAAGGCCTCTCTCATGTGATCAATGAAGTTTTGATACATGGTAGAGATAGAGTTTCCTGGGTGCAGTAAACGGCCCCAGTCAATGGAACCTAGATAACCAAGGCACTTCGGCCATTTAATGTTCTTGTAATCGTAAAGAAATATTTTCTGTTCGGGGGGCCTTTGGAGAATATCTAAATTAAAATGTATAGAGTTGTGGTCACTGGAACCGATTGGTGAGAGAATTCGGATGTCAGAAAGACGGCTATTACTAAAGACAACATCTAATAGATTTTCTTTTCTAGTTGCTTCGCGGATAAATTGCGTAAGATTATTTTGATTACAAAAGTCGCATAAGAGGGTACCTAAACGCGTTTGAGAAGTTGGTACCGCTGAGGTCCAGTTAATTCCGTTTATGTTCATATCACCTAGTATGACAAGTTGGCCTACGTGGTTTGAGAGATCTGACACTTTATTTAAAAGGGTAATTGTATTTTCGAATGAGCAGGAAGGTGGGCGATAGATATTTATGATTCGTAATGGTGTCACGTTAACGTCTATGTCTACTGTTATTAATTCATACGCCGAATGTTTCGTTTCCGCGGTAATTATGGTACTTGGGAATTCTTTTTTCACTAGTGTGCAAACCCCTCCCCCTCGCGATGTTGCGCAGCGGTCAGCGCGGAATACGTGATAATTTGAATTAGGATCAAGAAATGACGCGTTTTCAAATTTGCTAGATAACCAGGTTTCTTGAATACAGAGGATATCGGGAGACGTCGTGTTTACTATGTACTGAAATTCGAGTTTGTTAGCCACAATAGACCGAACGTTTGCGCTTATAAATGAAAGAATAAAATTAGAAGAATGTGTAAAGAAGTTTAAATTACTAGTATTGGGCGAGATTAGTTTTTTGAATCCGTTATCATTGGTGTGGGTATTTCCTTGCGCGGTTGAAGCGGCGTGGCGTTCGCGTTTGTAGCTGGTGATTGATTTGAGCGGTTTTTACGGCGGTTGTTGTGGAACTGCACCAACTCCTCGCGCGACATAGACGGACGTAGGAAAATATGCCGACCGTCTGCACCCCGATAGGTCTTTAACTTGTGCGCCTTCTTCAGAGTATCCCGCTGCGCAAACTGACTTGTTAAAACTATCTTTAGGAGCCGCGGTCTCCCATCCTCCCTCTGACGTCCGAGCCGATAGACACTGACCGCTGGCGACGTTGCATCCACGTGCTTCAGCAGTTGATTGACGGTGTTCTGATCTGCCAGGCTTCTCTCGAATTGCGGCAGTGCCAAATCTTCCGGGACTCCAATGGCGACGATTGATCGCCGCCTTTCCTTAACTTCTGCCGGGTCGTCCTGTTTCTTCTTTTCATCCTTTAGGGCCAATTCCATATCCTCTATCCGTTTCTCCTGTGCAACAACTGTTTCCTCCAAACGTTTCATATTCGCGTGCATGTCCAAAATCGATTTGTGGATTCGACATGGTTCGTACGTGCTCACCACCTCACTCACCATCTCTAACCCTCCTTATAGCGCGACCATAAATGAAAAAAGGTGCTCATAAATGCAGAAATTTCCCACTTTTTTCTAAATCGCACAGTTGAATTTAGAAAAAGGGGAAATTTCTGCATTTATGGCCACCTTTTTTCATTTCTGGCCGCGCCATTATGTTTTCCCGGGACACTCACAGGTCACATACAATGACGGCGCCACACTCTGACATGTAATATATATTACAAGCCTGAGCTGGCGCCTATCGGCGACAGAAAAAATAGTAAAATTGACATGAACATTTAATGTTCAAAATATTTATTCTGCAACGTGTACCAATTGGTGTAGTGGCTAGTGAGTTGCAAATCGAATCTGCGCTTCCAAGTTCAATTCCTCCCAAGGTTGATGTGTTTTTATCGCTCCAAGAGAGCTTTACCTGACCCTTCAAAGCGAACAGACGGGCATACTTGAATAGCGTAATATATATCATCCTTATATATAAAATTCCGTTTGGGTCTGTAACTGAGTTTCTTGGTGTGTCTGTTTCCAAACTGCATGGCGGAAGCGAACTGAGCGCCCGAGACCAACACAAAAACTCGAACCTGCGTCTTTCGCTTGGAGGGCAAGCGCTTAACCGCCTGCGCCACAGGTCACACGCTAGAAATTAATGAAAAAGAAATTATAAAAGAAAGTGAAGAAAAACATTTTTAGAAATGAAAAGATATACTCGGTATAAAACGCTGATAACTCGCTCCAATCGAACAAAAAATTTCGCATGCATTTGGAGTGAGGTTTAGAGAAATCAGAGCGAAACATCGGCCACTGCTCTCTCAATTTTCTGCACTCTCTCGTCGCCAACGTGGCCGCGTCCACCCTGTGCGAAGGGAGCGCGTTTGCAGCGCTCCGTACTGAGAATATCAAAAGTAGCTTTTGATGCAGCCAGGCTTGTAATAATATAAATAATTGCTGTATTGAATTTTTTTATTATTATTTTTTCAATAAATATTGATAGAAACACGAACTGTGTTAGTTTTCATGAGAAAATATCAAATAAAGAAAAAAGCAAGAAGGTAGTCACTCCCGCGATGTAGCAGCTAGCGAACCGCTGGCGGGCCCGCCACGGGCCCGCTGCGTGCACCACGCGTGTACTCTTTTAGCTGTCAGCGGGCCCGTGGCGCTTCACCAGTGAAGAGTCGTTCCTTTCTAGCCGAAGTGGCTGGCACAGCTAGAAGCTTTTGAGCCATAGATTTAAGCCGCGGGAAATTCTGATTTTCTCTCCAATACTTGAATGGGTCAGCGGAGGAAGTTGGCGGTTTTGGAAAAAATCTTTCGAAACAAAAAAAATTGTCGATTCACGGTAAACTATGGGCAAATAATTTTGCACTGCCATTTTTTGCACTACCCGTGTTGCAGCACTACCTAATTTTGCACTGCCGTTTTTCATCATCTGATTTTGCACTACCCAAAAGTGGTTTTGCACTACCTATTTTTTGGTTTTGCACTACCAATTAATTTTAGCAGGGCATTTTTTTGATATCGGGTTTTTTTTCAATAAAACCAATCAAAATGCATGCTTCGGAGCCAATCAGATCCGTATAGGTGTTATTCGGAAATTTCAGCGGCAACGCGCCGGGAGCATGTGTGACACATTTCAAATATGAGACCGGAGGGAGCTGGGCGGAAGCATGTCTTGATCCTTCTGTGTGAATAGCCCAATTCTGGCAATAAATGCTTATCTATTTAGGTTCAACCATAGATTTTTAATTAAAAAAAATCAGCAGCCACCAACCCGCAAAGCATGCTTCCACCCAGCTCCCTACGGTCGCCCTTGTTTGAGGTTTCACACATGCTTCCCGCGCGTTGCCGCTGGGCTTCACCAACAACAACAACAATTACAAAGTCGATCCGTTCTTCAAGTACCGAAGGTACTGCGGATCACGGTTTTCTGCGTACGCGGACGACTGGTGGTGTACCGTTCAGAGCCAGACGTTATTTAAGTCAATTCATGGCTAGGAAAATGACCGAGCAATCTTCGTAGATTTCTCTACTACCCAATTTGAGGCTGGGTGAACCCGGGGGGTGAGGGCAGGAATCGAACCTGTGACCTCTGGAACGGCGGCGGTCACCACTACCGGCTGCGCTATCCACCCCCCCCCCCCCAAAAGCAACAAAACCAATTAAAACCTTTTCTGAAAATATATTCCCCACGAAAAAAAAGGGTAGTGCAAAACCACCTTTGGGTAGTGCAAAATCAGATGGCAAAAAACGGCAGTGCAAAATTAGGTAGTGCTGCAACACGGGTAGTGCAAAAAATGGTAGTGCAAAATTATTTGCCAAACTATGCGTATCTGGCCGGCGTGAAGTACACGTGGACAACAGCAGCTATTTCAAGCTAAATATTTTCCGTCAAAATACGGATAACGGAAACGGAAACGGAAAATAATGAAAATAACGCGTGTTGTTTAGCGATATGTTTCGTCGATTAATTTAATCGCGATTAATCTACTAATTTGCGATTAAATTAATCGACGATTAATCGACTAAAATTTTTTTAATCGACTAATTAATCGACTAAAACCGGTGAAAATTAATCGACTAATTCACCGATTATTAATCGAAAAAACCATTAATCGGTGAATTTTTGATCGGTGAAGCACACTGGTAGCCGGCAAGAAGATTGAATTGATAATATTTCACGTTCAAACTCGATTGCCGTGAACATTTAATTAACAATTAATTTCCTTTGCATTGGGTACCACCACTTGGTCTACACAGGCAAAACGCGTAGGATTTCAACAGATTCTAAAAAGTACGTCAAAAGAATGTCTAGAAATCAATTGAAATGAACTCTTTCTAGACTCTATTGAAACTCTTTCAAAAACAATGATCAAAAAGTTTCAACAGTCTAGTTCATTTCAATTGATTTCTACACATTCTTTTACGTATTTTTCAGAATCTGTTGAAATCCTACGCGTTTTGCCTGTGTAGTGGCTAGTGAGTTTCACATTGAATCTGCACTCTCTGGTTCAACTCCTCTTGAGATCGATAGATTTTTGTCGATCTATAGGCGTGGTTAAACTTTTAATTTTCAAAATATTTCTTCTGCAGCGGGTACCAATTGGTGTAGTGGCTAGTGAGTTGCAAATTGAATCTCCACTCCCTAGTTCAATTCCTCCCTAGGTTTATGGGTTTTTGTCGATCCGATTGAACTTGACCCTGACCCTTCACGCGAACAGACGGACATACTTGAATAGCGTAATATATATATAAGACAGATAGCACACACGTGGTGGGCGACAATGCCAAAACGGATGGGACATGGAATGGACCTGTGAGGTGTTGGTCCACAAGAGAAGGTATACCCGACAGCCGCGCTGGAGTGGCAAGGGATTCGGTTAGAGAATTCTGAAGGCTCAGAGGGAGAGCTCTGGAGGAAGGCTCGGTGGCACGGTGTCACAGAGCTCACCGTCTATTTTTGGTTGTCTGAATACATGTGCTCATTGAGCATCTTGAGTGAAATCGGTAAAAAATTAAAGATTCAGGAAGTTTATAAAATATCCACGTGCCACCCAAGTTCCAACCGTTTTAAGTCCACGCGCCCACGTCCGCATCCTACCCGTGGGAGCGTGGATACTAATAGGATCCATATATGATACATATAAAATTTCTATTAATTCCACTTCCCATCCGTTTCGGATCCGATACCCTTCACCTGAGTAAGAAATATGTGGATCACAGTGTTGTTGATTTATCGTGACAGAAGACAAAGTTGATGGAGAAATAAAAAAATTTCTAAAAAATACTGAGTTGGCGGTACCAAACCTCTCTTGCCGATTTTATTTTGTTTTAATTAACTCGGCTATCGCGTGCTACCTTTGCACTAACTTTGAGGCAATTTCAAACATTGTGCAAATTCTTAACACCATACAAAGTTTGGGAAAAAATGAGCGGTTTTCGCACTTAGAACCGGTATTGAGACCGTTGCAAACATTGTGCAAACGCCCTGCAAAGTTTGCACCAACTTTCAAGCAGAGCGCGTTCCATCGCAGTCTGCGTCTACACTATTTTCGTGGTGGACACAGAAACATCTGCGCGAAATTCGCAACATTTTTTCCGTGGCAAATATTTCAGAGGATGCATATTCGGATTGCTTTTATTAACTCCTCTTCACGTTTCACAACTCGAGTCAATTCTTATTCAAAAAAAATTCCAGATTCGTCGAGGATGGCCACAGACCAGAGTTGCATGGAAGTTAAATTCTCTAAAATGGAAATGAATATTTTTACACGGAAGTCGGAATTTAAAAATTGAGCTGAAGTCGTAAGTCGGAAATCCATCAAATTGTGGCATCGACTACGGCAACAATACCAACCATCTTATAATAAATTAAATTTTTAGTTTTAATGTTTTCCCATTTTTCACTACTCTGTTAATTTCTGTTTTCCCAATTCGAAAACATAAATATCATTTTTCAATCAATAACAGTAAAATAAGAGTGAGCAATGCAAGGATTCAGAAAAGCGCACAATAATTGCATAGCTTCACTGGTGAAGCGCCACGGGCCCGCAGCGGGCCCGCCAGCACACCGCTGACAGCTAAAAGAGTACACGCGTGGTGCACGCAGCGGGCCCGTGGCGGGCCCGCCAGCGGTTCGCTACCTGCTACATCGCGTGGGTGACCCCTTTCTTGCTTTTTTTCTTTATTTGATATTTTCTATTAGAAACTAACACTGATGTTATTAATAAGACAGTTTATTAAAAAACAGAAAAGAAAAATTTAGAAAATTATTAGATTATCACAAAGTTCTTCGATGACGTTGCTCGAATCATCTCATCGTCGATCGTCCGAATCGAGATGTCGCACGTGTCTGAAAATTGAATAAGTTTATTATGTGAGAGCTGGCGCTAAATACGGCATCCCGGAGTTTTTAAAAACTTTATTTCCACAAGTAAATTGCTTAGAGTTTCATGTTATTTTAAAAAGTACATTAAAAAGTTTTCAAAAACAGTTGAAAATAACTCTTTTTTAAATTTTTTCAACTCTTTTTAAGCCGTAGAATTTCAAATAAGTCAAGGAAGACCGATAGTTGCATATAATTGACACGGACTTCTTAGAATCACTTGAAATGGTACGCGGTTTAACTGGGCTTCTAACGTTTTCAATATTTTTAGGGAATATCGTTGTTAAAACGAAATAGAGCGTTATTTTGTGTCATCCCTATTTCATTCAGTTCCTTTCTTCAAAAGCATATTTCCAAATTTGATCTGCGCAAAAAGCACCTAAATATTTCGCACCAGAACTTGGTCGCTCCAAGCCCCGTGGCTTTGAAAATTTTTGGGCAAGTTTTGTGTCAATCGGCTTTTTTTCCACTACGTACCGATGCAGATCCTAGGCCATTTTGAGAAATCTTCTCTTCCATGAAAGAAATCCTGGATCTATTTTGAAAATGAAAGCCAACTGAAAAATCGGCTCTGGGACGTTTCAAAACAAGACGTTTCAAAACTGGGACATTTCAAAACTTTTTTGCATTTTTTCGTAGCGTTTGTTGCCAATTGACACCAAAATGCACGCTCATAAGGTTTTTATTTTTTCTTTTATCAATTATTTGTATTTTTATGGAAATTTAAATACACTAGTACGCCGCAAAAATGCAAAAAAGTTTTGAAACGTCTTGTTTTGAAACGTCCCAGAGCCAAAAAATCGGCTCAATAAATATTGTTCTTCGTTTAATTTACTACATTTTTTAAAGTTGGTTCAAATCGGTGCGCTACCGGCTTTAGGAAATTTGTTAAAGGTATCGCAGTCGAGGAAAAAATTACGGATTTCCGCTTCCATTTTCAGTTTTCTGTACTTTTCTGGGAAATAAAGGTCTAAATAAAAAATCGGCTCGCTAATAATTTGTCTTCATTTAATTTTCTAAGTTGACCCGATATTACGCAAACACCGAGTTGCAATTTTTTGTTTTCAACATATGTAATACAATTTATTTTGCTCTTTTTTCGCAAATTTCAACAAGACTAAAACTTTTCAAAACATACCGATTGGCCAGATGAATTCGATTTTTTCCATAGCAGCCTCGCGTCTTTACCACCTGAAAATAATAAATATCTCAACAAAAAAAGCCCATAAAACGTACTTTACAAACTTACTCGTTTTTCAGGCGGATTTTAACCTCAGCCGACCGCAAAATGTCGCCATTTTGATCCGTTCTTCCCCTGAGAACACAAAAATTAATTAAAAATGAAAATTAATGATAAAAAACGGCAGAAAAACACGTAAAATTGAAGTTTTTTGACAAAAAAAATATTTAAAAAGTTAAGCCCCGCCCACTTTGCAGACTGCGGCACACGATTTTGCAATAATGCTGCGCGCCATTTGTTTCAAGAAAACTGGGTAATACTGACTTTTTACGTTAATATTTTTGATGAATAATCAAAAAATGAGTATAAAATCACAAAATTTAACATATAAAAAAATTAATTTACACGTAATCGCTTTAAAATAGGCAGATTGAGCGATGTTAGCCTGTGCTGAACTCATTGTCAACGTCAATCCGCAGTACCCGATTGTCAATGTTATTAAAACGGTAATTTCAGTATTATAGAATTTCAAGCCTGCTACGCTGACGTGTACTGGATATTGGCACAGCATTTAAGAGACTTGTTAAAAAAGGCACGCGATAGGGATAAGGCGATTAAGGCTCCTTTACCGGCTTGACTCTTTTAGCAGCGTAGAAATATTGTTTCTATAAAAACTATAATCGATGGAAAACACATATAATGGATTCGTGGCGGAGTGACATCTCACGTGAAATCGGGAGACGAAAAATCTCTTAATTTCTTCAGTTACTTCTTCATTTTTTCGAATAAAAACGTAAATGCTGAATTTTTAATAAAGGCTGCTAAATTATTTTTAGCAGGTACTGTAAGCTTCGTTACTGAAGCTGCACTTTTTTAGAGAAAATACAGTGTTTATAGATGTGCATTATTCACAAGAAATGAATTACATTCACGACATGTAAGAATACGTTTGCAGAGTTGGGTAGCGAACGAAACTCGTAGTTTTTCGAATTCCTTCATCTGTTTGTTTGAATTTTGTATAAATAATTTTGTTTTCAATGAACTTGCGACATGAGAACATGAAACTCCGCCCACTTATTTTTACGGTGTTTGCGGATTTTTGTTTTCATGATGCAAATTGTTTGAAAACCTAATAAACACTTCTCAAATTAGAACAAAACGTTTTCAACAAATATCAAAACAAACGAAACGTTAATGAAACTTTTCTGCAACTTATCCGCGGTCGGTCATGTCCAATTCTTACAATTAGAACAAAGTCTACTAAAAAAATATTTGTACTCGTTATTATTCACATAAAACTAGAAAAGAAAAAATTTATATACCTTCTTGAGACAGTTTACCATCCTCCGCCCACCCGTTCGTCAGCTGGACGCTGGCGGGCCCGCCGCGGGCCCGTAGCGGGCCCGCCAGCGCATCACCACTGAATATCAGCATTTTCGATCAAAAACTCAACTGATTAGTGTCCTATGCGCAATTTTACTTCGTTTAAAATAACTATAATTCATTTATAAACCCATTGGAAACAAAATTTTTTTTCACCTGTCAGTCACCTACCAAATATCATAGCCGCCGCGGGCCCGCGCGCGGTTCACCAGTGTTACTTACTTGTGATACTTGTGAGGTTCGACCTCAGTTCAAGGCTGTCACACGGCCGGCCCCGGCCGGCCGGGCCGCGGCCTCGGCCCTTGCGTTAAAAACCTACAGAGGGTTTCCAAAGTGAATAATTCATAGAGAAATAATTAAAAAAAAAAGATGAAAAATCAAAAAGTATACGAAAATAACGATAATCTTCATGAAATTTGTGAGAATTATAAAAAAGTTGAAAATTAAAAAAAAATTTGGTTGTTTTTTCGATTGGGATAATTTAAGATAATTTGAGATAGGTATAATTCTTTCACAAGGGGAATTTTCATACTTTTGTGAGAATTTTTTGTTTTGTCAACTTTGTTCTAACTTTTTATGATTAGCAATAAAAATGATTTACATTATTCAAAAACTTCTGGTTTAAATCTTGATTTTTGAAATGAAACAATGTTTTAAAAATGAGTAGTAATGTTTATTAAAATTTAAAATTTTTAATTTTAAATTTATTGTCTAAACTTTTTCTGGCATGAAGAATTATGAAAAATCGAATTGTTCCTGAAAAATTGCAATTTTTTTTGTGTGAGTTGTAAAGAAGAGATTGAAAAATGGATAAATGAAACAACTAAATACACAAAAATGTACAAAAACTCATTTCAAAAAAGGTTTTTATTTGTATCTCAAAAACTAAAAATTCAAATTTTCTCATTTTTTGAATATATTTTTTATTGTTCACATTTTTACACATATTTCTGTAATTTAGAACCAATTTGCTTCACTTTTGTTCAGTTCAAATAGTATATAACCTTTTTGTAGATGTTTAATGCAAGGGCCGAGGCCGCGAGATTTGACAGCCTTGCCTCAGTTTCCATCCTGGATACTGCGAACCAAGCTGCGCCAAGTTACACGATCCCTTCCGACAGTGGGCCATGCTCGTTTTGCCTCGAGTATGCCAATTCTTCGGCGGCCGTGCCCGAGGTTGCCCCTTAGGGCCTCATAGCATGGGTGCGATTTTATTTGCATAGCATCGGTGGGATTTTTGCACAGACGCTATGCAAAAATAGTGCCGATCTTCTGCAATGTTCCCCAACACCGGGGCAGACATTGCAGAATCTTGGTGCAAAGGTAGCACGCGACTGCCCAGTAAGGGAATCCATGGTGACCCTGAAAAGGTGAACCAATCACTTTTATTTTTGATGTGAGTTGTCACGAGTTAATTTAGTTTGTTTATTTTTAATTTATACAAGCCTGGCTGCATCAAAAGCTACTTTTGATTTCTTCTCATTTCTAAAAATTTTTTTCTTCACTTTCTTTTAAATTTCTTGTTCATACATTTCTTGCGTGTGCCCTGTGGCGCAGGCGGTTAAGCGCTTGCATTTCAAGCGAACGACGCAGGTTCGATTTTTTGTGTTGGTTTCGGGCGCTCAGTTCGCTTCCGACATGCAGTTTGGAAACAGACACACCAAGAAACTCAGTTACAGACCCAAACGGAATTTTATATATATAAGGATGATATTACGCTATTCAACATGTCCGTCTGTTCGCTTTGAAGGGTCATATATATTACAACAAAGATTACAAAGTCGATCCGTTCTTGAAGTACCGAAGGTACTGCGGATCACGGTTTTCTGCGTACGTGGATGACTGGTGGTGTACCGTTCAGAGCCAGACATTATTTAAGTCAATTCCTGGCTAGGGAAATGACCGAGCAATCTTCGTAGATTTCTCTATTACCCAATTAGAGGCTGGATGAACCCGGGGGGTGAGAGCTGACTCGAACCTGTGACCTCTCGGACGGCGGCGGCCACCACTACCGGCTGCGCTAGGATGATTTCTGGTGGAGCTGTTGTTTCGTAAGTCTGCATTTTCTTTTGTTTTAATTAAAGGAACTTGTGATGATCCTGAAAAAGTGAACCAACAACTACTGCTTTGCCAACCTAATATTAAACCGAAACATTGGAAAAAGTGGTAAATCATCGAAGTAGGAAACGAACTTATTAGAAAAACAACAAAAAGTGAGAAATGTGATAAACGATTGTTTGTCAATTTATCGATAAACTTTTGAAAAGGCACACTGCTGCAAACGTTATAAATAACGAAAAACGAAGAAAAAACTAACCTATAGTGAATTACAAAGCGAACATCTGGTTTATCAATGCCCATTCCGAATGCAACAGTAGCACAGATCACATCTACTCTATTAGCCAGCCAGCTTTTCTGAACTGCCACACGCACGTTATCGTTGAGCCCAGCATGATACACTTCCGCGGATAATCCTGCTCTTGTGAGCATCATTTGCACAGTTTCACATTCTTTTCTGCAAAATTCTATTGTAATCCTGCCATTTATTATTGTTTAAAAAAATTTGTCACCTGGCGAGAGGCGCGAATTCAAAAAATAGGCTCCGCCTCCTCGCCGAAATATTTTTGAAACTCTGCGCGCGCCAATTTGCAATCGCTGTGCGAGCGATTTTATGCGTTGAATTTTCGTTACTTTATTAACACATATCGATCGAAGATAATTAAAAACTCACTTTAAATCAACAGTTGCCAAATTCGCTTCAAAATAACATTTTTTATAAAGGTTTCCAGGAGAAATTGAAAGGCACTGAACAAAAATTCGAGGCAGAAAATCGCGCGCACCGCGATTGCAAATTGGCGCGCGCAGAATTGCAAAAATATTTCGGCGAGGAGACGGAGCCTTTTTTTGAATTCGCGCCTCTCGCCAGGTGACAAATTTTTTAAAACAATAATATCATGGTGATCAGAAATGGGACCAAACAAAATTTTTGTTTCGGCTGTTTTATTTTTGGATTATTTATGGTTTAAACAAAGCATTTTTTGTTTCAACCATAAATTTTATATTTTTTGTGGCGATGCACCATAGGCAAAAATGCAAGAGTAGGGCAAAAGGCAAATCAGAATCGCAGAGGCGCAAAAAATGCCTGTTTTTGAACAAAAATATATTGTGTTTTCAATCGAGTTTTCGAGCTTTTTTGCCGCGAAACATGGGTTTGTTAGTTGGATACCTCCTCGCGGAGCAAACTGCGCAATGCTCTGCTCCTCCGACAGAGTAAATTGGACATCACTAAGCACTGTAGAGAAATATTAGGCTGGCAAAAAAGTTTTTTCCGAAAAATTTCGCAATTTTATTTTTTTAATCAACTTTATTTCCTAGCATGCTCAATCAACAATATATTGACCATCATTAGTCACAACTGTGAGCCATCGCTCTGGGCGGTCGTCGATGCCCTTCTTCCAGAACGCGGCGGACTGAGAGTCGAAGAAGTCGAAAACTGCCATTTTTAGGTCTTCGTACTTCGCGAATCGCTTCTCTTTCAGGAACAGCTTGAGCGGTCGGAAGAGGTGGTAATCAGAAGGCGCGATGTCTGGTGAGTACGGTGGATGCGGAACCGTGTCCCAGTTCAGCTCCTGTAGTTTTTCCTGAGTGGCCTTGGCAACATGTGGGCGCGCGTTGTCATGGAGGAGGTGGACAGCGTAGCGTCTCGGGCGCTTTTCTCGAAGTGCGAGGACGAGCGAGGCAAGCTGATTGGAGTAGGTAGTAGCATTGACCGTTCTCCCTCGCGGGAGCAACTCGTAGTACAGCATGCCCTTCGCGTCCCAGAAGCAGGAAAGCAAACATTTCTTCTCATGATGATTGGCCTTCGGCAGCACTGGCGGCTCTTCCCCACGAGGAATCCAGACAGTGCGGTGGGTGTCGTTATTGTAGAGTACCCAGCTCTCATACCCTGTAACAAGGTCCGCCAGAAACGTTTTCCTTTGTGGAGTAAGAAGAAGAGACTGACAGGCCGTCAGACGAGCTTGCATCTGGTAGGGAGAGAGAGCATGGGGTACCCATCTCGCCAGCACTCGTCGGTAACCGAGATCGTGAAGATGATTGCTGATGGTTTGGTGACTGCCGCCAAGCATGGTCTCCAGCTCTCGCGTAGTTACATCTGGCCTCTCCTTCACGGCGTCGCGTAGCAGGTCGTTGTTCAGGGCGGTAGGTCTGCCACAGCGGTCGTTGTCTTCGAAACATTTCTCTCCCGGCTCAGCTGCCGGAGTGCCACTGGTCCACTCGTAGAAGATGATCAGTCGAAGTTGGGGTCGAGAGAGATCGTTCATGGCTGCTCGAACAGGAAACACGCGCGCCTTATATAGGTATAGGCGAGAAGTTTCTAGAAGGTTCTATGCAATAATACAACAGTCTAGTGCCCTAAGATCCAGCACTTTCTTTGGCGCGAATTTCAAAATTTTCGGAAAAAACTTTTTTGCCAGCCTAGTACAAACCATTATCTAGTATACTCGGTATAAAACGGTGAAACCGCTCCAATCGAACAAAAAATTTCGCATGCATTTGGAGTGAGATTCAGCGAAAAATATCGACCACGGTCTCTCAATTTTCTGCACTCTCTCATCGCCAACGTGGCCGCGTCCACTACTGTGCGAAGGGAGCGGGTTTGCAACGCTCCGTACTGAGAATAAAAAGCCAAATCAAAAAAATAGAAAAGACCCGTCCAGGAATTTATCAGCTCAGCCACGGTGCTCGCCGAGTTTTATTGGTCGGAAGAAAATGTTTGGAAGGAG
Source organism: Caenorhabditis japonica (assembly GCA_963572235.1). Taxonomy (NCBI): domain Eukaryota; kingdom Metazoa; phylum Nematoda; class Chromadorea; order Rhabditida; family Rhabditidae; genus Caenorhabditis; species Caenorhabditis japonica. The sequence continues at coordinate 30,723,360 of OY754344.1, forward strand.
CATATTAATAACTGTTGTCGGCCCACCAAAATGGTCAAACGCGCTCCGCTTTTGGAGCCGACAATATCAAGAAAAAATATACCGTAAAAACTGTATTTGAAGAGCCCCTCTAATAGAAGGCCCCTCCAAACGGCTTCATGAAAAATAGAAGTGTCCCTCTAATTATAGGGGGTGACAACTTTCTGGTGAAAGTTGCTTAAAATATACTCTTGTTTTTTACGAATATCACATCGAAATCGCACGAAATTTTTTTCTGATTTTTGGCAAATTTTATATAAAAAAAATAGAAGACCACGAGGAGTACACGATTTGGCGAGAAATTCAAACGCCATTTTCTTTTTCAACATTTTTCCCACGTCTTTTTCCAATATTTTTGCATGAACTTTTGGGAAATATATTACAAATATCATTTCGTGTTTTCAGATAGCAAATTAATGCGTGTTAATCACAAAATTAATGATAAAACTAATTCGGAACAAAATTCGCATGCCTTTAATTTTACAGTGGCGGAATTTGACACCTCCAAATGTTCGTCTAGTGGAGCGCACTTGCATACCTCCTCCTTTGGCGCCGATCATATAAACGCCCATCGCGGGCACTAAGAATGTGTGCTGTGATGGTCTAGTGGTCTACATTTTCGATCGCCGATCTGGAGGCCTGGGTTCAATACCTCTTGGTGCACTTTTTTTTTGTTTTCTGTTTTGAACCACAGATTCAAAGCAAGCTTCCGCCCAGCTCCCTCCGGTCGCCCATTTTCAAGGTTTCACGCATGCTTCCGGTGTTTTGCCGCTGAACTTTCTGGATAAAAGTTACTTGCCGAAGGATTTTAAAAATAACTAACGAATTTAAAGTAGTTCGAAAAAAAAATAAAGGAAATTTTAATTTTGTTTTCAACGTTCTACTCCAACACGCAAATGTAATTTTTTGTGATATTCGAAACAAAAATCCATAAGATTTAGTCTGAGCAGATACAAAAGAATAAAAAAAAAATAAAAACCGCGGAGGGGGATCGAACCCACAACCTCCAGATTAGCGTCCTCAAGCTATCACCACTAGCACAGGTAGTGCGCGTTCAGCTTATAATAGGTTGCGCGCAAGGCCTATCGAGTACACGCGAAGGACAGCGAAGTAAGCCTGTAACAGACTTATCGCGGCTCGGCGCCTGTAATAGGCCTGAAATAAGCTTGTCGCGGGTAGTTTTCACCTACGATTTGCTTATTGCGGCTGTTAGAAAGCCTATTTCACGCCTATAATAGGCCTTTCGCGGCCATTACAAACCTGGTTGTGGGCTTACAATAGGCATGCCACAGGTCATCACAAGAAATATTTGGCTCCGCCGTGCTTGATTTCAAGCCAGCTTGCCCAAATAAATTTTACTGATTAAAATAATAGAATTTATTGCATATTTAAAGTTAAAACACATGAACACTTTGGTAAGTTATTAACACAACAATGGAAATCGAACAAAAAACAAATGAACAACATAAAATAAGCCGGGAGAGCTTTCAGAATTTTAAAAGAATGGCCAACGTGTACTTCGTTTTTCTGGTGGGGGGTTTTTTTTTAATAATCTTATCTTTTTGGTAAAATGCAATAGTCAGTGGACAACATTTAAAAAAAGGATAAAATACGTTGGATGCTTGGATTGGTTTGAAAGTTTGGGAAAGAATGTCAAAAATACTTCCAAACACGCTCAAAATTACGTCACTTGAAATAATAAATTGTGCTTTCCGATTTTAAAAGGAATTTTCAGTTGACGGCAACTTTTCAAAAAATTATACACGCTAGCCAATTTTTTAAAATTCTAAAAAGCTTACCAAAGCCAAACCGTTACAATTAACAAGAAATGACGGACGCGTCGTCGTTGCCGTCCGTTTCCGGAGTCCTGCACGGTGTCCAGGAGACCTGCCAGGAGCTACAGGAGATGCCGTTTCTGACGTCGTTGATGTCTCCGCGTGGTGTCCGAGCTGTCCATCATAATCTGAAATGCTCAGTTCATAAAAGAGAGTTTACGGAAAAATAGAAGGGGCCGTATTCAGGAGGACATTCAGAATTCCGAATGGCTTCATGAATACGGTCCAGAAATAACTAACGAAAGAAGATTCATCAGTATTATTGTGTCTTCAAGCGAGATGCGACATCAAAGCGTTAAACCTCGCCCACTTTTTTTAACGCAAAAATTCAAAATGCACTAAAATGTAATGTTCGCGTGAAAAAGTTAGTAGATTTTCACGTTTTGATGTCTCAACTCGATTGAAAACACAATATTATGGATTCGTGACGTAGCGATTCGTTGCTGCAAGTTATGCGCCAGCAAAATGAAAAAAAAAATTGTTTTGTCTCTTGGCGCCAAATGTTGAATCGTGGCGAGATAACTGACACGCTGTCTTGCTACGTCAATAATCCATAATAATACAGGTGCGAGCAGCCCCGAAAAATAAGTTTTTCAATTTCCGGAAAAACGAAAAAAAAAAAACGGAAATAGGAACCGGACGGGGCTAAAAAAGTGGAAGCAGAAAGGGAACGAAAAGAACATTCGTGCAACACTGATGCGAAAGCGCATATTGTTTTTAAGAAGGTCGCAACATTAAAAATAAAATGAAAACCAGCATAAGTTTTTCATGGAACAATTAAAAATGCGCTAAAATTTAATATTTTCGTGAAAAACGTGGCGGATTTTCATTTTTTAACGATGCAACTCGATTGAAAACAAAATATTGTGTTTTTAATCGATTTGCGACATCAAAATGTGAAACTCCGTCAACTTGTTTCACGCAAACATTATGTTAATGCATTTAGAATTTTTGCGTGGAAAAAGTTGGCGAGTTTTAACGTTCTGATGTCGCAACTCGATTGAAAACACAATATATTGGATTCGTGGCGGAGTGACAATTTTTTTTCACGTTTTATTCGAAAAAATGAAGAAATAACTGAAGAAATGAAGAGATTTTTCGTCTCCCAGTTTCACGTGAAATGTCACTCCGTCATGAATCCATTATAACATTAATTATTTAAAAAATAATTCGTAAAAAATAAACAAATCAAATGGAAAACGTACTCAAAAAGCTATGAAAACTTGGAAAAAAAAAGCAATGAAATGATGACAAAAAATTTAGGCCGCCCAAAAAAACAGTGAAGCCGTAGAGCGCGTTTGTATCAACGGCGTCTTGTAATAGGCCTAGTGCGGTCGCCGCACACACCGCGTGCGCGATAAGTCTGTTGCAGGAGGGTAGCCGCTGCCACCCGCGATTGACTTATTTTAAGCCCAAAATAGGCCTTTATTTGGCTTACACCTATTATAAGTTGGACGCGCTTTACCTGTGAGGCCACCGCTGCACACATTCTCAGTGCCCGCAATGGGCGTTGATATATGAGCGGCGCGCGACGCGAGGAGGTATGCAAGTGCGCTCCACTAGCCGAGCATTTGGAGGTGCCAAATTCCGTCGCACATTTAATTTTTTCCCGTTTTCCTGCTCACTTCCGCATTAAATTTACTTTTTTTTTATAGTCGGCGAATACATCATCAACCTCGCTCTACCGCGAAATTCCTGTAAAACAGTGTTGCACTTGCAAGATTAACTCAAATTCTAGTTTTTATACTTATTTTTAACGGAAAATGACGTATCTACGACGAATTGCAGGTAAAATTTGATTTTTCGCTTCAAAAGAGGAGCACTACACTGTTGAAAATTGAAAAGTGCCGTAGAGCGAGGCTGATGATGCATTCGCCGAGTATATCTGTAACTGTTATATTCGAGCAATAATTTTCACCAGAATATATTCAAAACGTTGAATCAAACAACAGGCAAATATCGATTTTTCGATATTTATGACTAAAATGTGTTTCCGTGATTATCTAAAATTTTTATAATGCTGCGCACAAAGTAAAAAAAGCACGCGTGAATTTGCGAAACACGCGCACAAAGTGATGCGAGATTGAAGCATCATTTTTACTGAAAGGTGTTATGTCCCTTTAAAATTCTTACGGTACTTGTTATATTTTTAGTCGATTTTCTCAACATTTTGCGGCGAATTGACGTTTTCTGCGCTTTTAAAAATATTTTTCGATAAAGTAAATTAATTTAGCCCTACACGGAGTAATGGCGAGTGACCTGGTGCAAACGTGCTCCATTGATAACATGCGCACGCCGCACGCGCCGCATTCGACGGCAAAAATTTTGGGCGATGTGCCAATGCAAACATTTAGAAAAGAGACGAGACGGAGAAGACAAGCGAAAAAAGAGACGAGACGGAGAAGACGAGCGAAAAAAGAGACGAGACGGAGAAGACGAGAGCGTCGCGCGTGTTCCAGCGCCAAAAAAAGTCGTTTGAAAAAAAGGCAGTCGCCATTACTCCGTGGCCCTAATTGAAAGGGGTTGCGTCATGTTATCACTATTTTTTCTTATTTAAAGTAAATTCCCATTGTCTAGAAACTTAACTGTTTATTTTAAATTTAAATTTAAATTTATTTATTTGCTTTCAAACGTACATACATGAAAATGATGAAATACGAATAGAATGATCGGGGCAAATAAAAATAAAATGACCGATCGGACCAGCAATAGTCCAGTTGGTCAAGTGGAGGGGGGAGTTAAGATGGCTAGAGGAATAGCGCCTAGGCGCGCAGCAAAAGCCTTTGGATGCAATCTCTTTGGCATTAATTTGGCGACATGGTTCCATAGGGACAAATTGGCATGAAGAAAAGCTTTTGAAGACCTTCCACAAGCCGTTAACATATATAGGAATCTGGACGACCGGGACTGTTTGACATACACAGAAAGGGACGGAAAGTGATATTCATTAGTTATAACCAGAAGGTTGTTGACGGCTATCGCCGTCAAAAACCTTCTGGGTAAGCTTGGGGATGCGCGAGTCACCCTGATTTTTCAAAGAGTTTTACTGTATGTCAAAAGAAACATAGAGTATGTACCCAAAATTGAATCAGGTAAAATCTCAATGTTTTTATGTGTGCCTGTCAATCCGTTTGTGTATATTGATTGCGAAAAATTATGTCACGAACCTATTCAGTGCAGCAAAAAAAAAAAACAGTTTTTGGGGTTTTCAACCCGATGCATTGAGCAAGAACATTTGAAATAAGAACTACCGTACTCAGATGTTTTCAAAGTGAAAAAAATTATTCGGGTCGCGTCATGGAATTTGAATATTCGAATGCGTTTTCCACAACTATAATGGATTCAAGGAGGAGTGACACTCGAATTCAAGCTATTATTCGAAAAAAAAGAAGAAATAAACGAAGAGATTTTTTGTCTTCCAATTTCATATCACTCCGTCACGAATCCATTATAAAAACTCATAACGAAAAGTCGTCTTTACTTATTAAGTTATCTGGAATTGTTATTTATTCCATTTTTTTTCCTTTCCTCTAAACCCGTAATTAAAATTTCACTTGTTCTGGTTTCAACAACATGTTTTGGGTTCAATGGATAGTTTCAAAATGAGTAACAATTTAGAATATTGTTTAAATAGAGTTGGCCACTTTATCAATAACTTCTCAGACAGAATTTGACGAAAATCGTCGCATGAGCCTACAGTAGCTCAGTAAAAACTCATTAGTAAACCTATTCTCCTGAAATTTTCAATTATTTCAGTGCAATGCAAACGTGCATTCTGGGCAGTTTGATGCAGAACAATCAATTAAACTTCTCTTTTACTTTAAACTAAAATAACAGAAATATGTGCGAAATTTTGGTCCATAACCGCTCGGAAACTAAAACAAAGACGAAAAGAAACACTCGAAAAAAAAATCAAAAAATTGCTCAAAAATTTGATGAAAAGTACCTATATCTAATTTTGTAGGCTGAATTGACACATACTAAACAAAAAATCAGTTACAAAAAAGAAACAACCACAGTAAAACTCGAACTTCCGACCTCACACACGCCAGCCTAAACTACAAACCACTTGGACACCGCGCAGGTTGAAAAATTGTCCCTTTTCACCGAAGAATCTTATCCGTGCTCCGCATGTACTTTAAAATTGTCAACTTTGAATGTCATTTTCCGTCATTATCACTCTGTGTTAAAGAGTCCCGATCGTCACGAAGTCCGTATATGTTAACTCCATGTGGAAATTCCTCACACGGTTTTCTAATCGACAATCTGTCCTTGTGGAACCACGTCGTCAAACAATTCCCGAAGAGACTAAACTCGGAGGCTTTTGCTGCGCGCATAGCGTCTCTCCCGTTCGAAACCCTTTCCCCCCACACTTGACCGATAGACTATTGCTGGTCTGACTGGTCATTTTACTTTTATTATCCTCATATATTTATTTTCTTCGATTAAACTTGTACTGTATACAGGGTGGCCGATAAGTATAGGACGCTCGCTTTCAGCGTTCCCTGGCACGGTGCCAAGGGATATTTTCGAAAAATTTCGAAACTTTTCGAAAGTCCAGAGACTATATAAGTAAGCTTCTCAGTCATTTGTTCTCACTTCTCCATATCGCCGAGCTATGAAAAGTTCTCCTCATCGTCCTTCCATTGAACTCTTGTTCAAGAGAGGCCTCGGAAGTGCTGAGATCGCTCGACGCCTTCAAATTTCGTCTTCGACGGTTCGAATTCTTCGACGGCACTTTGCTGGTGGTCCATTTATCCTTCAACAAGACTGGGCACCGTCCCATGGCTCGAGATCGACATTGGCCGTCTTGGAGGCGCATTTCCCTGGATTCCTGGACAAGAACTTGTGGCCTGCTTCCAGCCCGGATCTCAATCCGATGGATTTCAGCGTTTGGGGCATGTTGGAAGGGAAGATCGCGGGAAAAGTTTTTGCTACTGTCGATGACTTGAAGGCCGCTCTCGAGGTAGCATGGGCTTCGATCGACGACGGATACCTGCGGCGCACTGTCAATTCGGTGAAGAAACGTTTGAGAGCCTGTGTCAAAGCTCGTGGATCCAACTTCGAAATTCTCTTGTAAAATCAAATTTTCTGCTTATTTTTTGTTGTTTAATAAAGGTTGTTCTCGAAAAATCCTCAAATTGAAAAAATGGGAGCACTTTCAAAACGTCCTATACTTATCGGCCACCCTGTACATTTGTGATGGATAATAAATAAATTCTAAATTAAACTTCTCTTTTACTTTAAACTAAAATAACAGAAATATGTGCGAAATTTTGGTCCATAACCGCTCGGAAACTAAAACAAAGACGAAAAGAAACACTCGAAAAAAAAAATCAAAAAATTGCTCAAAAATTTGATGAAAAGTACCTATATCTAATTTTGTAGGCTGAATTGACACATACTAAACAAAAAATCAGTTACAAAAAAGAAACAACCACAGTAAAACTCGAACTTCCGACCTCACACACGCCAGCCTAAACTACAAACCACTTGGACACCGCGCAGGTTGAAAAATTGTCCCTATGTGTGCAATGATATTTCGGCCGACCCACAGTTTCCTGTCGGATTTTATCTCGACTGTAGTAAAGCAAAAAGTGCAGAAGAAAAAAAAATGTGGACCGGCCGGCCTAACAGTAAAGTACCCTTCAAAATAATGATATCAAAATTTGGAAAAGACGGGCATCATCGCGGCATTCAGGAGAAAAAATGCAATTGTATCCCAAAATTGTCGTGATCTCTTTCGATTCATAAATCGTAGAATTTCGCCACTCTCTCCGCCTATCTCTTTGTCCGTTTCCGGCGAAATAGTAACAGATCCCAATTTGATTGCTCTGGAATTCATTCGTTCGTTTTCAATGTCTTTCACGCCTCCTTCGTCAGCTTTTCCAGCATTTCCGTCGCCAAATCCGTCGAAAATTTCTCCCGATTTCTCACCGTTGAATATTATGAGGCACATCCTTGCTCTAAAACCAAAACTTGGTTATTCAAGTGATAACATAAACTTTTATGTAATCAAAGGCTGCTGTCACGCCCTCACTGTTCCACTTTCGCTTATTTTTATGGAATCCTTCACGAGTAGGCACTTTCCGACACAGTGGAAAACTTCCACTATAATTCCGTTGCATAAAAAGGGCAGTCTGACTGATTCGGGCAATTTCCGACCAATAACACTGACTCACCCACTTGCCAGGTTGTTTGAAAGAATCGTCTTGGAAGCGATCCGGAAGGAAATTCAAGGCAAAATTTCGAAACGCCAATTCGGATTCATGAATAACCGTTCTTGTACACTGGCAGTTTTAGAATCGACGACCGAAATACGCAAAATCCTCGCGAAGAAAGGCGGTTTTTCCGACGCCGTCTATTTTGACTTCAAAAAGGCGTTCGATTCGGTTCCGCACAATCTTCTCTTGGCAAAAGTGCAAAATTTTGGCGTCGACGAGAAAACATGTCAATGGATCGGCTCTTTTCTTGAAAATCGCAAATCCGTCGTAAAAATCGATAATTTTATCTCGTCCAGTTCGATCAACGTTCTTTCCGGTGTTCCTCAGGGCAGCGTGACAGGGCCTTTTCTATTTTTAATGTATATAAACGACTTACTAGAAATGTTTCCGCCTGATATCCACGTGACCGCATTTGCCGACGATTTGAAGCTGCTGTCCTCCAATCCGGCGTCCCTCCAACACAGCATCAACTTAGTCGCAGATTGGTGTGACAAGTGGCGACTCCAACTGGCCGAACAAAAAACAGCGGTCGTGCACTTCGGCCGCAAGAACCCGCGCACCAAATATTTTGTAAATAACTTTGAAATAAATGTAAAAAATTCTATCAGAGACCTGGGAATCATAATTGACAACGAATTAAAATTTGACAAACATGTAAATAATATTTCTAACATATCTTTACTAAAATGCAGACAACTTTTACGAGCATTTCACTCAAAATCCCCCGAATTTTACTTTAAATTGTACAATGTTTATGTAAGACCAATTTTAGAATACGGTTCAGAATTACTGGATCTCCACTCGGTATCCCAAGCCAAAAAACTCGAATATCCACTAAGGTTCTACACTCGACGGGTACTGCAACGATGCAACGTACCATTTTCTTCGTATACTGACAGATTAACCAAATTTCACATGATCTCTACTTTTCACCGAAGAATCTTATCCGTGCTCCGCATGTACTTTAAAATTGTCAACTTTGAATGTCATTTTCCGTCATTATCACTCTGTGTTAAAGAGTCCCGATCGTCACGAAGTCCGTATATGTTAACTCCATGTGGAAATTCCTCACACGGTTTTCTAATCGACAATCTGTCCTTGTGGAACCACGTCGTCAAACAATTCCCGAAGAGACTAAACTCGGAGGCTTTTGCTGCGCGCATAGCGTCTCTCCCGTTCGAAACCCTTTCCCCCCACACTTGACCGATAGACTATTGCTGGTCTGACTGGTCATTTTACTTTTATTATCCTCATATATTTATTTTCTTCGATTAAACTTGTACTGTATACATTTGTGATGGATAATAAATAAATTCTAAATTAAACTTCTCTTTTACTTTAAACTAAAATAACAGAAATATGTGCGAAATTTTGGTCCATAACCGCTCGGAAACTAAAACAAAGACGAAAAGAAACACTCGAAAAAAAAAATCAAAAAATTGCTCAAAAATTTGATGAAAAGTACCTATATCTAATTTTGTAGGCTGAATTGACACATACTAAACAAAAAATCAGTTACAAAAAAGAAACAACCACAGTAAAACTCGAACTTCCGACCTCACACACGCCAGCCTAAACTACAAACCACTTGGACACCGCGCAGGTTGAAAAATTGTCCCTATGTGTGCAATGATATTTCGGCCGACCCACAGTTTCCTGTCGGATTTTATCTCGACTGTAGTAAAGCAAAAAGTGCAGAAGAAAAAAAAATGTGGACCGGCCGGCCTAACAGTAAAGTACCCTTCAAAATAATGATATCAAAATTTGGAAAAGACGGGCATCATCGCGGCATTCAGGAGACTCAGATTTCCAATTTTGGCTTCCCACGGACTTTTGGGGACTGCGCCAGCACCGCGAACATACCCATACACAGACAGACAGACACACAGAAAAATTTTATTAGTAATAGTAAAGATAAAGATTTTATGATACATACGAAGTGTTGCTAGAATTCTTCTGTGAAACGCGGACTTTGTGTTGAATTTGGTTAATCTTTCATTATATGACGAAAACGGAATATTGCACGGCATGCTGGCACCTACCTCAGTGCAAACGCGCCCCAATCACACTAAACGTTTGATGAAACACTGTGACCCGCGTGTTAAGAGAAAATTCCCTCGCGGCGCTGCCAACACTGCTGCTGTATCAAATATTTTAAAAAAATAAGGGAAAAAAAAACATGTTTTTATTTTTGTTTTCGCGGAACGTACGCAGCGAATTGAACGCGCGAAAAAATCGAATATCATAAAATGAGACTGAAACGTAGATGCCAGCATGCCGTGTATTGCATGTGCGGCGGAATTTGACACCTCCAAATGCTCGTCTAGTGGAGCGCACTTGCATACCTCCTCGCGTCGCGCGCCGCTCATATATCAACGCCCATTGCGGGCGCTGAGAATGTGTGCATCGGTGGCCTAGTGGTGGGAGCTTGCGGACGCCAATCTGAAGGTTAGAATTTAGAATTTATTTATTATCCGTCACAAATGAATACATTACAAATTAAATCAAAGAAAATAAATATATTGGGATAATAAAAGTAAAATGACCAGTCAGACCAGCAATAGTCTATCGGTCAAGTGTGGGGGGAAAGGGTTTCGAGCGGGAATGAGGCTATGCGCGCAGCAAAAGCCTCCGAATTCAGTCTTTTCGGGAATAATTTGACGACGTGGTTCCACAAGGACAGATTGTCGATTAGAAAACCGTGTGCGGAATTACCACAAGGAGTTAACATGTACGGACTTCTGGATGACCGGGACGCTTTTACACATAGTGGTAGGGACGGAAAGTGACATTCAAGGTTGACAATTTTAAAGTACATACGGAGGTTGTTGGTTCGATCCCCCCTCCGCGGTTAATTTTTTTTTATTATTTCGTATCTGCTGAGACTAAATCTTATGGATTTTTGTTTCGAATACCACAAAAAAATTACATGTGCCTGTTGGAGGAAAACGTTGAAAAAAAATTAAATTTCCTTTTTTTTCGAACTACTTTAAATTCGTTAGTCTTATTTAAATCGTTCGGCAAGTAACTTTTATCCAGAAAGTTCAGCGGCAAAACGCCGGAAGCATGTGTGAAACCTTGAAAATGGGCGACCGGAGGGAGCTGGGCGGAAGCTTGCTTTGAATCTGTGGTTCAAAACAGAAAACAAAAAAAAAGGTGCACCAAGAGATATTGAACCCAGGCCTCCAGATCGGCGATCGAAAATGTAGACCACTAGACCATCACAGTATACATTCTTAGTTCCCGCGATGGGCGTTTATATGATCGGCGCCAAAGAAGGATGTATGCAAGTGCGCTCCACTAGACGAGCATTTGGAGGTGTCAAATTCCGCCACTGTAATATTGCATCTCTGAAATACACGCCTCGAGAAGAATCGTAGGGGATATTGTAAGCGTCGAGCCCTTCCTAGGCCCGTCGCTCCTCCCGGGAACTCTTATTCGCAATCACTCGGCGTCTCACTACGTTCGACACCTCATCCGCGCACCCTCTTCCGCCTCTCACCCTGCGTCTCCACTCGTTCACCACCGACGTCCACGCACAATCGCACCGCCTGTCGTCTCGCGCCTCCACGCCGACCGTGCACTCTCGCCAGGAGGATTGTTGGACCATTTCGAATGACGCGATTACCGTTAATCCACCAATCACCGATCTTATTGACTCCGCCCCTTTTTAACTCTATAAAAGGCGAGAAACCGTTCATTTCAGGGGGTTTAACGTCCGCTCACTTGAGCTTTCTTCCGCCGTCTCTTTTTATTCTTTTCTCCCTTTTTGCCGCTTATGCTCTTTCATTGTAACTCTTATTGTGATTAAGTAAGTAAATAAAGCCGTAATTAGTAAGCCGCGTTAGAGTTATTTTAACACGAGTTGGCCACTCGTACTGGTAGCAGCAGCGTGGTTTCTTTTTTAAGAAACCCAAAGATTCACCGCCTTTCCTAGGTAGTTAAGTAGCACGCTCAATTTTTTTTTATTTTTAAGGCAAATTTTTTTTTCTTATATTTTAGGATTTTTTTTTCTCCATTTTTTTAATTTTCAGTGTAGCATAGGTAAATGGGGTTTAGGGTTTAGGAGTCCACCGACCGCGTATCGGTGGTTTGCGGTGGCAGTTGGCCCGAGCGACGGATTTTAAGGTCCTCGGCATTAGGTAGGTGCTTGTATCCCCCGCCTACGCAGGTAGCGCCTGCTAGGTTTGTGTAAGTATAAGGTATAATTAGTCAAGGTAGGCATAGTCCTGGTATTTTAGGCAAAGTCCTGGTTAGTTTAAGAATTTTTTAGGCATAGCCCTAGTGTTTTTCGGCGTAGTCCGGTTTAGTCAAGTATTTTTAGGCTCAGCCCTGTTTTTTTCGGCATAGACCGGTTTAGTTTAAGATGTTTTTAGGCAGAGCCCTAGTGTTTTTCGGCATTGCCCGGTTTTTAGTTAAGAGTAGTCTGGTTAAAAGAGCCAGGAGTGCCCCGCCGTTTTGGTAACTCCCCCTCCTGGCCACCTACCGCCGAGGATCGATAGCGTCCCCACTATCCCCCTGCTCCACTGGGTAGCGACACATCTCCAGCATCAGGTTTAAGTTTTTCTGGGTTATTTACTTGTTTGATGTATTTTTTTTTCTCCTCTCGTCAAATTTTTTAAATGGTAAGTTAGGTAAGTTTAAATATTTAACGTTTTCCTCTCTTCGCTATCTCTCTCTCTCTCGGTTATCGGGCGTGTCTGCGCAAGCAGGTACGCCTCGCTTTATTTTCAGGTCATCGACGTTTACGAGCGTGCAGTCCTGGATCGAGGAGCTGCGGACTCAGAAGAAGCCGGGTTTAACCCCCACCGCCGGAGCGAGTGTGGTGCATGCACTACACGAGCGAGAGCAGGGGGCCACCCCGGCCGATTCTCCGCACTTTCCGAGATCCGAGCACACTCAATCCCCACCAACTTACATTTCCATCGGTCACCAGAAACGTTCCATTTCATTTTGAGAGGATCAGGGTCGATCCGGAAGAAAAAGGGGGAGGTGTAAGCGTCGAGCCCTTCCCAGGCCCGTCGCTCCTCCCGGGAACTCTTATTCGCAATCACTCGGCGTCTCACTACGTTCGACACCTCATCCGCGCACCCTCGTCCGCCTCTCACCCTTCGTCTCCACTCGTTCACCACCGACGTCCACGCACAATCGCACCGCCTGTCGTCTCGCGCCTCCACGCCGACCGTGCACTCTCGCCAGGAGGACTGTTGGACCATTTCGAATGACGCGATTACCGTTAATCCACCAATCACTGATCTTATTGACTCCGCCCCTTTTTAACTCTATAAAAGGCGAGAAATCGTTCATTTCAGGGGGTTTAACGTCCGCTCACTTGAGCTTTCTTCCGCCGTCTCTTTTTATTCTTTTCTCCCTTTTTGCCGCTTATGCTCTTTCATTGTAACTCTTATTGTGATGAAGTAAGTAAATAAAGCCGTAATTAGTAAGCCGCGTTAGAGTAATTTTAACACGAGTTGGCCACTCGTACTATATTCTAATTTTTTAGCTTGAGATACTGAGTGGAGATCGATTAGTTCACTGCCATATTCTAGAATGGGTCTTATTGTCCATTCGCGAAAAAATAAAGTCCGCTCCACGAAACTTAGTACTTCGTGGATTTCCTTTTTGTCGCCAAATTATTTCAATTCACGTGTAAATTCAACGTGAAATGAAATAATTTGGCGGCGAAAATGAATTCCACGAAGTACTAAGTTTTGTGGAGCGCACTTGCTTTCTTCGCGAATGGACAATATATATACATTATACAATTTAAAATAAAATTCTGGTGATTTGGAATGGAATGCGCGTAGAAGTTGTCTAGATTTTAGTAAGGCCAAGTTAGAAATATTATTTACATGTTTGTCAAAGTTTAGTTTGTTATCGATTAATATTCCAAGGTCTCTGATTTATTTTATTTATTTATTTTATTACGTCTGTGAAGTACGTGGAAAGAAGATGAAAATCAAATGAGTTTCGAAATGAAACAAAAAAAAATATGGCATACTGCTGAAGAAAAAAAAAATGGAGATAGTTATAAAATTAATGACATAGATTGGTAAATGTGAGGCGAATGTGGATAATGGGGTTATACAGGTAATATTAGAAGAGGTACATTATTGTACGATTATTATTCCAAGGTCTCTGATTGAGCTTTTTTCTTCAATTTTATGGTTATTTAAGTAGTAAACAGTGTGCGGGTTATTTTTTCCAAAATGTATGACAGGCGTTTTGTTTTTTGCGAGATTTAGGCGCCAGACATCACACCATTCGGCGACAATGTTGACGCATTTTTGGAGAGTTGCTGGGTTGGCGGCGAGTAATTTAAAATCGTCGGCGAAAGCAGTGATGTGAACATCGGGTGGAATACTATCGAGTAGATCATTTATTGTCGGCCCGCCAAAATGATCAAACGCGCTCCGCTGAACTCAACGCTATGCGATTTTCATTTTGATTTCCAAATTATTTCATATCACGTTGAATTTACACGTGAAATAAAATAATTTAAAAACCAAAATGAAAATCGCATAGCGTTGAGTTCAGCGGAGCGCGTTTGACCATTTTGGCGGGCCAACAGTATGTATAATAAAAATAAAAATGGCCCGGTGACGGAACCTTGAGGCACTCCAGAGAGTACGCGATGCAGTTAGTAGACAAGAAATTATCGATTTTAATTTTTGATTTCCGATTTGTAAGAAAAGAGCGCATCCACTCGCATGTTTTTGAGTCCACACCAAAGTTACGAAGTTTTGACACCAATAAATTGTGTGGAACACTATCAAACGCTTTTTTAAAATCAAAATATATTGCGTCGGCGTACGCGTTTTTATTAGTGAGAATTCTACGTATTTCGGATGTAGACTCCAAAACTGCGAGGGTGCACGTGAGTTTAAGAAACCGAATTGATTTTTAGAGATTTTGTAGACAATTTCTTTTTTACAGCTTCTAGTACGATTCTTTCGAATAATCTTGCGAGTGGATGAGTTAACGTTATGGGTCTATAATTTCCGGAGCCAGTGAAGCTGCCTTTTTTGTGTAAGGGAATTATCGTGGATGTTTTCCACTGCGTAAAGAAATGGCTGCTTATGAAAGATTCGGTAAAAAGGAGAGCGAGTGGTATAGTTAGGGACCGCAATGTGTTTTCTGAAACTCAAAATTTCCCACTGGGATATGAGGAGGGAGTGAGTAAACGCGCCCGGACGCACACACGCAACGCATTCAAATGAGGCCCAAAAAATAAAAAAGTGCACGAAAAATTTCACATTATCGG
The DNA here is from genome assembly GCA_963572235.1 of Caenorhabditis japonica. Lineage (NCBI taxonomy): Eukaryota > Metazoa > Nematoda > Chromadorea > Rhabditida > Rhabditidae > Caenorhabditis > Caenorhabditis japonica. The sequence continues at coordinate 30,738,701 of OY754344.1, forward strand.
AGAGAAAAACCAACGAGCGCGAAGTAATTTTGAATAGAGTTTCGTAATTTTCACAATATTGGTTTGGTTTTTCTCTCCGATAATGCGAAATTTTTCGCGCGTTTTTTTATTTTTTGGGCCTCATTTGGATGCGTTGCGTGTGTGCGTCCGGGAGCGTTTACTCACTCCCTCCTCATATCCCAGTGATTTCCGAATATTTTTGGTCGGAATATGTTTTTTGGCTCAATATAAGTACGCTGTCAAATTTTTTTCAAAAAATGTTCGGTAATTCTCGAGTTATACCATCCCAAAGTAGCACTGTTTTCCCCCCAGATTTGCATGAGGCGGGCCGTCGAGACGCGATAAAAGAGACGCCGACACAAACTTCTCGCCGTTTAACATTTCAAAGCACATCCGCGCCCTTAGACCCAAACTAGGATACTCTTCTGATAATATTAACTTTTTATCATTAAAAACTGTTGCGATGCACTAAACATACCGCTCTCTCATCTCTTTACAGAGTCATTCACAAGCAGACATTTTTTTACGCAGTGGAAGACATCCACTATAATTCCCATACATAAAAAGGCAGCTTTACTGACTCCGGAAATTACAGACCTATAACGTTAACTCATCCACTCGCAAGATTATTCGAAAGAATCGTACTAGAAGCTGTAAAAAAAGAAATTGTCCACAAAATCTCTAAAAATCAATTCGGTTTCTTAAACTCACGCTCGTGCACCCTCGCAGTTTTGGAGTCTACATCCGAAATACGTAGAATTCTCACTAATAAAAACGCGTACGCCGACGCAATATATTTGGATTTCAAAAAAGCGTTCGATAGTGTTCCTCACAATTTATTGGTGTCAAAACTTCGTAACTTTGGTGTGGACTCAAAAACATGTGAGTGGGTGCATTCTTTTCACACCAATCGAAAATCAAAATTAAAAATCGATAACTTCTTGTCAACAAATTGTATCGACGTACTCTCTGGGGTCCCCCAAGGCTCCGTCACCGCACCATTCTTATTTTTATTATACATAAATGACTTACTCGATAGTTTCCCACCCGATGTTCATGTCACAGCTTTTGCTGATGATTTGAAACTACTCGCCGCCAACCCAACCACTCTCCAAAAATGCGTCAACATTGTCGCCGAATGGTGTGATGTCTGGCGCCTAAATCTCGCAGAAAACAAAACGGCCGTCATACATTTTGGTAAAAATAACCCGCACACTGTTTACTACTTAAATAACCATAAAATTGGAGAAAAAAGCACAATCAGAGACCTTGGAATAATAATCGTACAATAATGTACCTCTTCTAATATTACCTGTATAACCCCATTATCCACATTCGCCCCACATTTACCAATCTATGTCATTAATTTTATAACTATCTCCATTTTTTTTTCTTCAGCAGTATGCCATATTTTTTTTTGTTTCATTTCGAAACTCATTTGATTTTCATCTTCTTTCCACGTACTTCACAGTCGTAATAAAATAAATAAATAAAATAAATCAGAGACCTTGGAATATTCATCGATAACAAACTAAACTTTGACAAACATATAAATAATATTTCTAACTTGGCCTTAGTAAAATCTAGACAACTTCTACGCGCATTCCATTCCAAATCACCAGCATTTTATTTTAAATTGTATAATGTATATATAAGACCCATTCTAGAATATGGCAGTGAACTAATCGATCTCCACTCAGTATCTCAAGCTAAAAAATTAGAATATCCCCTACGACTCTTCTCGAGGCGTGTATTTCAGAGATGCAATATTCCCTTTTCGTCATATAATGAAAGATTAACAAAATTCATCACAAAGTCCGCGTTTCACAGAAGAATTCTAGCAACAGTTCGTATGCATCATAAAATTAGAACCAATGAATATCACTTTCCGTCCCTTTCTGTGTATGTCAAACCGTCACGTTCGTCCAGATTCCCATATATGTTAACGGCATGTGGAAGGTCTTCAAAAGCTTTCCTTCATGCCAATTTGTCGCTATGGAACCATGTCGCCAAATTAATGCCAAAGAGATTGCATCCAAAGCTTTTGCTGCGCGCCTAGGCGCTATTCCTCTAGCCATCCTAACTCCCCATTCCACTTGACCAACTAGACTATTGCTGGTCCGATCGGTCATTTCATTTTTATTTGCCCCCATAATTTTGCTCGGTTTTCCTCTTTATCATGTATGTATATTTTAAAGCAAATAAAATAAACAAAATTTCCCCAGAAAGTTGGCACCCCCTTTAATAAAACGCGGAATTACGGCCAAATTTCAATATTTATTTATATTTTTATCGTTTTGTGTTCAAATTCAGACTCTTGCATGTTCCTGTCTTAAACTATGAAATTTAAGGTAATTTGTCGACAGAAGATATGGAGAAATTGCTGAAGAGAATGTTATCAGCAAGAAAAGAAGACTGAATTACAGATGGGGTTCAAAAAATGTGCTGGAATACGCCAATAAAACCAGCAATATGAAAGCGGATGTGGATCAGTTTGAAGACGTGGAAGTCAAAGATAATTTTCAAGATTCTGACCAGGAGTATTACAACATCGACACTTCAATCGATGTAAGGAATGATGTTCATCATTTAAAAAAATTGTTTGTTATCTTTATATTATTTTCTGGGTATTTTTTTCTAATTTTGTTGAATTTCGTGAAATTGTATTTTAAACTTATTGATTTTTGTAGAATTTTCTCTGAATCTGTTGATTTTTGTGAAGATTTTTCTGGACTATCTGACATTTTACAAAGAATAAGCAAGACCATTCTAATAGAACGATGCCCTACGCGACCTCACAAAAAATAGAAGAGTCCCCCCCCCCCCTCATTGAATGGCCTTTCAAATACAAGGGCCCTGCGAGGCACCCCACGAAAAATAGAAAGGTCGGCCCTTCTAATACAGGGTTTACGGTAAACATGGCGAAATCACCACGAATGGCAGTTCAAATTTGAATGTTTCTTCCGAAAAAAGCGCCGCACTTTTGTAACTTGAAAAGTCCATGGAACGAGGTTGATGATGTATACACCGGGACTGTACCTGGAAAGGCAGTAAATTATGCCGGATTTACATGGGTAAAGCTGCTTCATTTTTTCGACCACGTTAATCAAAGACTTCGCGGCTTTTGGGATTAAATCGTACTTCAAATTGTCGCGTACAAAACTGCTTATGAATATTTTTGATTTATTCATTTGCAAACTATTTCTTGCGTCTGTAACTATCTTCGGGGTTGCTGTGGCCGTAAGCGCAATCATAGGTATCTGAATTGCAAATAAATCGACGGTTTAAAACTTTTAAAAATGACACAAACCTTGGGAGTATTGAATTTTTCGCGTAATTGATGGAGTTTCGTGTAATCCCGACGAAAGTCGTGTCCCCATTGAGAAACACAATGCGCCTCATCAATAACAAGTCGTGAAAGAAGACCGCGCCGATGAAGGTTTGCAAATGCAGAATGTAGACGAGAAGATGCACTGACCTATTGTAGAAAAAAACCAATTAGCTTCACTACGCAGATATGAATTAGGTCGTCGCAAAAGTAATTGATTGTTTTCTGTTTTACATACATTTTTTCTGAGCTTTTTTAAAATACCTTCCGTCTCTTTTTATGCATATACCGTAAAAACTGTATTAGACATGCACGCAAGTCTCTTGTTCCAAGGCCTCGCCCAGGTGCAAGTCTATTGTTCCGACACGGCGTGGAACGTTGGAAAAAAAAACTGCGCGGGTCATTTATTTAGAAATGCAAAAAAATCAAAAGCTTTTGATGAAGCCAGGCTTATTTAAAAAAACAACAATTTCTCAAGACGACAATACGATGCGTCCCGTCCGCAATGCTAGTGAAATGGCGGGACCGGCGATGCGGCTCACAAAAACTGGGAAAACGTAAAAATTTAAGACGAAATTTCAGACAACCAGACGAGATGCGGAAACTCTATGGTTTTGAAATGAAGACAAACCTTTTCAGGGGTAACGTAGAGAAGTTTCAAAGATGGGTTGACGGAGTTTAATGTTTCGTATATTTCGTCTTGCTTTGACTGTGGCAACTCAGAAGTCAACGCTTCGCAGGAAATCTTTTAAAAAAATATTGTAGTGAAAAAACTGATGTACAGGCCAAAAAGGTATTCGCAAACGGTTTTTTTGTTCCTAGTGGTACAAACATTTACTGCGCCCAATTCCGACACCTTAAATGGCTCGTCTATTGGAGCGCGTTTGCATACAGCCCCCTCAGCGCAATGGAAATGGCGTCCCCAGCGGATGGTCCAAGACTTTCTGCGGATGGTCTATCGACCAAAAAAACGTTTTAGAATAGCTGACAAACGATAAATTAGCTTATCACAACAGTTAGAAACTGTTTAAAAAAGACAGAATTGGGAAATTTTGAAAATTGACCGAGTTGGGGTTTTGTCCACCTCCTCGCGAGAAGATGGTCTATGCAAAAAATGCCGTTAGCTGGGCCGATAATCCGAGGGGGCATCGGATTTAGGGGGCATTAGGGGGCATCGCTATCTTGGGGGGCAATCGATCTGAGGGGTAACTCAATCTTGGGGGGCATTTTCCCAGACTATCATAGGGGGCAACTGATGGTCTATCTTGGGGGGCAACGTGATCCCAGGGGGGCACTTGTTCCTAGGGGGCATTCGAAATATCCTAGGGGACATCTGTCGAAAAATGCGCATTTTTGCTGAATTCTTTTGAAAAAAAAATTCGGCCAGTTTATGGTCGATATATTTTTCATTTTTCGAAGTAATGAAATAGAAAAATATATAATGGATTCGTGGCGGAGTGAAAATTTTTTTCACGTTTTTATTCGAAAAATGAAGAAATATTTAACTGAAGAAATAAAGAGATTTTTCGCCTCCTAGTTTCACGTGAAATGTCACTCCGTTGCGAATCTATTATATTCTCTGGGATCGAAGAAAAAAGAGAATCGAAAAATTTTTTTCGGGTTTTTTGTTTTAAAAATTTCGACAATCGTTCGAAACTTATTTTTCGCACATCCATGCCCCCAACCCACATAGGGTCTAGAGTTCTGCGAATTTCTCAGTAAATAAAATTATTTTTTTAAGTTTTATTAAAAATGGAATTCCGAAAATTTATCTGTATCCGTATTTATTTAAATAATAAAATACATATCACGCCTCCCCCGTCGTTCAATGCGCCACCAAGTTCGTCGGATAATAAAATTATTTTGTCACTCGAAAATTTACTTTTTTGAGAAATTCGAATCATTATCTGATTATTCAGGATGACACCATCATTGTAATCCAAAAACGAGGCCTTTTTGTCAGAAAATGACCGAGCCTTAGGGTTTTAAAAATGGGCCAGGTCGAAACAATTTTGGAAGGCTGGGGTGCCGTGCATATTTATTGCCGGCGCGCCAAAATGATCAAACGCGCTCCGCTGAACTCAAGGATATGCGATTTTCATTTTAGTCGTAAAATTATTTAATTTCACGTATAAATTCAACGTGAAATGAAATAATTTAAAAACCGAAAACAAAATTTTCGATTTTATTTTCCCGAATGGTTTGCTTGTTGGATACCTCCTCGCGGTGCAAACTGGGCAATGCTGTGCTCCTACGACAGGGGAAATTGGACACCACTGTTAGGCACAGTAGCCAAAATCCACTCTTTGCCACGGTAGTGTCCGATACTCGTGAAGAAGGGGCTTCATGCCGGCCTAGTAAGCCTGCTGAAATACAAACCTAAACTTACTAAAAAGCTGAATCAAAAGAATGTAAAGGACCCGTCCAGGAATTCACCAGCTCGGCCACGGTGCTCGCCGAGTTGTCTTGGTCGGAAGAAAATGTTTGGAAGGAGCACCACGGATACGGAAATTACTGAAGCGTCATACGGCCCCAAGAACAGAAGGAAAGGCAACGACTTCCACATCGGCTCTCTCAACGTCAGATCGATATCCGATCAATCCAAGGCCGAGGCATTCGACTTGCTAGCTGTCAATAGCGGCTGCAAGGTGATTGCCCTACAAGAGACGAAGAGAAAAGAAGGGGAATGGATCTTGTCCAGTGGAGCCGAACTGATCTGCACAAGACGCGAAGCTCGCGAAGGAGGACTGGCTTTTTGGATTCACAAAGACTGGCTCGATAGTCTGGTGGAAACGAAGAGAGAGTCGGACCGTATTAGTACGGCGTCGTTCGATTTTCATGGATCTCATCTCCACGTCATCAACGTCTATGCACCCACCTCGGCCGCTAATGAGACCCAGTCGTATAAGTTCTACAAGGATCTGAAGAAAGTATACACACGGCTATCGAAGTGGGACTTGTCGATCATCATCTGCGGAGACTTCAACGCCGTCGTGGGATGCTCTTCAGACGATATTCCATTTGTGGGTGGACACGGAACTGGTCAAAGAAGTGATAATGGTGATCGGCTGGTGAACTTCGCGTTCTCCAGCAGAGTTTCAATACTTAACACGATCTACCCCAAACGACCCAACCGGAAGTGGACATGGATCAGTCCGAACGGCAAAACGAAGAACGAAATCGACTTCATTCTCACGAACAGGCGAGAAATTGCAGTAGACTGCGAAGTATACTGTGATTATCTCAACTGCAGTGACCACCGACTTTTGCGCGCGAGATTCCGCTCAACCGCGAAGAAGGAAAAGTCGAGGAAGTTCGCAAAGACCAAGCGGGCTGGAGGCGAAAGATCATGGGACCCCGTCAGATTCAAGAACACCATCACCGAAATGCTCACGGAAAATCCACCAACATGCTATGAAGAACTCACGGAGTCGATAAGGAGCGCTGCCAGCACAGCTACGCATGCAACTCATCAACTCAGCAGGATTTCCGAAGCAACGAAGAAAATGATGCTGTCCCGCTTCCAGATGATACACGCCGGACAGACGAAGAACGCGGATCTAGCGGAAATCAACAACGAAGTTCGAAGATCTTTGGAAAATGATTTGGACAAATGGCGAGAAGTTAAAAGTCTCGAAGCCGCGGTGAAAGGAAGAAGCTTGAAGAAAACGAAGCGAGCACTGACACTCAAATCCTCCCCGTTCACGAATTTAGAACGGCCGGATGGATCAACGACATACAATCGTCCCGAGATCAGGAAGCTAGTTCTCACTCACTTCTCCCATCTGTACGCAGCGACGACGCGAGAGCCACGATCCAGATACAACCATCCAGATGAGCCGGAAATTCTCCAACATGAGGTCGAACACGCAATAGTCACCTCAAAGACGAACATTTCGCCAGGACCTGATCAGATTACAATGCTACAATTAAAGCTGGGAATTGAGAGCATAGCTCCTCATCTCACAGCCGCACTGAATCAAGTCCTCACGAACGGGAGAACACCGGAAGACTGGAAGACGGTGAAGATTTCTCTCCTTCCCAAGACCACGAAACCGAAGAAAGTGAAAGATTATCGTCCGGTTGCGTTGTCCTCAATCGTCTCAAAACTCTTCACAAAAATCCTTACGAGAAGGATCACCGCCAAAAGCGAGGATTACCTGGAAGAGTCACAAGCAGGATTCAGACGTGGAAGAGGATGCGCAGACAACATTCAAGTCGTCGCGCAGATGTGGGAAAAGTGCACCGAATTCAAGATTCCGCTCGTAGCGGTCTTCCTGGATTTCACTTGTGCCTTCGACAACGTTAATTGGACGAAGATATCCCAAGTCCTGAACAATCTTCAAATCGGAAGAAACGTGATTCGGGCCTTAAACAACTCAAACTCTTCGGCGATTGGAGAGCTGAACGTTCTGAACAAGAAGATGAGGTTCAAGATCAAAAGAGGAGTACGTCAAGGTGATTCGTCGTCTCCACTACTCTTCGCGCTGGCTCTTCAGGCAATCTTGGATGAGCTAGACCCAGCACCTTGTGAGGATGATAAGACCGGAATCGACATCAATGGAGAATCAATTCACCGTTTGGAATTCGCAGACGACGTTGTTTTATTCGCGAACTCTGTGAAAGAGGCAGAAGATAGAGCAAATCGGATTGCAATGGGATGTCCCAAGTACGGCCTCAATATAAACCCGTCCAAGACGCAAATATTGATGAATAAGTACGTCACAAGATCAGACATCGATATTCTGAACACGAGGATTGAAATCTCCCAAAAGGTCAAATACCTCGGAAGAACGTTTGCGGACGACGGATCTCTCACTGAAGAAGTCGCTAGAAGGATTCGCGCGGGATGGGCTGCTTTCAACGCCATTCGGCGGGAGCTCTTGCAGTTTCCTCAGAAGATAAGAATAAGACTTCTCACAACCACTGTCATCCCAGCGATGACTTATGGATGCGAGACATGGACTTCCAAGGAGGCAGACACGAAGAGACTACAGAGAGCGGTTAGCAACATGTTCGAAATTGCCGGATGCGACCCACCAGACATGGAAAAGCAAGTCTTACGAAGAAAACTGAAGAGGGCAGGACACGTATCACGCATGAAATACGACAGATGGGCGAAGATAGTATCAGAATGGGATCCTGGGGGATCAGCACGACCACGCGGTCGTCCTCCGAAAAGATGGGCCGACGACATCACGGATTCGATCAAAATCTTCATCCACAATGAGGCCCTCAGGGGCAACCTCGGGCACGGCCGCCGAAGAATTGGCATACTCGAGGCAAGACGAGCATGGTCCACTGTCGGAAGGGATCGTGTAACTTGGCGCAGCTTGGTTCGCAGTATCCAGGATGGAAACTGAGGTCGAACCTCACAAGTATCACAAGTATCACAAGTATCTGATTATTCAGGATGACACCATCATTGTAATCCAAAAACGAGGCCTTTTTGTCAGAAAATGACCGAGCCTTAGGGTTTTAAAAATGGGCCAGGTCGAAACAATTTTGGAAGGCTGGGGTGCCGTGCATATTTATTGCCGGCGCGCCAAAATGATCAAACGCGCTCCGCTGAACTCAAGGATATGCGATTTTCATTTTAGTCGTCAAATTATTTAATTTCACGTATAAATTCAACGTGAAATGAAATAATTTAAAAACCGAAAACAAAATTTTCGATTTTATTTTCCCGAATAATTTCGAAAATTTGTGTTTTTTTTCCTGGATGCCAGTTTAAAAAAATCATTTGATTGGTTTTCACAAAATAAGAGTCATCGATGGAATAACGCACAAAAATAGTTTCATTGTTTTTTCATTTCACGCGTGCCGAAAAAATGTAATAAGTTAAATACCGTCTAATGTTCATTTGAAGTATCGGCCATAAATTGGCAGAATTTTTTTTCTAAAGAATTCAGGACAAATGCGAAGTTTTCGACAGATGCCCCCTGGGATCACCTTGCCCCCCAAGATAGACCATCCGTTGCCCCATATGATAGTCTGGGAAAATGCCCCCCCAAGATTGAGTGACCCCTCAGATCGATTGCCCCCCAAGATAGCGATGCCCCCTGATGCCCCCTAAATCCGATGCCCCCTCGGATTATCGGCCCGTTAGCTGAGGGGGCTGGTTTGCATAGCAGCTCGCATCACGCACCCTACGCCCTCCGCGGGATGAAGAGTCTGAGCAGTGGCAGCCTAGTGGTGAACAGGTGTGATCATTGATCTAGAGGTCAAGGGTACGATTCCTTTTGATGGTTTTTGTTTTTGTTTTCACTTTTTATGCACAAACTCCGACTAAAGCTTATGGAGTTCGGTTAAGAATTACATGAGAAAGTCGCTGGGAAAATAAATTAATCTGAAAAACTTTTTTGGGGCATTTTCTGTTTTTTTTTTTTGGACTACTTTAAATTTGTTAGATATTTTGTTACTTTTTCCAAGACATTTCAGAGACAAAACGCCGGAAGCATGTGTGACACATCAGAATAACCTTAAAATGGGCGACCGGATGGAGCTGGGCGGAAGCTTGTTTCGAACCTTTAAAGAGCTAGAAGAGGGAGGGGGTGTGCAGGCGCGTTCCACTAGAAGAGTCATTCAAGGTGTATAAACATGTTGGCATAGAAGTTCACCTGCCTCATGGGAACGCAGAGGCCGTATTCATGAACGTTTACTGCGTAAATCGATTTACCTAGGTGAATATTTACTCCGTAAATGGCAGAGTAAATCGTTTACTGCGTAAATCATTTACGGTATTCACAACGACATTTACGGAACGTGAAAATTTACCGCCTGTTTTTGTTTGGTTTACCGTGGGCTGACTCATTGATTTTTTGTACTTTTTTCGAAATAGTGGTTTTTTGTGAATAATATCTGTTTTTTAAAGTTTCTTTCCCAATATGAACTACAGCAAACAGAATACAAAGTCGATCCGTTCTTCATGTACCATACATAGGGGGATCAGGGGTGGAACCAAAAAAAAAAATGTTTTTTCGGGTTTTTTGGGTGAGACAAAAAAATTTTTGATTTTTTTTTCGGTGGCGAAGGTGAGACAAAATTTTTTTTGATTATGCACCGTAGGGGAAATTTTTTTAGTTTTTTTGTAGAGCCGCAGAGGCGAAAAAAATTCGGGTTTTTGGACAAAAACTTATTAGTCGGTATATGCTACGAAATGGCAAAAATCTTTAATTTTCCACGAAAACTTGGAAAATTTCCTTTTAACTGGCAGAAACACGTCCTTTTTTTTGGAAACATTTTTCGAGGACAAAAAATTGTTTTGTTTTTTGTTGATTTTTTTTGCCTTTTTTTGTCCCACCCCTGCTGCGGATCATTGCTCTCTTCGTACTCGGAAGACTGTTGGTGTACTGTTCTGAGCCTGACAATATTTTAGCCAATTTCTGGCTGGGGAAACTGCCGAGTATACTTTGTAGATTTTGCGATTAATTTTTCAACAAAAAAAAAACAATTTTCATGACACGAAAAATGATAATTTGTTTGAAATTTAATTACATGGCAAACTTAGTAGAGATAAAAATAGATGGAGCTTAAATTGCGCCTCAATTCAAACGGACTTATTCAAATATTGTAAGTTTAACTTTATCGATCAATTTAATTAATTCTGACAATTCGAGTACTAAAAATTACTGAAAAACATAAAAACGAGCCAATAATTTGAAAAAATATATAAAAAAATAGACGGTAAATGCCATTTACTGACCTTCAGGGTGAGTAAATCATTTCCTCTCCGTAAACTGATTTACGGTCCGTAAAAGTTTTTCATGAATACCAAAAAATGCATTTCCCCTACGGTAAACCATTTACTGTTCTCATTTACCGTACCGTAAACGTTCATGAATACGGCCTCAGGAAACATTGTAAAAACAAATATCTGGAAATGGAAAGCTTCTTGAAAATTTAAAGAATATCGCCGAAACATTCAATACGGCGTGCTCTATCGCATTTCTGCGTCTCTATAGTGGCGCTCTCTCAAAAGTAGCTAAAACCGAACAAAAATGGAGATGTACAGTAGCTGAAATATCCCCTTTTGGTTTTTCAGCTATAACTTTTTTTAGAGAAGAGCTAGAACTTGAGGTCAACTGTGAAAATGTTCCAAATTAAGCCAGAATAATGATCCAGCTTACAAGGGAACTACAAATCCATGAGGGTTGAGAATTTTACCAAACTTTCAGAATCGGTACATTTGAGTACGGTGATTACGAATCTGAATTCACTTTTTCCCCAATCGATCTGGCTTTTCAGAAAATTTGTCTTAAGGTTGGCTCAAAAATTTAGTTGTCAATGGAAATTTATAGCGTGCAGTGCCTCACTGAGAAATAGAGGAGTCCGCGTTATAGTGACTGGCCTTCCGAACCCTTGTTTTCAACAGTGGATGGTTCAGTGGTAGAGTGGCCGCATGGTAAGCAGAAGGTCTGCAGTTCGAGTACGCGCTATTTAAAAACTTTTTTGCAATTTTACAACTTTCTTTTTTTCTCATTTTTTTTGTCGATTTTTCACAAGTTTTTTTTTCAAAAAATTGTTTTCTCGAAAATGTTCCTTGTTTATTTTTTCTCGGTATAGCAGGTTTCTGAGCTTCAAGTTTGTTTCTGAGGCCATGTATTAAACGGCTCACGGTGTATTATCCGACCCCAACAACAGAAATGGGTCGTGAAATGGACCTTTGGGTATAGTCGGCGAATACATGATCAACCTCGCTCTACTGCAAAATTCCTGTAAAACAGTGTTGCACTTGCAAGATTAACTCGAGTTATAGTTTTACACTTCTTTTCAACGGAAAATAGCGTATCCACGACGAGTTGCAGTTAAAATTTGATTTTTCGCTTCAAAATAGGTGCACTACACTGTTGAAAATTGAAAAGTGCCGTAGAGCGAGACTGATGATGCATTCGCCGACTATAATTGTAAAGAATTTGACCCCAGACTAGTATTCTTTCCAACCCCAACTGCACATTACACTTGGCAACCCCAGAACCTTTATTACCATCTGAAAAGTATTTCCATATCTACACACAAAAGCTGAAAATTTTTAAAGTTCAGAACTTTGCTATATTATGTGTTCACGAACGAGGTTTGCAAACGACGCTCCGATGTTCCGCAATTTTTCCACTGTTCCGCAGTATTCGCTGCGAGACCGCAGTGATAAACTGCGGAACATCGGAGCGTCGTTTGCAAACCTCGTTCGTGAACACATAATACCGAGAAAAAATAAACAAGGAAAATTTTTGAGAAAAAAATTTCTGAAAAAAAAACTTGTGAAAAATCGACAAAAAATGAGAAAAAAAAGAAAGTTGTAAAATTGCAAAAAAGTTTTTAAATAGCGCGTACTCGAACTGCAGACCTTCTGCTTACCATGCGGCCACTCACAGGTAGTGCGCGTTCAGCTTATAATAGGTTGCGCGCAAGGCCTATCGAGTACACGCGAAGGGCAGCGAAGTCAGCCAATAAAAGGCCTGTCGCGGCTCGACGCCTGTAATAGGCCTAGAACAAGCTTATCGCGGGGAATTTTTGCCTACAATTTGCTTACCGCTGTCGACAGAAAACCTATTGCACGTTAATAATAGGCCTTTCGCTGCTATTTAATGCTTGGATGTGGGCTTACAAAAGGCAGCCACGACGATAATTAGCCTCAGCTCAGCTTGAATTTGAGCTATTCCACTCAAATAAATTTCAATGTGGGAAATTATCAGATTTATTGCAAATTTAACTTTCAAAAAAAAATTTAACAAAGTTAATATATAACAAACAATGAAGATTTAACAAAACATTAAATAATCCACAGAAAATATGCCGGGTGAGCTTTCAGAACTTTTGAAAAATTGGCCAACGTTCAGTTCGTTTTTCTAATGGATTTTTTTTGCATATTCCTTTCTTACTGGAAAACTTTATTAGTCTCAAAACTTCAAATAAAAGGCAAAAGCTAGAAACTCCTCACAAAGTTGCGATTCAGGAAAAATTGCATTGTAAATTCGTATATTAATGGGCTAAAATAGTAATTAAAAAAAAATTTTTTTACCCCTCCAAAGATGCGGAAATAGTAATAAAATTCTAATCTTTGTCGGTGAAATATCACTTGAAAATTGGACAAAAAGGATACTAAGTTTTATTTTCGCGTCTCTATTGTCGACCTACCAAAATGGTCAAACGCGCTCCGCTGAACTCGACGCTATGCGATTTTCATTTTGGTTTCCATATTATTTGCTTTCACGTTGAATTTATACGTGAAATAAAATGTTGGAAACCAAAATGAAAACTGCATAGCGTTGAGTTCAGCGGAGCTCGTTTGACCATTTTGGCGGGCCGACAATAGAAAGATTGCAATTTTTCAAAACATTAATACACGCTAGCCAATTTTTCAAAAACTCTAACAAGCATACCAAGATTACGCCAAGCCATTAAAAAAAATGTCGCAGTTTGTGCCGTCGTCGATAGATCCTCCTTCCTGCGTAATGTTCCAGCCGGTGTCCCGTCATAGTCTGAAAATTTCAGTGCATAAATGAGTTTACGGGAAATATAGCAGGTGCCGTATTCATAAAGCCATCCGGAATTCCTCATGGCTTCATGAATACGGCCCAAAAAGAAAAAACGGAAGAAGGCAAATATTGAGTATATGCATAGAAAACCCGCGATTGTATGGCTATTAAGCGAGAGGAAAATATCATTTGCGAGGTTTTTTCTGCATTCAGTAGCATCAGATTGAAGAATAATCCTCGACCCGCAAAGCGCCGAATTTTTTGCAAATCATAGTTAAAGAAATCTTCGTCCAGAAACAGGCGCGAGCAGCGTTAAAAAATCAATTCTTCAAGTTTCGGGGAAAAAACGGAAATAGTATGATGGATTCGTGGCGGAGTGTTTTTTTCACGTTTTTATTCGAAAAAATGAAGAGATTTTTTGTCTCCCAGTTTCACGTGAAATGTCACTCCGTCATGAATCCATTATAAACAGACGGGGCTAAAAAGTGGAAGCAAAAAAGGAAGGAAAATAAATGTTGTGCAACACTGATGCGAAAACGCACATTGTTTTTAATGGAGTCTCAACATTAAAAAATGAAAACCCGCCCACGTTTATCCCGCAAAAATTCAAAATGCGCTAAAATTAAAATTATTATGAAAAATGTGGCGGAGTTTCATTTTATAACGATGCAACTCGATTGAAAACAAAATATTGTGTTTTCAATCGAGTTCTGACATCAAAACGTGCAACTTCGCCTACTTTTTTCACGCAAACATTAAGTTATTATTGTTTTAAAAAATTTGTCACCTGGCGAGAGGCGCGAATTTGAAAATAAGGCTCCGCCTTTTTCTGCATTTCCGCGCGCGCCAATTTGCAATCGCGGTGCGCGCGATTTTCTGTGTCGAATTTTTGTTCAGTGCCTTTCAATTTCTCCTGGAAACCTTTATAAAAATTGTTATTTTGAAGCGAATTTGGCAACTGTTGATTTAAAGTCAGTTTTTAATTGTCTTCGATCGATATTTGTTAATAAAGTAACGGAAATTTAACGCATAAAATCGCGCGCAGTTGAAAAAATATTTCGGCGAGGAGGCGGAGCCTATTTTTTGAATTCGCGCCTCTCGCCAGGTGACAAATTTTTTAAAACAATAATAGTGCATTTTGAATTTTTGCGTGAAAAAAGCGGCCGAAGTTTCCCGTTCTGATGTCACAACTCGATTGAAAACACAATATAAATATAACGTTAATTATTTTTTTTTTAAATTTAAAATAAAAAAAATTAAAACGGTAAACGTACTCGAAAAAGGCGACGGAGTAAGGCAAAAAGGCCCAAAACAAATTAAAAAGCTCAAAAATGTCTCTGCGTTCGCTGCGTCTCGTCTCGTAGCCGTTGAGCGCGCTTGCATCATACAGCCGGCGTGGCGGCGCCTCTTGTAATAGGCCTAACGCGGTCGCCGCACACACCGCGTGCGCGATAAGTCTGTTGCAGGAGGGTAGCCGCTGCCACCTGCGATAGACTTATTTTAAGCCCAGAACAGGCCTATATTTGGCTTACGCCTATTATAAGTTGGACGCGCTTTACCTGTGACTCTACCACTGAACCATCCACTGTTCAAAACAAGGGTTCGGAAGGCTAGTCACTATAACGCGGACTCCTCTATTTCTCAGTGAGGCGCTGCACGCTATACATTTCCATTGACCACTAAATTTTTGAGCCAACTTTCAGACAAATTTTCTGAAAAGCCAGATCGATTGGGGAAAAAGTGAATTCAGATTCGTAATCACCGTACTCAAATGTACCGATTCTGAAAGCTTGGTAAAATTCTCAACCCTCATGGATTTGTAGTACCCTTGTTGTGCGACGGAATTTGACACCTCCAAATGCTCGTCTAGTGGAGCGCACTTGCATACCTCCTCGCGTCTCGCGCCGCTCATATATCAACGCCCGTTGCTGGCACTGAGAATGTGTGCCGGGGTGGCCTAGTGGTGAGAGCTTGCGGACGCCAATCTGACGGTTGTGGGTTCGATCCCCCTCCGTGGTTTTTATTTTTTTTTCATTCTTTCGTATCTGCTCAGACTAAATCTTATAGATTTTTGTTTCGAATACCACTAAAAAATTACATTTGCGTGCTGGAGGAGAACGTTGAAAAAAAATTAAATTTCCTTTTTTTTTTCGAACTACTTTAAATTCGTTAGTCTTATTTAAATCCTTCGGCAAGTAACTTTTATCCCGAAAGTTCAGCGGCAAAACGCCGGAAGCATGTGTGAAACCTTAAAAATGGGCGACCGGAGGGAGCTGGGCGGAAGCTTGCTTTGAATCTGTGGTTCAAAACAGAAAACAAAAAAAAAGTGCACCAAAAGGTATTGAACCCAGGCCTCCAGATCGGCGATCGAAAATGTACGCCACTAGACCATCACAGCACACATTCTCACTGCCCGCGATGGGCGTTTATATGATCGGTGCCAAAGGAGAAGGTATGCAAGTGCGCTCCACTAGACGAGCATTTGGAGGTGTCAAATTCCGCCACTGTGTACCCTTGTTAGCTTTTACCGACAAAAAATTTGATTTTTCGACTTTTAACAAATAACCGTTTATTGAGATTTCACCTGGGAAACCACTTGTAAATGAGGTAATAAGCGATAAAAGTGAGGTAATAAGCGATAGAAAAAAAAAGCGATAGAAAGTTTCAAACTGATCAATACTTAGTTGCAAACCCTCGAGAATCGAGAACATCTAGACATCTTCTTGGCATCGACTGGATCAGGTTGGTTAGAAAAGGCTGTGGAATCTGAGCCCACGCAGTCTGCAACTGTGAGAGAATTTCTCATCGGCATTTCGAGCACGGGTGCCGGAAACGCGTCTCTCAAGCTATTCCCACAAGTTCTCGATGGGATTGAGGTCGGGGCTCTGGCTGAGCCACTCCATTACGGTCCCACGGTTGGTGGCGAACCAATTCTTAAAAAAAGATACCGATGGTTTTAGACATTTCACTCACTATGATGTGGTTGGACGTGTGTTTCGGGTCATTAGCTTGTTGAATCAAGTAACGAACCCTTACAAGGAAGGTCAGTTTACTCTCCGGTTGAGAATTTTCTTAAAATTTAGGACGGGGTAGTTTCGAACACGGGGAATCCATTTTTCATAGTCCCAACCTGCGCATTTTCCATATAATGGAGAACGAACGTCTGGAAGTTTGGAAGCTGAAATTAACACATGAAATCTATGGTTTAACAGTGAAATGTGAGTAGGATTTTCAACGCGAAGGTCACTGCCTTGGTCTCCCGTTGTTTTCATCGGTTCGGTGGTTCAGTGGTTGGGTGTTCAATTGGTAATGGAAGGTGCTGGGTTCGGTCCACGCGCCATTGGAAACTTTTTTGTAATTTTTGACAAGATTCCAGATGACGTGATTGAAGCTTTTGAACACTCTCAAGACGTTTTAAACAACATCGCCGGGCTTTGAGGAACTTAAAGAACTATTCAGCAAATTTTCGAGAAAAAATTTTATGTGGAAATTCGAAATCTGCATCACCAATCGGGTGACAATTTTTGAAATCCAAAACTTTTAAAACTTTCTTTTTAAATGTACTGCTTACTCTCGTACAAAAATACGACACACATAAAAGTTTATATCTACAGTTACATACAACCTAACTTCAAAAATTACATCATAACCTGCAGTTGAATGTTCTGTGCAAAATATGAAATATCGCTTGCTTACGGCTTATTGAAGAAAATTTTGAAAACCAGTTCTGTGTCGTTGTCTGAATTCTTCTTGTTCAAGTTTATATCGAGCATTTTATAGAAAAAAATTCAAAAATTTTGGATATCGAAAATTGTCACCCAATTGGTGATGCAGATTTCGAATTTCCACATAAAATTTTTTCTCGAAAATTTGCTGAATAGTTCTTTAAGTTCATCAAAGCCCGGCGATGTTGTTAAAAACGTCTTGAAAGTGTTCAAAAGCTTCAATCACGTCATCTGGAATCTTGTCAAAAATTACAAAAAAGTTTCCAATGGCGCGTGGACCGAACAAAGCCCCTTTCATTACCAATTGAACACCCAACCACTGAACCACCGAACCGACGAAAACAACGGGAGACCAAGGCATTTGAAAGTTGAAAATCCTACCCACCACTGCCTCCAAAAGTGGGAAAGGGCAGAAGGTTGGCGAACTTTGCGTGCACTGGCGCGGCTGCCGATGAGCGCTCATTTTCAACTGAAAATGTGGTTTTCTTCAATTATAAAATTTTTGGTTGTTTTTAAATTCAACTTTTATTTAAATAGGTATTTTCAATAACTTACGAGCTCGCTCAATAAAATCGGTGGAGAAATGGGGACGAAATACAAAAAGTTGAAATAACTGATGGAAAATCATATTTTTTCAAAATTTCTGCCGAATGACTTAATATTTCCTTATTTTTCGATTCAAGTTTTGTAGACATGACCGAGACAAACATTTTAAGCGCAGAACCGGTCGGAAAAGTTCAAAGCTGGAGGCGAAATATGAATTTGAAACATCAGGAAATTCCCCTTCTGGCATAAAATTTCTGAATTTCTGATAAAAAATTTGGTTTTTTGTTTCTTTTGTACTTTGTGAAGGTACATTCAATTAAAAATTTAAAAATTTCACAGAAATATAGCTGCAGCGCCTCAGAAAGCGGTAAAATCCGGCGTTTTTTAACTTGCCATCTAAACGAGTGTATTATTGTTTTAAAAAATTTGTCACCTGGCGAGAGGCGCGAATTCAAAAAATAGGCTCCGCCTCCTCGCCGAAATATTTTTGCAACTCTGCGCGCGCCAATTTGCAATCGCGGTGCACGCGATTTTATGCGTTGAATTTCCGTTAATTTATTAACAAATATCGATCGAAAACAATTATTATCAATTCAATCTTCTTGCCGGCTACCACAAGAGTTCACGCGGAAAATTTATGGCCACACCCCCTCAGTTTTTGTTTTAATTTTCAACTGAATGCAATGAAAAAAAGTTGAGTGAGTGTGGCGACACGTGGCGTTCTCATTTCTCAAAATAACTGTGGTGTTTGCAGAATTTTCACGTTAAATCCTATTGTAACCGGCAAGAATATTGAATTGATAATAAAAACTCACTTTAAATCAACAGTTGCCGAATTCGCTTCAAAATAACAATTTTTTGAAAGGTTTCCGGGAGAAATTGAAAGGCACTGGACAAAAATTCGACGCAGAAAATCGCGCGCACCGCGATTGCAAATTGGCGCGCGCAGAGTTGCAAAAATATTTCGACGAGGAGGCGGAGCCTATTTTTTGAATTCGCGCCTCTCGCCAGGTGACAAATTTTTTAAAACAATAATAGAAAACATTTAATATGTGTTTAACGTTTCAAAAAAATAACTTTAATTATTTTATGTCGATGTTATACATTTTTTCTTCAAAAATTTTCTTCCCGTTTTTCCGTTGGGGGTACGACAGAATAGAAATAGGCGAAATAGAAATGCTACAAAATAGAATTGCTACAAAAAAGAATTGGAAAAAATAGAACGGCTACAAAATAGAAATGAGCGAAATAGAACAGCGCGAAATAGAACTGTGACAAAATAGAAATGGGCGAAATAGAAATCGGTTCGATGGAGCGCGTTTGCATTATTCTTCGAATTTTCCGATTATTATAGGATTTTTCAGAAATTTTCAGATATTTTACGCACTTAACAACATCGAAAATGAAGAAAGGTATAAAATCAATGCAGTTTCAGAAAAAAAAAAGAAGGAAAATCGGCGAAAAACTGAGCAATTGAAAAAAATGATGCAAACGCGCTCCATCGCCAAAATTTGTTCTATTTCGTAGTTCTCGCTCAGTTCTATTTTTCGCTCAGTTCTATTTTTTCCAGTTCTTTTTTGTAGCAATTCTATTTTGTAGCATTTCTATTTCGCCTATTTCTATTCTGTCGTACCCTCTTTCCGTTATATTCAAGAGGTGCTATCATTCTCGGCGAGGTACGATGCAATTGCGCTCTACCTGCACGCATTAGAGATTAGAGACGGAGAGGCGTTGTGCTAAATTCTGTGTCTCTGCGTCTGAAAACGCAAAGTGCGCCAGCCAATGTTGTTTTGCGCTTTCCCGCTTTTGGAGGCAGTGCTCACGTGTTGTGTTGTCAAAAGTATAACCACAGTTACTACTTTACACAATTTATTATAAGCTCCGTGCCGGTATTAACCTGGGCGCACTTCACTACAATAAGGGCTTTACAGGAAAAGTGTATTGGGAAACGGGGAGAATAGCAATAAGATCTACTCGTCAATCGAGTAGTAGTAATAGCGGGAAGAGATACAACTATTGTCCATTCGCGAAAAAGGCAAGTGCGCTCCACGAAACTTAGTACTTCGTGGATTTCATTTTCGTCGCCAAATTATTTCAATTCACGTGTAAATTCAACGTAAAATGTAATAATTCGGCGACGAAAATGAAATCCACGAAGTACTAAGTTTTGTGGAGCGCACTTGCCTTTTTCGCGAATTGACAATATAACATAATGAATGGGAGTTGATCACTAGCGAGAGACGCAGACAACGAGAGACAAAATAGTTCGCGCTGCCGCTTGAAACTAACAAGGGAAGTCTTTTCACAAACCATATTGGAATTCTCTGAAACTTGGTGGGCTAATAGAACCTATCTCTGGCTACCGCGTCAAAAAAATTTAGCTGCCGAACTTCAAAAATAAGCTCAAAAAGTTGCTCCAAAGTTCCGGCTCCCCCCTCCGTCACTTCTCTCGTTTTTATCACGGCCGTCCAGAGGTGAAAAACTCAACGAAAGGGAGGCGCAGTGGTAGAGTGGGTGGTCAGTAGGAGAAAGGTCACGGGTTCGAACCCTCTTGTGGTAAAATTTTTTTTTGATATTTTTTACACTCGGTATAAAACGCTGATAACTCGCTCCAATCGAACAAAGAATTTCGCATGCATTTGGAGTGAGGTTTAGAGAAATCAGAGCAAAACATCGGCCACGGCTCTCTTGATTTTCTGCACTCTCTCGTCGCAAACGCGGCCGCGTCCATCACTGTGCGAATGGAGCGCGTTTGCAGCGCTCCGTACTGAGAATACACCAAAAAAATATATTTCTTTTGGTGAGAAAAAATTTATTGTTTGATGGTGAAGGTGAGAAAAAATTTCTGTTTCACGGTTCTGCTTCGGGACAGTTCTGATACGGGAACGTTCTACCTTGGGGTAGCCCCGTCCAAAAACCTTCTTCGCCTCCGCGACTCTACGAAAAATCCAAAAAAAAGTATTGCCTACGTCACATTGTCAAAAAAGAAATCAAAAAAAGTTAAAAATTTTTGTCTCACCCAAAAAAGAAAACATTTTTTTTGGTCCCACCCCTGTTTCCCATACTTATAAAAAATTTTTACTACAAGAGGGTTCGAACCCGTGACCTTTCTCCCGTTGACCCCCACTCTACCACTGCGCCTCCCTTTCGTTGATTTTTTCACATATGGAGGGTCGTGATAAAAACGAGAGAAGTGACGGAGGGGGGAGCCGGAACTTTGGAGCAACTTTTTGAGCTTATTTTTGAAGTTCGGCAGCTACATTTTTTTGACGCTGTAGCCAGAGATAGGTTCTATTAGCCCACCAAGTTTCAGAGAATTCCAATATGGTTTGTGAAAAGACTTCCCTTGTAAGATCAAAAATAATAATATCTTTGTGTGATCTAACAACAAACAACATCACGTTTCACTGTTAAAGATTTTCAAGTGTTAATTTCAGCTTCCAAACTTCCAGACGTTCGTCCTCCATTATATGGAAAAGGCGCAGGTTGGGACTATGAAAAATGGATTCCCCGTGTTCGAAACTACCGTAAAACCTGTATTAGACTTGCCCCCTAACCAAACGCATTAACATTGGCAAAAGTGGCGTAAACCAGACAATTTGCCCCTCTAATAGACTTGCACCCGGTCCAGGCTTTGAAACAATAGACTTGCACCCTCTAATAAACTTGTCTGTCTAATAAACTTGCACTCTGGCGAGGTTTTGAAACTGGAACTTGCATGCAAGTCTAATACAGGTTTTACGGTACCCCCTCCTAAATTTTAAGAAAATTCTCAACCGGAGTAAACTGACCTTCCTTGTTAGGAAGGCACGAGTTAACAGGAGCATTAAATTTTGTAAGATCTGTTCGTACACAAAGGGATCCATGTTGCCTCGGATGCGGTGAAGAAGTCCGACCCCATGGCTGCTGAAGCAGGACCATACCATCACGTTGCCGCCAACATGTTTTACGGTCGGAGTTTGGTATTTTGGCTTGGATCTGGTCCCTACTGGTTGTCTCACATAAGAAATTCCATCCAAACCAAATAACATGAACGTGCTCTCATCACTCTACAAAACTCGTTCCCACTGACTTTGAGTCCAGTTGAGACAGCTCGCGCCCAGGTCACACGAGCTGCTCTATTGCGGTCAGAGATGTACGACTTCTTTAAAGGTCTTCTGCCAAACTGTCCAGAATCGTTTAGGCGCCATCGGATCATTCTGACGCTTGCTACATGTCGTGGAACTCGAAGACTCTCTTTCCTCGACATCATTAATAAATAACAAATTATAAATTCACGTCAAAAATGACCGTGAGGACACAAATAACGACTAAATCGACGTGACCTAACTTCCTACCCTCTGTGCTCGCAATGACGTGGATGACCAGAAAACCGCTATAAAAGCCGAGAGGAACCAGCAGTCAACACACACATTCGACTACACTCCTACCGACTGCCCAATAGAAATGAGCGAAATAGAAATGCTACAAAATAGAAAAAATTTTGGCGATGGAGCGCGTTTGCATTATTTTTTCAATTGCTCAGTTTTTCGCCGATTTTCCATTTTTTTTTTTCTGAAACTGCATTGATTTTATACCTTTCTTCATTTTCGATGTTGTTAAGTGCGTAAAATATCTGAAAATTACTGAAAAATCCTATAATAATCGGAAAATTCGAAGAATAATGCAAACGCGCTCCATCGCACCGATTTCTATTTCGCCCATTTCTATTTTGTCACATTTCTATTTCGCGCTGTTCTATTCCGCTCATTTCTATTTTGTAGCCGTTCTATTTTTTCCAGTTCTTTTTTGTAGCAGATCTATTTTGTAGCATTTCTATTTCGCCTATTTCTATTCTGTCGTACCCCCAAAATTTCTCTTCCGAGTTCCGTCGGAAATTTCCGATTTTGTAATTTTCTCTTCCGATGTTCCGACGGAATTACGAGTTTTTCATTTTCATTTCCGAATTTCCGTCGGAATTCCGAAATTTCAAATTCTCGTTCCGATTTCCGTCGGAATTCCGACTTCCGACGGAATTCCGATTTCCGATCGGAAAAATCGGAAATCAACCTGAATAGACCCATAAAATCTTAAATTATCCACAAAAAGTTTTAAAAAAATTAAGGAAAGATACGTAGACTCGTGTTTTAAATAGGAAATTTGTGTCACGGACATGGTTTAATTGTATCCAAAAACAAAAAACGATTTTTCGTACCAAATTTCAACAGAAAAACATGTTTTTTCCGACTTCGGAAAAATATTATTTCCGACGGAAACGGAAATATTTTCGGAAATCATTTTGTCTCGGAACGGAATCGGAAAATTTTTCGGAAGTGAAACTGCCGCGGAACCGGAATCGGAAATTTCCGACATCGGAATTCCGACTTTTCGGCAATTTCTGAGAAAGCCTGATCGGGATGTCTGTGCGCGTCCGCACTTGCCTTTTTGCAAGAAAATGCAGTGGACAAAACACGAACCCATGACCTTAGGATCTATATTCAAGCGCACTACCGACTGAGCCACAGAGGACAGAAATCTTCCAAAAACAGAGTGCGTATAAATGAATGAGGAAGAGTGGAACGCAAAAAAAAAAGAATGTGGCGACGAAGTCGCCAATAGGCTGCGTCAGCAGCCGCGCAGGACTGCCCAGCAGGCTTGTATAATATATAAATAAATCAATCAAGATATTATAAGTATCATTTCAGGCTCAAAGCCCAGCAAACCCACGTCAATCAGAATGTCAGTCGACCTTGGCGAACGCATTTGTACCAGCCTCGAGAGCATTGCGAAACTTCTGAGCGAGCGCCAATCCTTGAAGCGGAAAGCTTCCACGGATGATGCTCAAGCGAAGAAGCCAAAGAAAGCCTGCCGATACTGTGGACAGGACCACCCACCAACGGCGTGTCAACAGTTTCAATCACCAACACAACGTTGGCAAAAACTGGCGACCAAGCGGATGTGTCCACACCAGGCTTTTTCGGAAATTTCCGAAAAGTCGGAATTCCGATGTCGGAAATTTCCGATTCCGGTTCCGAGGCAGTTTCACTTCCGAAAAAATTTCCGATTCCGTTCCGAGACAAAATTATTTCCGAAGATATTTCCGTTTCCGTCGGAAATAATATTTTGCAAGATTTGAGCGTCATTTCTTTGGAGGCCACCAAAAAATGTTTACAGTATGCAAACTGCACCTTGCATAGGGAGCAGGGGTGGGACCAAAAAATAAAAAAATAAAATTGTTTTTCTCAAAAAAAAAAATTTGTTAAAGAAAAAGCGTTTGCAGCGCTCCGTACTGAGAATATCTTTCCTCTATTTTTTTTTAACTTTTTGTGGATAATTTAAGATTTTATGGTTCTATTCAGGTTCATTTCCGATTTTTCCGTTCGGAAATCGGAATTCCGACGGAATTCCGACGGAAATCGGAACGAGAATTTGAAACTTCGGAATTCCGACGGAACATCGGAAGATAAAATTACAAAGTCGGAAATTTCCGACGGAACTCGGAAAAGGAATTTTCCTTTCCGAGAAAGCCTGGTCCACACTGCCTGGGAAAGGGCCATCCAGCCGAAATCTGTGATTCAAGCAAAGAAGCTGCCAGATTTGCTCGGAGCCCCACCACAACTCACTGTGCAGCTCCCAGGTCGCGGATGGCAAGGCCAATTCAACCGCTGGGACACCCATGGAATAATCCCACTGAGCGGATCTTCCCTAAATATTTTTTTATATAATATTGTCGACTCGTCAAAATGATCAAACGCGCTCCGCTGAACTCAGTACTACGTGGATTTCATTTTGGTTTCCAAATTATTTCATTTAACGTTGAATTTACACGTGAAATGAAATAATTTGAAGACCAAAATGAAATCCACGTAGTACTGAGTTCAGCGGAGCGCGTTTGACCATTTTGGCGGGCCAACAATAACATAATAAAAAAAGTTATCAAATTAAGATCGTCTTCTGTTCAAAAAGCATTGTCAAAAGACGAATCTCTCCTAAACTCTACTGAACCACCTACAGTAAAAAGTTAACTGATATAAATAATTATCAAGAGCTGGTAAAGATATCTTTGTCAGAAAATTAGGCTTGTTTTCAACCCTATTCAATTACCATGTCGACAATCGGTAGTTGAGGAAGGTGAAGACAATCCTTAGTCCGAGTCTACTTCAGTTAAAGATGTTATATTATTGACAATCTCGGCTGCATTGGTTAACTGCTTAGCAAACATTAGATTTGCATTCCAAGCAGTGTACTGAAAGCAGATCGGTCCCATGTGTTTAGGACGTGCACATCCTAGGGATTCTGACTAGTCACCACCCACTATGACACGAAAAAAATGGGTAAATGGTTCAACACAGACCGTAAATTTCTTAATCTTAAAAATTTAAGATCTCGATCTTAAAAATAATTGCTGAAAAATCTTAAAAAGATAATTGCTGAAAAATAAAAATCTTAAAAAGAGAATTGCTGAAAAATAAAAATCTTAAAAAGATAATTGCTGAAAAATAAAAATCTTAAAAAAAAATAATTGCTGAAAAATACATTCACCAGTCTCAATGCTAATCAAGATCATTACAAGCGAAATAAAATAATCCCTTGTGTGATCATCTCAAAAATCATCCTTATATATAAAATTCCGTTTGGGTTTGTAACTGAGGATCTTTGTGTGTCTGTGTCAAAGTCGCATGGCGAGGGCCAGCGAGGGCACCCAAGCGCTGGCGGGCCCGTAGCGTCTGCGTAGCCGCCGCGGGCCCGCGCGCGGTTCACCAGTGATAGAGTGCACTACATCCACGATAACGCCAAGACCACATGTGGCGAAAACAACAAAGTCACTGCTGGCAACGTTCAGCTGGACAGTTCTTGCTCACCCATCGTACAGCCCAGACCTTGCCCCTACTAATTATCACTTGTTCTCGGACATGCAACAATCCCTTGAGGGAACTGATTTCAAAACAAAAAGTTATGTCGAAAATTGGCTAGTGTCATATTTGCCATCAAAAAAAGCTAGAGTATTGGAGGACAGGTACTCTGAGTTTGCAGAACAGATGGCAGAATGTTGTCGATAAGGAAGGCAAATACTATTAATCATTTGATTTCTCCTTCTTTGAATAAACACTTTTTCAAAACATAACAAAAACTTTCTTGCCAACCTAATACAATGAATTGTACACAGGGAAAAAAGCCCCTACGTACAAAAACAGAGCTCACAGCTCAGAAGTCCCTCAGATTGGACATGTTGTGTTGGTAGAAACCCCACTTGTACCACGTTACCGTTGGCCACTCGGTCGAATTACGGAATTGATCAAATCGAGCGACGGAAAAACGAGTTCGGTAACTATTAAATGCAAAACAAGTTAATCCTGCGAGCTGTCAACCAACTAATACCCCTGGAATTGACCCAATGAGATAGGGTAAAGCCTTTTCACTAAAGGAAAAAAGGGCTTCCGCTCCCGCCCCCAGTGTCGTGGAACTCGAAGACTCTCCTTCCTCGACCTCATTAATAAATAACAAATTATAAATTCACGTCAAAAATGACCATGAGGACACAAATAACGACTAAATCGACGTGATCTAACTTCCTACTCTCTGTGCTCGCAATGACGTGGATGACGTGGGTGAACCAGAAAGCCGCTATAAAAGCCGAGAGGAACCAGCAGTCTACACACACATTCGACTACACTCCTACCGACTGTCCAGCCCATACGACCATGGCGAAGACGACTCCCTCCACCGCGGCTCCCAAGGCGCCTCTCCCTTCGGGAGAGGGGCTACCTCAACTGGTGGATCAACTACTGGTGGCGACAAACGACGCGAGCGGATCACCCTCCGGAGCAACCCGCGCCAACTCTTCCGAACTAGGTACTTGTCTCTTTAGTTTTTAAATAAAGTGTCATGTTTTACCTTCTTCTTCTAGTCCTTCGATCTGAGTCGGCACACTACAGGTGATTTACGTGGAAAAACCTGATCGAGGACTTCGGGGGCACTGAGCTTAGGGTTGCTTCTCGATGGGCTTTCGACGTTTCTGTCTGTTAGATGGTTTCGTCCCGGCTCGCGTCCTCTAGCGATTGCAAATTGCTGGTTAGGGGTCAAATCTACCTTTGCTTTAGTTTTTGTCATTATCTAAATCAATAGATATTGAAGACTCTAAAAAACATTGGAGTTGTAGCTTTAAAAAAAATAGTAAAAACGAACGAAATCGTAAAAATTGAAAAAAAAAAATTAGAAAAATTTGTTTCGGTAAAAGCTAAACTGGGTCATTATTCTGGCTTATTTTGGAACATTTTCACAGTTGACCCCAAGTTCCTAGCTCTACTCTAAAAAAAAGTTATAGCTGAAAAAACAAAAGGGGAACTTTCAGTGGCCCCTACTGTACGTTCTTAAAAGAGACACCATTTTTATCACAGAAAGTTTTCGAGATATGTGAAAGTCTTAGGGTGACTGTATAATTATGTGGGGCCGTGTAGATATACCCCTAGCTCTTTCATTTTCGTCTTCTGGTCTTCAATCAACGAACGAAGAGGAGAAATAACAACAGTTATCCCAGGCAAGATGACTGCAGGTAGTTGATAGCAGAGGCTTTTCCCAGCTCCGGTTGGCATCAAAACAAATGTGTCATGACCGAGAAGAGTAGATACAATACATTGCTTTTGTTTTTGTCGAAAATTATTGAAACCAAACAAGCTTTTCAAAGTATTGTAAAGTCTTGCACGTGTCGGATATCCTAGAAGCGTATCTAAAAGAAATTTCATATTATTGTGTTTTTTATCGAATTGCGACATGAGAACGCGGAACTCCACCCACTTATTTGTGCGCGATCACGCGAACACAGTGATAATTGAAGAGACTCAGACAGAACGGCGAATGTAAACTTGCGTTTTCATGTCACAAGACGATTGATAACACAATAAAACGCAAAAATTATGACTTACCTTCGTCGTTGAACTGATCACTGTCGTCTTGTAGAAAGCCTCGAAATTGTCCATGCATATCTGAACAAGTATTACTGCGTCGCGAGGAGTAGGTAGAAACGTGGCAGTGTCGTGTGGGTCTCGCCGGGACAGCTTGTCGATTCACGTAAAAATGTTTCAAAATTACTGAAAATTTTAATTTCGAGAGTAAATCGACACACTGCCGCGGTGAGGCTCACGCGACACTGCCACGTTTTCCACGCGTTTCTGCCTGCTATTCGTGACGCGGTAATATTGGGATAATTACAGAATAGCCACCCACAGTCAGCGCCGCACACACGCGCGCTCAATGGGTGTCTATTCTGGAATTATGGGTGTCTGTTCTGAAATGATGGGTATCCATTCTTTCAGTCAAAGTTGGAAGAACATTATTTCAAAATTTGGGAAAATTCCAGTATAGCCACCCACTACAATATAGGTACCCACGCTATAGTATAGCCACCCACTTAACTGAAAAATGGGATTTTTCCGATTTTCTGTGGGTGGCTATTTTGAAATATATGGGTGCTTTTACTGGAATATATTATTACAGTTAAGCCACCCACTCAGTGGTAATGTGTGGCTATACTGGTTTCCTAGGGAATCTTTCAGAATAGCCACCCATTATTCCAGAATAGCCACCAATTATTCCAGAGCAGGGGTGGGACAAAAAAAATTTTTCCACAAAAAAAAAAAACTTTTTTTGTCCCCCAAAAAAATTACCAAAAAAAAAAAAACTTTTTTTGTCCCCAAAAAAAGTTACCAAAAAAAAAAAATGTTTTTTTGCTCTCAAAAAAATTAACAAAAAAACAAAAACAAAAAATATTTTTTCCTCAAAAAATTTACCAAAAAAAAAAAAAAAATTCCAAAAAAAGTACGTATTTCTGCCATTTAAAAATAAATTTTCCAAGTTTTTGTTGAAAATTAGAGGTTTTTGTCAATTCTGAGCAAATACTGAATAAGTTTTTGCCCAAAAACCGGAACTTTCTTTCGCCTCCGTGGCTCTAAAAAAAAATTTTTTGCCTGCGGCGCATCATCAAAAAAAAAAAAAAATTTTGGTCTCACTCTTACCATCGAACAAAAAATCAAAAATTTTTTGGTCTCACTTTCACCATCGAAAAAAAAATCAAAAAATTTTTTGTCTTATCCACATCCTCAAAAAAAAAACAAAAAATTTTTTGTCTCATCCAAAAAAAACCCGAAAAAACAAAAAAAATCGAAAAAAAAATTTTTTTTTTGGTCCCACCCCTGTTCCAGAGTAGCCACCCATAATTCCAGAATGCCAAAAATTACGGAGGCGGGAGCGGAAACGAAAACGGAAATATAGTTAAGAAGTTTTCAACGACGAAAATGGGCTAAATATCCTCGAAAATTTATAAACGGCGGGGAAATGTTAAATTACGGAAGCGGAAAGGAAAATATAATTATTTTTTTGCGGAATACAAAATCAGAAGATGATATAATTTCGGTGCATCACTCCTAACAAGTAAGCATAAAGAAATTCAACAAATTGATAAAGAAAATAAGTTTTTAACGACGAAAATAGGCGAACTACCCGGCAATTTGATGCGCGGCGCCGGAAATCATACCGCTGTGTGCGCGTGTGTGCGTGGGTGTGCGCGCGTGTGTGCAGCGCCGACTGTGGGTGGCTATACTATAACGAGTCAAATGGGTACCTATTTTGAAATATATGGGTGGCTATTCTGTAATTATCCCCAAAATTTTCAGAGATCACCTATATTTTTTATTTCATAAATCAATAGATCCACTCCTCAACAAGTCCAGGTTAAATTTTTAGAACATTTGAGGAAGTTTAAAGTACTTTTCTACCTCTTCAAACAATACGGCGGTTTTTAATAATCAGGTTTTTCGCAATTTTCGAGGTGTTGCAGATCGAGTTCACATGTTTTCATGACGGATTCGGATTCAGCAGCCATTTTTTTATCTAATTCTTTTAAAAAAATAAAACCTCTACATTCCCCCTTTGAGGTTTTTTCTCCGTTTTCTGAAAAAAATTGCTCATTTTTTGCCTGGCAGCGAGCGCGAGGAGACGCAGGAAGAGCGACCTTATAAGCAAACAAGGAGGTAGCGCCTTTCGTGGCGATGTGGCCGTGTGGTAAACTCCTCGCCTGGCAATCCAATGCAGTGGTGTTTTGGTTTTGTGAATCTTCCCAGCGAGAGAAGGAGGCGCGCACGCTGTTGCAAATAAGCGTGCACGCCAGCCAGTGGGCAGAAAATCAGTACACTGAAAATGAGCATAAAAACGGCTGTAACTCGACAGCGAATAGCTCTTTTTGGATGATTGTTTGGCAAGTCTTAGAATTGGCTGTAGAATGTAAACTACAGTACCAAAAACTCCAAAAATCAGCCGCGTAGTAATTATAAGACACTCCCAAAAAATGATTTATTATTCTATTTTTTTCAACATTTTTAAACTGTTATCTATTTTTTGTCGGTTTTACTGTTTTTTGTTCATTTTAAAGTTAATTTTTAATTTTTTACCAATAATTGTGTCATATTTGACCACTTTCTTTCAAGTTCCCAACTTTTTCATCATCACATCTCCTTCAAGGATGTTGGTTGACTACAGTAATTCAAAGATGTGCAGGATATACAGTACCGCTCAAAAGTATATTAAGTTTTGGTTTTTGGAGTATAACTTTTGAATGGAGAGGGTTATGATTCTGAAAATTTGCATGAATCTGTCCCGTAATGTTCTTGACCAGCTCAAAAAATGGATTTGGTAATTTTTGAAAACTGCTGATTTTTCAAAAAATTTAATATGTCAAAATTTTCGACCCAAAAATAATTTTTTTTCCAGATTTTTCAGGACTCGATATTCTGAACTGGACATCATGGTTCAACTTGGATTCAGTACTTTGCAGGTGAGTAGAAGAATCAACCGTTCGCGATACTGAGTAAGAAACTACGTTCGAGATCCAATGGCTCACGGCTCAGCAAAACACACTGGACGTCCAAGAATCCTCAAGGATCGAGATGAGCGATCTTTCGTCAGATGAGTTTCCAACACTCGTTTTCTTGGAATTTGTGACTTGAAAGATGAACTCCATGGACTACCAGGACACTCTCCAGAAAAGAATTGTCCACTTCTTCACAATGGAAACCGCAAGAAGACCCATATCACAATGCACTGGTTTTCCACGTAGAAGATCAAAGTTTTTTTGAATTGCGTTTCCCTTGTCAGGGATGTGCCCAAACATGTCCCGAATGCCATAAACTCAATAACACAAAGTTCGGTGCTACTTATCGTTTATTTGTATAATTGCATGGCTCAAGTTAACCTAAATTTTAGGCCACTTGAGTCTTACGGGCGAAATAAATAATATACAATAGTGCTAACAATTAAAGGTGGAAAAAGTGATAAGTCACGGTGTCCAGGATTTGAAAAGTGGGCGGAGTCGAGCAAACGCGCGCCACTGGATTTTTCGCGCGAAATTCAAATTTTTAAGCATGCTTTATGTTTTTCGGGAAAAAAGCATAAATTCTTATTTTTTCCCACATGTGCTCCAACGGAATTATAGCTGAGGTCTTTAGAAAATTTTTAGGCCTAAGAACCAGGGGTGTCGCGGAACTAGCCTAAAGGCGTAGCCCACGACTTTTCTCTCACCAAAAAAGACATAAATCCAACATAAAATATTGGTTTTTTTGTTACTAAAAAAAACATACAAAAAATTCTGTCCATAAAAATATATTACAAAAATATGGCGCGAAAATTAATTCATTCGAAACTAAAAGACTTTCGCGCTCACCGCTCCACTACAAACGAACTTGCGCGGGGGCGCTACCTCACTGCAACAAGAGAGAGCAGCATACACGGACACCCACGCAGAGACGCAGACAGGTCGCCTCGCGGCGAGACCTTGCCTGCGTCTCTAACTACGGTGGCGACCGCAACGGGAGCGGCGGCGGCGAGAGTCAGTCGAGTCGAAAATACCAGCAGGGGACAGGTCGTCGACCTCATAAATAGCGATAAGGGCTCCTGTGTGGGGCCCACGAGAAGCTGATTGGAGACATATTTTTTAGATTTACTTTCATTTTTTACTTACTGCTCGACCGTTTGCGGCACACACACACATCCTACGACGCGCGGTAGGATTTCGTTTGTTTTGACTCGCCACGCTTGATTTCGACGAAAACCGTTTTATCCTTAACCCTTTTTTTATATCTTCTTGTACCTTATCTTTTATTAACCTGCTTACATGTTTTAATGTTTCAAGAGATTCCCCCCGTGAGCCCGCCTCCGATGCGGCTCACCCGATAAGGGGGAGGGAAGTTTTTAGGCTCTGAGCTTTTCTTCCCCAGACTTTTAATAAATCTGTTC
This sequence comes from Caenorhabditis japonica, assembly GCA_963572235.1. Taxonomy (NCBI): domain Eukaryota; kingdom Metazoa; phylum Nematoda; class Chromadorea; order Rhabditida; family Rhabditidae; genus Caenorhabditis; species Caenorhabditis japonica. Next base: position 30,771,037 of record OY754344.1, read on the forward strand.
TCCGCGTAAACCGTTTTAATTTATGTCACACATACAACGAGACTAGTCTAACCGCGGGATAGGGGGAGCTCCATCCTCCCTGCAACCTATCCCCGCACATGGTGCAATCGACCGTGCCTTGTTTCGAGCCACCCGCACATGGTGAATCGAAACGTGGCGCTGACACGGTCAGCAAAACATATAATTTCAGGTTTGATATTCCTAAAACGAAAAAAAAAAAAAAAAAAGAGTTTTTTTTACCTAAAATTCGAAAATTCCGAAATATCTAACACGAAACTACAAACTTTCTCGAAATTTTCAGGTCATACACGAACCCAAGATGGAACATATAAACTAGATCTCCGAAAAACATAAATTATATTTAGCATAAACACATACGATACTTATCAATAAGTAGACTTTGCGAAGTCTATGGGCCGCTGGAGCTTTCGTTCTTGCATCCCAACAGGGCATGGGAGAGTGGCAGGCAAGACGAAAGACGCAGCGAATGCAGCGGTCGCCCTCACGAGAGCAAAATCACTAAAAATTTCATCAAGCCTCTCCATAAAAACCACCGAAAACTCAAAAAATTCCGAAAATCAGGAAAGATTACATACATTCTCTACTCATTTCCGATACCGAAAAGCAATACCCGATAACATACGAAAAATCAACAGATAATGAAGATCTTCCACAACGAAGTGGAATTTGACCAAAAAATAGAGAATGCATAAAGAATATCAACGATAGTCACGTAAAGGAACATGGTCCAGGAAGAGTCGAAAACGAAAAGAAACAGAAAGAAATATTTACTAAAATTACTTAAACGACAGCCATAATATCTCGAAACCCGATCAAGACGAAAGTAAAATCTTATCGGGGTAGTAACCCCAGAGATCATACACATAGAACAGAAACAAGAGGAGCGGAGCAGGAAATTGATCATCAACTCCGACAAAATCGAACTGATGGGACTAAAGAATTACAAAAAACTACAAAACAATCAAAAATAAGAATAGTACATAAAAAGAAAAAATCCTAATAGGGTTGTTCACGTTGTGGAGGAAAATGGCGAGGACCTGCGGAAATTTCGGCGTGGATTCGGTGAGTGCTCAGATTGGCTTGGGACTTTTGAGGAATGATGTCAGCGGTGCTGCCCGCATTTCCGGGGAATTTCGGACCGGGATATCGATTTTAAACAATTTTTAACAAATAATTCCATAAATTTTTGGAGTCGGTGTTCTGGTCTGGGAGTTTCTGGGGGTGCCCGGGGGCGGTTTTGGCATTGTTTCTTTGGGTTCCGGGCCGGTCGGGGCGTTCTCCGGGTTTTTTTTTCGCTGTTTTTTCTATTTTTTTTTAATACTTCGTGAACAACCCCATAAATTTAAACAGAAAAATTTACAGGCAAAGTCGAAACGATATCCTCGGGGGTGTGCGGAGTCCGTCGGTGAACCGCGACCTTTGATCGTGGGGCTAGTTGCCGGAAACGATGAGTTGAAGGCACCTGAAACCATACTACAGTTTGAAAAACGACGAAAGAAAAAACGAGAAGTGCGCCTTCACGCAAAAACGATACAAAACTTCGGCAATACGAGGCCGACAAAAAGAGAAAACATATAAGCGACACAAAAACGAAAAAGGCAATAAAAAAAAATGACCAGAAAGCAGATTCATACAATAATTAGCGAACAATCTATTCTTAAAATTCATAAACGAAAAGGATATTCGTAATATCGGCGAAAGAAAATAGCCTATACCAATCAGAAAGTCCATCAGAAACAGGTCAAGGAAAGGCCCACGTATACGCATGCAGAAAATCAGAAATCCGGAAATAGAACTGAAAAGAGGCAGCTGGAAGCCGTAGGAGAGAGAGACGGACCAGTCGGAACGTCGAAATTTGAGGTACCCATTGATTCAGAACACCACAGGCTATTCGCGTAAGCCCTGCTAAGGTGTTGGCTGAAGGAAGAGACCGATTATTTCACGAACGAGCCTAATAACGAACGAAAAGCGCATAGAACCATAGAATCGAATACATAAATTCCTAAAACCGAGAACATCAAATTGTAAAAAAGGACGAAGAATTTCCTTTTTTTTTTCCTTCTCGTATATTTATAAAACAAACTCTCTCTCGCTCCACCGAGATCTTACACTAAATCGTATAATCTCGAAACAGTGGGGAACTAATGCAGAAAATGGACCAAAATTTTCAGGTAACATCTCCAATTTGGATAATAGCGAATCTGTGTACACCGCACAGCAAAAAAGTAAAAAAAAAATGTCATCGGTCAACGGAGAAGGAAATCCCACCAACGATACAGGACGTGGAGGAAAAGCTACCCTCGCGTCCGTAAAAGCTTCATTTACCAAGATGGCAAACGCCATAAAATCGAACTATAATCGCGCATTGTTCACCTTATCCGAAAAAACAATGATCAAACGCGGAGCCAACTTGGTAACATTAAAGGAAAAATTACATAAAGACATATACGAAATGAAAACATATAAACAGAAAATAGAGAAAAAGGTCGCAGAAAGCGAAAGATTGAGTCTAGACGGAACCAGAGCGAAAAACGTGGAAGCGCTCGAGAAACATTGCCAAGAGCAAGGTTTCGAGGAGCTGCTCCCACTCTTAGAACAAACTATCGAAAATATCGAAAAGGAGCTCGAAATGCTAAAACATCAATCGACAGAAGATTCAAAAATAATAGAATTTTCCGATGGTAGTAGTGACGAGGAGGACGAAGAGGAAGAAGAAAATCGCACAATCATACAGTTCCATTCGCAACAAGGCGAAAGAATGAGAACTGAAAATTGTGGGGAGCAATTCTCAGATAATACGTGGTCGCATGGGAACAGATCACCGTCCAATAACGACACGAAAACCTTAGAAATTCTCACCAAAAACGTAAACGAAATAATGTTGCAGCTTGCTAAACTTTCATCCGAAAAAGAGCAACATCAGAAACAAACTAAAGAAAAACCGAGACGTCCATCCACGCCAAACAAAAACAATCAACATATACATTATCTCCATCACCAAAACCAAAACGAATATCACCAGCAACAAGCCGGTTATATAACAACCGTTCGAGATTGCCTAGAAACCATAGATACTTTCTCAGGAGAAGATCCAGAGAAATATCCTGAATTCATAACCCAATTCAACGAACAAGTTCATGCGAACCGGACCATGTCAGTCCAAACGAAATACAGTATTCTAAAGAAATTGCTTACTGGAGAGGCCAGAAATTTGGTTACCACGACCAGTTTCTCTCAGGCAGACTACGACGAAACACGCAGGCTTCTCAAAGCAACATATGCCACTGACAGGCGGCAAGTTGTCATGAGCAAGTTCAAACACGCAGAATTTCACGCATCGAACTATGAGGTGATGGAGAAAGATCTCGCTAAACACGTTTCACTGGCGAATAGACTGAAAAATTTAGACATTTCAGTAGATAACGCCATTGTCATAAACGATTTCATACATAAACTTCCCACGCATCTTATGTCGAAACTGATAACATATACGAGAGACGTGAATCGAACATTCGCGGAAGTAGTGGAAGTGATCAGAAGCGAAATTTCCATTGAAAAGTTTGTGGAGGACGCTAAAGAAGAACATAAACGAGATAAAAGCACACATGAAGTGTACGCAATGAAAGGGAGACATATAGATTTTCATAGACGAAAGAATGAAAATATCCAATGCCGATTCGGAGACGGTAATCACTACACAAAACAATGCCCTCTCACAATGGAGCAGAAAAACGAAATCGTCGAAAAGAATCAAAAATGCCGAAACTGTATTGGAGACGGCCATAAATCTTTCCAGTGTTACTCGAAAAGAAGATGCGACAAATGTGATGGTAGACATCACAGTTCGCTCCACGACCCGAATCAAAACAAAAAAAGTGCCAATGAGCATTCAGAAAAGTTATTTCGTGCCAGACACTAGCCGCAATGCGCGGCTCCGGGCAGGCAGTGAGCTGGGGGAAGAGAGCTCACTGTCAAAAACTGCCTTGCCCACAGCACAAAATCACGAATTCAAAACATCTAACGAAACACAAAACATACACGAAATAGATACCGACCAACACTACGAAAACCATAAAAAATTTGATTCAATCGATCGACCGCAGATCTACACATGTAACGTACAAGACGCGCAATACAGGTTGCCCACAATGAGCATAGAATCAATAAACGGAGAATTACTCCTGGCACTTATAGACTCGGGGGCAACAAAATCGATAATATCACATCAAACAGCTGAAAGGTTAGGACTAGAGATCGAAAAAAAGGGGAGTATGGAAGTAAGAGGAATCAACGGAATTGAGACAGTACAGTCCAACTGTGTCAAACTAAACTTTAAAGGTAGAGACGGTCAGGTCTGGACAACCAAGATCGCCACATACCCCAGGTTTCCAATTAAGTTCCGAGCTCCAGAGTTCTCGAACGACGACATCGCGGCTCTACGAAAACAGAGAATCGATGCTAAAAAGATTATGAATCTAAAAATTCACAACAATAAGCCGATAGATGTGATACTCGGAAATGACTTCATATCCAAAGTTGCCACAAGAACGACAAAACATAAACTACCAAGCGGTAGAATAGTTGACGAAACTGAAATGGGAGTAGTAACATATCCCACACCAAAAGACGAATTTTATATTTCTGCGGAAAACATAAATACTGTCGAAATAAAAGATTATTTCGAGCCAGTACTAATCAACGCATTAGAGAACAAAAGCTACGAAAATATAACAGATCAAGACCTTTACGAAAGAGTCGGTCAATTATTTGAACTAGAACATATAGGAATCACACCTCCAGACATAAACGATACGCTTAAACTGAAAGACGATAATCTGATAAGGAAGTTCAGAAATGAAGCAATAATGAAAGAAGGTAAGATTCATGTGTCTCTTCCGTACAATGGCAGAGAAAAAGAGCTAAACGATAACTTTCCTATAGCAATACGACGCTTGGCGTCTCTAGTAAAAAACCTATCGAAATGCGAAAAGACGAGAAAAGAATATCATAAAATCATAAACGACCAACTGGAGGCAGGTATCATTGAAAAAGTAAATGAACCACTCCGTGCGGTCAAAGAAAGGAGACGCAGGGACGCGAGAGTAGAATAGCGCGCGAAAATTCGCTTTTGAAAAATAATTCAAAAACGTAGCCTCTAACACGCCGTGATACGAGACATACACAGAGAAAACGTCCACATTCCAGCCTCCTATATGCCAGGCGCAGTATACCAAAAATACTGGGTTAACAAATTGGGATTGGAAATTCGAAAAGTACTAAAAAGATGTTATAGGTGTAAAAGACAAAGCGGCCAACCATTATCTTACCCATACGCACAAAACCTACCCACCTGCAGAACAATATCGGCCACACCATTTTCTCAGGTCGGGCTCGATTATTTTGGACCAGTTAGTTACACTGGAGCTATGGGCATAAAAAAGAAAACTTGGGTTCTGCTCATAACATGTCTTATCACTCGAGCGGTACATCTAGAGCTGGTCACCGATAACTCAACCATCACGTATTTGATGGCACTAAAACGATATTTTGGAAGAAGAGGCGTTCCAAAGACCATACTGTGCGACAACGCACCTGGATTTCTACTCGGAAATAAAATGATAAACGACGACATACGAAATCGTCATCATTCAAGCGATACGCTAACAACATTTCTAGCTACAAAAGAAATCGAACTAAAAAACATCACACCGTTATCTCCTTGGCAAGGAGGAATATACGAAAGAATAGTGGGTATCATAAAAAATCAGTTTTACAAGACTGTGTGCAAAGCGGAGCTATCCTACATCGAACTAGAAACTATAATGATCTGTTGTGTGTTGTTAGATCACACAAAGATATTATTATTATTATTTTTGATCTTAGTTTCAAGCGGCAGCGCGAACTATTTTTATCTCTCGTTGTCTGCGTCTCTCGCTAGTGATCAACTCCCATTCATTATGTTATGATTGTGTAACTCTTCCAGCTATTACTGCTACTCGATTGGCGAGTAGTCTTTATTGCTATTATACCCATATTCCCCCAATACACTTTCCTGTAGCCCTTATTGTAGTGAAGTGCGCCCAGGTTAATACCGGCACGGAACTAATAATAAATTGTGTTAAGTATTAACTTTCGTTATACTTTTGACAACACAACATGATCGAAGTCGAAGCGGCTGTAAATAGCCGTCCGATAACTACAAACCCAACCACTCCAGATGATCCAGCAGCATTGCGGCCAGTGGACTTCCTCATTCCAAACATAAATCTAGCAGTGCCAAACGACTGCGACATGATCTATCAAGCTAAAGAAGGTCAAATCGAAAAATTGACGAGGAAATACCACGCAGCCTTAAATTGTGTTTTAGAAAATCTCTGGAGTGCCTGGACGAAACATTATCTACTAACGATAAAAGAATCGAAACAGAAACGTCATAATTTCTCAGCTATAAAACCTAGAGAGGGACAACTAGTTCTGGTAAATACCGAAAAAATGCCAAGGCACAAATGGCCTTTGGCACAAATTAAAAAATTATTAACGTCGGCAGACGGAGAAATCCGGTCGGCTTACGTAAAAATCAAAAACAAAATGTTGCTGAGGTCAGTAAAACACCTCATACCGCTAGAAATCGATAACGAAAGCGAAAACATAGAGAGCGAGAGAATTAGAGACGAGAGGGTGGCCACCGCTGCAGACGAACCCACTTCGATAGAGACGCAGACAGAAGGAGAAAGAGTCTGCCCGAATACGGTCAGAAAACCGCAAACAGCCAAAAATGTGCTACAGCACACATCTAAAAGACAAACTATCCCGCGAACAGTGAAAAAACCAATAGATTACGTACAGTTGGATAGAGGATTTCCTGTCGCGGGGGGGGGGGGGGGGGGGGAATGTCGCGGAACTAGCCTAAAGGCGTAGCCCACGACTTTTCTCTCACCAAAAAAGACATAAATCCAACATAAAATATTGGTTTTTTTGTTACTAAAAAAAACATACAAAAAATTCTGTCCATAAAAATATATTACAAAAATATGGCGCGAAAATTAATTCATTCGAAACTAAAAGACTTTCGCGCTCACCGCTCCACTACAAACGAACTTGCGCGGGGGCGCTACCTCACTGCAACAAGAGAGAGCAGCATACACGGACACCCACGCAGAGACGCAGACAGGTCGCCTCGCGGCGAGACCTTGCCTGCGTCTCTAACTACGGTGGCGACCGCAACGGGAGCGGCGGCGGCGAGAGTCAGTCGAGTCGAAAATACCAGCAGGGGACAGGTCGTCGACCTCATAAATAGCGATAAGGGCTCCTGTGTGGGGCCCACGAGAAGCTGATTGGAGACATATTTTTTAGATTTACTTTCATTTTTTACTTACTGCTCGACCGTTTGCGGCACACACACACATCCTACGACGCGCGGTAGGATTTCGTTTGTTTTGACTCGCCACGCTTGATTTCGACGAAAACCGTTTTATCCTTAACCCTTTTTTTATATCTTCTTGTACCTTATCTTTTATTAACCTGCTTACATGTTTTAATGTTTCAAGAGATTCCCCCCGTGAGCCCGCCTCCGATGCGGCTCACCCGATAAGGGGGAGGGAAGTTTTTAGGCTCTGAGCTTTTCTTCCCCAGACTTTTAATAAATCTGTTCTCCGCGTAAACCGTTTTAATTTATGTCACACATACAACGAGACTAGTCTAACCGCGGGATAGGGGGAGCTCCATCCTCCCTGCAACCTATCCCCGCACAAGGGGAAAGACCAAAAAAAAATTTTTGTTCGATTTTTTTTGTTTTTTCGGGTTTTTTTGGATGAGACAAAAATTTTTTTGTTTTTTTTTTGAGGATGTGGATGAGACAAACAATTTTTTGATTTTTTTTTCGATGGTGAAAGTGAGACAAAACATTTTTTGATTTTTTTTCGATGGTAAGAGTGAGACTAAAAAAAATTTTTTTTAGAGCCACGGAGGCGAAAAAAAGTTCCGGTTTTTGGCCAAAAATTTATTCGGTATATGCTCCGAATTGACAAAAACCTGTAATTTTCAACAAAAACTTGAAAAATTTCTTTTCAACTGGTAGAAATACGTACTTTTTTGGAATTTTTCGGTAAATTTTTTGAGGACAAATATTTTTTTTGTTTTTTGTTACTTTTTTAAAGAGAAAAAAAATTTTTTTTTTGGTAATTTTTTATCGTTTTTTTTTTGGTAATTTTTTATCGTTTTTTTTTTTTGGTTTTCTTTGATGTTTTGGTTATTTTTCTGTTAATAAACAGCTTTCTGATCATCCAACATAAAATATTCTGAAGTCAAAAATGTGTGCAACTTGAAAAGAAATGATCAAATATGGTTTTAAAAAAATAAGAAAATACAAGCCTGGCTGAATCAAAAGCTACTTTTGATTTCCTTTCATTTTGAAAATTGTTTTATTCTTTATTTGGAATATAACTTTTTATACAATTTCCGCGTGTGCCCTGTGGCGCAGTCGGGTAAACTCATGCCCGGTAAGCAATAGACCACAGTTCGAGTTTTTGTGTTGGTCTCGGGCGCTTCCGCCATGCAGTTTAATAATAATGCATTTATTCATATAAAGAACGAACAAAGCTATAAAAACAGCTGGACCCGCCAGAGACCAGCTGCCGGACGAAAGAAAAAAAAATGTGGTCAGAAAGGGGAAAAAAAAAAAGAGAAACTAGGAATATGGTATAGTAAAATGATAATCGGTGGGAATAACTGAATAAACATTTACAATATGGGTGACAAATAAAGTTAATATGGTAAGAAAGAAAGATGTAGACAATACAATTAGTGTAATATGTAGTAAAATTAATCAACAGCAAAAGAAAAGAAAAACGGGGGAAAAACGGGGCGAAGAACCATAAGTGCTTAAAACCGGGCTATTGACGTGTTCAAATAATTCGAGAACTCAGAAGGGGATAGAAAGTTAAGTGTATTACATAGTAAAGCATTCCAAATAGGAACTGTGGAAGCGAAGAAATGGCCGGTACTGCTCTCTTTCCTACAAAGCAACATTGGATGACGCTTGGAGCGGGAAAAGGTTACAAATTCAGACAGGTCGGGAAAGTGGATGGCGCTAGTAACTAAGTTGTACAATAATAGAAGTTGGGATCTGAGGCGAAGATGTCTGATTGATGTGAGATTAAGAAGTTCGAGTCTATGTACATAAGAATTGAACGATATGTTAGAGCGCTGAAGAACCCGCTTGGTGAAGAGCCTAAGGGAAGATTCGAGTTTGGAGGAAAGCGTAGATTTGGGAGAAGGTGAGTAAATAGGTGCGCAATAGCTAAGTAAGGGTAAAACATAAGTCTTGTAAAGGTTGGTTAAAAATTGTGGGGAGGAAGAAGAAAAAGCTTTGAGTAATTGTTTAGTGCGAAGGAGAGCAAGGGAGGTAGTTTTGAGGATATGATTCTTGAAGGTTAGTTTTTCGTCAAAGACCAAGCCAAGGTCGCGAATCACAGGGGAAGGAGAAATTTCAATACCGGAAATAAAGTATTTATTCCGAGGATTTTTTGGTCCTAGGTGAAGGAGACTAGTTTTGGTGGGGGCAAGAGGAAGGCTATTTGACACGGACCAATCAGAAATTATGTTAATAGTCTCTTGGAGATATATAGGGTCAGTAGAGAAAATCTTTATGTCGTCGGCAAAACAAGCAAAATGGACGCCTGGAGGAATTAGTTGAAGAAGATCGTTAATAAAAACTAAGAAGAGAAGAGGACCGCAGACCGAACCTTGAGGAACGCCGGAGGGGATGGAACAGGAAGAAGTCGAAATCGAGGAGTTAACTTTAACGGAGAATGACCGGCCAGATAGAAAGGTTTTAAACCAAGAACAAAACTTATGCGGTATTCCAAAAGAACTGAGCTTATTGATGAGAAGAAGGTGTGGAACCTGGTCGAAGGCCTTTTTGAAGTCGAAATAGATGACATCGAGACTTTTAGTGGTGCGAAGCAATTTCTTGTAGAGTGCCGAGGACCTGACGAGAGAAGCGGGGCAACTGCGCCGGTTCAGGAATCCGTGTTGGTGAGGACTGAAGGCGGAAGAAAACTCAATTTTAATCTGACGGCAAACAATCTTTTCCATGACTCTGGCAAAAGGATCAGTAAGGCTGATAGGTCTGTAGTTGGTAACAGCCGCTGGGTTTCCTTTCTTCAGAAGGGGTACCACCACAGCATGAGTCCATTTATCCGGAATAACGGATTCAGAAAATGATTCAGAGAAAATTATTGAAAGCGGAAAGGCAAGAGTTGTGGCGCAACGTTTGATGACGAAGAAATTAGCAAGGTGTAGAGAGAATCCGCGTTTTGGTGGAAGTTTCAGAAGAGTTTGTTCGATAACATAAGGAAGAAAAAGATCAGAATGTGTTGTGGTAGAGGATGATGTGGAAGAAGAAGATGGAGAGGAAGTAGCCGGTGAAGAAGAATGAGGCGGGCTATTAGGAGTAGAGAAGTTGCAAGAGAACGAATCGAGAAAAACTTCGCATTTGTCAATATCCGAGGTTATGAGTTTACCATTGTGGGATAAGGAAGGTATAGAAACTGTAGATTTTAGGCGTGATGCGACAAGACGGCGGATTTCAGATTGGTTACGATTAGAAGTAATTCGATGTTCGCGTTTCCTGATTGCGGATTTATAAGAACGTAAGAGATGTTTGGTTCTTTTTGCGAGTAAAGTTAGACGACTGGAATTTCCGGAGGAGATAGCTAAAGAAGTTGCCTTTCTGAGACGGCGTAGACGACGCAAATGATTGCACGGTCTAGGTAATGGAGTGTGACGCAACGGTGGACAGTGACGAGCAATAGCAGTGTTGAGGAATTCGATGAAACGATCATACTTTTCCGATATGTTTTTGCATGAACTGAGGAGAAGAGTCCAATCGTGCGAAGCTAAATCTCTGTTGAGATCAGAGAAGTTGCATTTGGAATAGTTCAATTTAGGCGGATGGTTAGGCGAAAATGAAGAAGACGGCAAAGAAACGGGTAGGCATGGATGTGGAAAGAGAACGAAGGAAACTGATAGGTGGTCCGAGTTGAGAAGAGGTGGTTGAGCAGAAATATCATAAACGGGAAGGTTATGGGAGGAAGCGACAAGATCAAGAGTGTTGCTAGAGGTTGAAGAAATGCGAGTTGGAAACCGGACTAATTGGGTCATGTTTTTGGATCGAAGAAATTCGTAAAAATTATGGTTAGATGGGTATGACCAGTCGATGCTTGGGAAATTAAAATCGCCAGCAAGTATGCAATTAGTAAGCGGGGTGTAGTCGTTAAGATGGGAAAGCAAGTTAGCGGTTTGAAGTGAGGAAGAACTGGGAGGTCGATATACAATTATAAAAGTGAGAGGGGGAAGAGCGGGATAGTGGAATTGGCAAGAAATAATTTCAGAATTGTGCAAGGGATAATGGTGTTCCATGTTAATGTCAAGGACTGTGGTGACCACGCGGCTCTTGGAGAGAACTGCGACTCCACCACCAGAAGATTTAGAATGAAAACTAGGATTTCTGTCAAAACGAAGGCAAGAAAAATGGGGGGAGGAGAGGAGGGAAGGGGGGATGGCATCGGAGAGAAAAGTCTCCGTTAGAAGTAAAACATCGTAATTAGAAGATATGAAAAAGTCGGATAAGGCGCTGAGTTTGGAAAGAGAGGCAGTACCGCGCAGATTGGCAAGAAGAACAGTTAAAGGTGAGTGAGGGTGAGATAGAGAGTAGGAAGAGACTATTGGAAAATCGGAGAGAAGGTTTACGTGAACGAGAAAAATGAGAAGAACAAAAATCAATAGAGGTGCTGGAATTTAGAGAAAAGGGCGAGGATTAGGGTTTGATTTGACATGAATGTCGGAAAGAATAAAAAGTGATTTCCCAGCTTCCTTATTCCTATCGTAGATAGTTTTTCGACTTGCACGAAGAGTGGCGAGTTCATCGAGAGTGAGATCACGGCGGGCGCGGGGTTTACGAGACAAATCGGTGAACTCAGATTTACGAATATCCCGGTTGAAGACTTTCACAAAAGCGTCGCGGTCGGATTTCGAGTTGAATTGAATTTTAAGAGGTCGCATTTTAGCAGAACAAGAATGTCTAAAGACATTCGAAGGAAGTGGAAAGTTGTATTTCCTGGCAAGCTCGTTGATTTTCAATCGGTCCTTTTTTTCTTGATCCTGATCGTCTGGGTTGTCAGTAAGAAGTTCAACTACAGCACGCTGTGACTTATCAATCATCGAAGCTGCCTCAGCAGCAATCTTCTGAGGAGTCCAAGAAGAAACTATATTGGTAGGAACAGCAGGAATCGGAGAGCGTTTGGTGTTTGGAAGAGGAGCAGATGTTTGCATAGAAGGAGAAGTAATGAGATCAAGACCAAGAGATTGAAGTTGACTAATAGGAACAATAGTCTGAAGAGCGCGAACTAACTGAGAAATTGTTCGACGCATTCCGTCACAAGTATCGCGAAGTTGGAGAAATTCGGATAGAGGAACTGTGGCGTTTGGATCGGATTCGAGCGTTTCAGAAAAATGGCGTTTGGCAGTCGGTTCCTTAGCAGTATCGACACCCATAGGAAAAGGAATAGAAGAAGATTCCATGGCGCGAAGAGATTAGAGTCAGTTTGGAAACAGACACACCAAGAAACTCAGTTACAGACCCAAACGGAATTTTATATATAAGTATGATCTTTTAAAAGTAATAAAAAACAGTAAAACAGGCAAAAAAATAATTAAAAGTTTGGAAATGTTGAAAAATGTTTCATTTTTCTGGGGGTTTCTTATAATTATGACGCGGCTGATTTGTTGACTTTTTGGTACTGTAGTCGTAATTTTTGTGGTACAGTACCGGACAAAAAGATATCATATTTTTGTTTTTGGAGTATAACTTTTGAATGGAGAGGGTTATGGTTCTGAAAATTTGCATGAATCTGTCCCGTAATGTTCTTGACCAGCTCAAAAAATGGATTTGGTCATTTTTGAAAACTGCGGATTTTTCAAAAAATTTCAGATGCCAAAATTTTCGACCCAAAAAAAAATTTTTTTTTCAGAATTTTTCAGACTCGAAATTTGTTTTTAAATTGAAGTTTCAAAACTAAAAGTATGATTTTAGTTGACTATGGGTCGATCGGACAATTTTCAGCTGACTTACAGCACTTTGAATATCAGGATCTACATGGGTAAGTCAACTATAACTTTTATTGAGGATCACCAAAACCGAAGAAAATCGAATAAACGTTGCTTTTTAACAGTTTTTAACTAATTTGCCCTAATTTTCTTTGGTTTTGGTGATTCTTAATAAAAGTTATAGTTGACTTACCCATGTGGACCCTGATATTCAAAGTGCTGTAAGTCAGCTGAAAATTGTCCGATCGACCCATAGTCAACTAAAATCGTACTTTTAGCTTTGAAACTTCCTTTTAAAAATAAATTTCGAGTCCTGAAAAATCTGAAAAAAAAAATTATTTTTGGGTCGAAAATTTGGCATCTGAAATTTTTTGAAAAATCTGCAGTTTTTAAAAATGACCAAATCCATTTTTGGAGCTTGTCAAAAACATTACGGGACAAATTCGTACAAATTTTCAGAACCATAACCCTCACCATTCAAAAGTTATACTCCAAAAACCAAAATATGATATCTTTTTGTCCGGACATGAAATTTTGGGTACCCGGGTTATTTTGGACGCTGAAAAAGATCCACTACATGCCGTTTCATAACAACTTATAATTTCACCAAAACTCTCAAAATAGGGGGGTGTCTTATAATTATGGCGCGCACTTTATATGCCCAACCCAAAATGTTGATGTTTGGAACAAACTGAACTATTTGGTTGAAAACCGCTATTGCTATTCGAATCGGAGAGTTACAGGACAGCAACGGATTTCAAAAATAAATTCCCCACATTTTATACTGTCAGAATTAAGCTTTCCATCCCGGGCGGGCCGTCCGAAATTGCCTCATACCCGTCCGGGCAACGGGCACCCGCTGCCCGTCCGCATTGCCCGATCTGTGATTTTACGTGACGGTGTTTGGACACACCGTCACGGTACATTGCACGTAATTCAATTTTCGATTTTTTTTTTGAATTACCATGGTAGTAAACATGACTTTTATTGTTTTTTTTTTCGTAATTTCAACTATCAAAAATATTTTTAGGAAGTCGAAAATGATTGAATTGGAGAAAAGCTGTTCGTCAAGTAGCGAGGATAATAATATTGAGGAACCATTGGAAAAAAAGGAAAATCAATATCGTCATAGGTTTGCGGAAAATGAAAAAATAATTCAAGATTCCTTTTAAGATCGAGTGGACAACAAGTTTCAATCGAATTGTTGACTACGAATTTGTTTCAATAATAAACATTTTTCTAATCACCATTTTTATTGATACTTTGAAAAAATAATAAAAAAATTAGCCGCGTGCCCCGGTAAACTCGAACAATGGTGCATTTTCGTGCAAAACAGACTTGTTCATTAGATTCAGAATGGCCGATTATTAGGCTGGCAAAAAAGTTTTTTCCGAACATTTTCAAATTCGCGCCAAAGAAAGTTCTGGAGCTTAGGGCACTTGACTGTTGTACTATTGTATAGAACCTTTTAGAAACTTCTCCCCCATACGTATATAAGGCACGCGTGTTTCCTGTTCGAGCAGCCATGAACGATCTCTCTCGACCTGAACTTCGACTGATCATCTTCTACGAGTGGAGCTGTGGCACTCCGGCGGCTGAGATGGTCACTAAGATTGGCCGTGAAGGAGAGGCCAGATGTATTTACGCGAGAGCTGGAGACCATGCTCGGCTGCAGTCACCAAACCATCATAAATCATCTTCACGATCTCGGTTACCGACGAGTGCTGGCGAGATGGGTACCCCATGCTCTCTCTCCCTACCAGATGCAGGCCCGTGTGACGGCCTGTCAGTTTCTTCTTCTCACTCCACAAAGGAAAGTTTCTGGCGGACCTTGTTACAGGGGATGAGAGCTGGGTACTCTACAATAACGACACCCACCGCGCTGTCTGGATTTCTCGTGGGGAAGAGCCGCCAGTGCACCCGAAGGCCAATCTTCATGAGAAGAAATGTTTGCTTTCCTGCTTCTGCGACGCGAAGGGCATGCTGTACTACGAGTTGCTCCCGCAAGGGAGAACGGTCAATGCTACTACCTACTCCAATCAGCTTGCCTCGCTCGCCTTCGCTCTTCGAGAAAAGCGCCCGAGACGCTCCGCTGTCCGCCTCCTCCATGACAACGCGCGCCCACATGTTGCCAAGGACACTCAGGAAAAACTACAGGAGCTGAACTGGGACACGATTCCGCATCCACCGTACTCACCAGACATCGCGCCTTCTGATTATCACCTCTTCCGACCGCTCAAGCTGTTCCTGAAAGAGAAGCGTTTCGCGAAGTACGAAGACCTCAGAATGGCAGTGTTCGATTTCTTCGACTCGCAGTCCGCCGCGTTCTGGAAGAAGGGCATCGACGACCTCCCCGAGCGATGGCTCACAGTTGTGACTAATGATGGTCAATATATTGTTGATTGATCATGCTAGGAAATAAAATTGATACAAAAATAAAATTGCGAAATTTTTCGGAAAAAAACTTTTTTGCCAGCCTAATAAATCTAAAAAAGATAGTTTGTAGTATCATACTCTAATCCGGGGCCTCCTTACAGGCTTGTTAACATGCGCACGCGAACTGGGGAGAAAAATCATCTGATTCCGCCCACCCCTTTGCGCTCCCTAGGTATATTTTAAAGATCGTTACCATTTCTTATTCCACAGATTCCATTTTTCAATTTCAATGTTTCTTCTTGAACTAATTCTTCTGAAGTTTGATCGCCGTCGGAATTGGAAAAACTGTCCCGATTGAAATCCTCAAAGCTATCCATTTCTGCCTAAATGTAATTTTCATTCTTCTTTAAATTGTGTTTTCCATCAAGTTGCATTATGAAAACACGATCCTCCCCCTTTCTCCACCCACTTTTTTGTGCATAGTATTTGCAGCAATCTTACGCGACTTTCCATTATTCATTAATTTTCATCCAATGTCCGCAAATTATCAAAAAATTACCAATTTTTACATATTACGCGTTCACGAATTACATTTGAAAACGACGTTCCGGGTCTCGCACGGTGGGTTGAACGGTGCACCGCTGCAAACGCGCCCCCTCGCACTACTCATTGAAATAAAGTTTTATGGTTACGGTAACTGTTTTTGAAATATCGCATTAATCAATAAATTGACGTGATTTTCTACCTTTTTTTTGTACTCTTCCGCATAAGAAAAAATTAATGAGTCAATTAGAAGCACTTTTTGTTGAATTAACAGAATTGTTTCATGCGTTTTCAATAAAAATTTTTTTTTATTGTTCATTCGCGAAAAGCAAACAACCCCAAGGGGAACCTTACTTACTGGCTCTCGCTCGTTTCGAAAGTAGACGTTTCGAAAGTTTGACGTTTCGAAAGTGCGACGTTTCGAAAGTGTGACGTTTCGAAAGTGTGACGTTTCGAAAGTGGACTTTTCGAAGAGTTTTCTGGATTTTGTCGACGTGTTGTTTCACACGATCATTTTAAAAAGCTTTTTAAGGAAAATTCCTCAAACACCGCGACGACAAATGCCAGAAAAACCTTCGAAAAGTCCACTTTCGGACTTTGGTGCACCGTGTACTTGGTTTAAACTCCGGTCGCCAATTTGAAAAGTGTCGCGCATGCTACGCTGCGTTAATTGCACAAGCCGAATCGCTCACTTGTGCTGGAGTGCACTTGCTGACTCTGGGTCTCTCTGTTTCTAATGATATTTCTTTTCTCTCCATTTGCACACTTATTTCTTTCAATTTTAAATGTTTCTCTCTCATTTTTCTAGCTAAAACTATTGAAAAAATATACCCTAAACTCGTGTAGATAGGTCTGCCAATAGATAGGTCCGTCTCCAGTAAGACGCACTCTCTCGTATCTTTGGCTGCCCATTTCTACAAGAAATCCACACTCTCTCTTTTCTCTGACCACGCTTGTTTACCAATAACAGTGTGTGGCCGACCGCTGAGAGAGAAGTGAGCGGAAATGAAAACACAACACGTCAGAGAAACCAGACAAAATGAGATAGTGTGTTCCTCGCAGAAAGGAAATCGGACCTATCTACACGAGTTTAGGGTATTTTAAGTTTGAAAAAATGATACGGTCCAAAAATCTTCTGAGATACTTCTTTCGGGTGGATGTTTCACTATCTCGCTCATTTATTAGTGTTTTTGAGTTTAAAATAGAACTCAGAACGTATACACCAGAAATTGTGAAAAATAGTTTTTTACATTAAAAAAATAATTTTAAGTGGTCCGAAAAAACAAGAGAAAATTTTATTTTTTAAATGCCCTCCACCAACACGCATAACTTCGAAAAATGTTCTTTTCTAATGATATTTATAGCCAAATTCTATTATTCTGATATGATATACTCGGTATAAAACGCTGATAACTCGCTCCAATCGAACAAATAATTTTGCATGCAGTTGGAGTGAGGTTTAGAGAAATCAGAGCAAAACATCGGCCACGGCTCTCTTAATTTTCTGCAATCTCTCGTCGCCAACGTGGCCACGTCCATCACTGTGCGAAGGGAGCGCGTTTGCAGGAGGCTACCCCGAATCAGAACTGTCCCAAATCAGAACTGTCCTGAATCAGAACCGTGTCCTGAATCAGAACTGTTCGTATCAGAACTGTCATAAATCAGAACTGTCCTGAATCAGAACTGTTCGAATCAGAACTGTCCTGTATAAGAACTGTCCTTTATCAGAACTGCTCCAAAGCAGAACTGTCCCGAATCAGAACTGCCCTAAATCAGAACTGCCCCGATTCAGAACTGTTCGTATCAGAACTGTCCCGAATCAGAACTGTTCGTATCAGAACTGCCCCAAATCAGAACTATTCAAAAAGCATGCTTACGGCCTAATATGCTGTTTTTTCATAATAAAACAAATTTTTTTTTAAACTTATACAGGACAAGCCTGCTGCGCAGTCCTGCGCGGCTGCTGACGCAGCCTTTTGGCGACTTCGTCGCCCCTTCTATTTTTTTACGTTCCACTCTTCCTGATTCATTTATACGCACACTGTTTTGGGAAGATTTCTGTCCTCTGTGGCTCAGTCGGTAGTGCGCTTGAATACAAATCCTAATGTCACCGGTTCGTGTTTTGTCCACACTGCATTTTCTTGCAAAAAGGCAAGTGCGGACGCGCACAGACATCCCGATCTGGGTTTTTATATATAAGAAAGATAGTTCTGATTTGGGGCAGTTCTGATACGAACAGTTCTGATTCGGGACAGTTCTGAAACGAACAGTTCTGCTTCGGGGCAGTTCTGATTCGGGACAGTTCTGATACAGGACAGTTCTCATATGGGACAGTTCTGAAACGAACAGTTCTGCTTAGGGACAGTTCTGATTCCGGACAGTTCTGATTTAGGACAGTTCTGATACGAACAGTTCTGATTCAGGACACGGTTCTGATTCGGGACAGTTCTGATTCGGGAACGTTCTGATTCGGGGTAGCCTCGTTTGCAGCGCTCCGTACTGAGAATATGGGTCATCACAAGAAAAAAAAAAGAAAAACATAAGGAAGGATTCGAAGCGCAAGCTTCCGGCGCGTTTCCGCTGAACTTTCCGGTCATCAACAAATTCTCAGAAACGCATATTCAAAGAGTTTACGACAAAAAAACTTTCTTTTTGGTGCCCCCCACGGCATGCTGGCATCTATTGTGTTTTCAATAGACTTGCGACATGAGAACGCGAGACTCCGCCCACTTTTTTGTGGGCGACCACGCCAACACGGTGATATTTGAAGAGACGCAGACAGGTAGCGCACAAATAAGTGAGCGGAGTCTCGCGTTCTCATGTCGCAAGTCGATTACAACAAACTAACAAAGATTACAAAGTCGATCCGTTCTTCAAGTACCGAAGGTACTGCGGATCACGGTTTTCTGCGTACGCGGACGACTGGTGCTGTACCGTTCAGAGCCAGACGTTATTTAAGTCAATTCATGGCTAGGGAAATGACCGAGCAATCTTCGTAGATTTCTCTACTACCCAGTTAGAAGCTGGGTAAACCCGGGGGTGAGGGCAGGAATAGAACCTGTGACCTCTGGAACGGCGGAGGTCACCACTACCGGCTGCGCTATCCACCCCCCGTACGTTCCGCGAAAACAAAAATAAAAACATTTTTTTCCCGCAGATAACCCTTATTTTTTTAGAAACATTTGATAGAGCAGAAGCGTTCGCAACGCGGTGAGGGAGTGTTCTCTTAACACCTTAACACGCGGGTCACAGTGTTTCATCAAAAGTTTAGTGTTCTTGGGGCGCGTTTGCACTGAGGTAGGTGCCAGCATGCCGTGCCCCCCCCACCCTCAACTCATATTGCCCCAAAGCTTATTTACCTGTATTGGAAATTCTTTGATAAGAGCTTCAGAGCATACAAAACCCATTTCACATGACCTTTCCGTCGGTAGCCCACAGCACTTCATCGTTGGAGCCTGGATAACTCGATTCAAGTTCCAAATACATATAATAAATATTAAAATAAAAACGCCTACAATAAACTTCGTATCTGGTTCCACAAAATCGAAATGACCAAAGTGCACCATCAGCCTGCCGTTGGTACCAACGTCCACAGAACAGTCCATACCTACACAGTTTTCAAGGAGACGAATGCTAAATATTGGCTCTGACAAGGAAGGTCAGTTTACCCTCCGGTTGAGAATTTTCTTAAAATTTAGGAGGGGGTAGTTTCGAACACGGGGGATCCATTTTTCATAGTCCCAACCTGCGCATTTTCCATATAATGGAGAACGAACGTCTGGAAGTTTGGAAGCTGAAATTAACACATGAAATCTATGGTTTAACAGTGAAACGTGAGTTGGATTTTAAAAGCAAAGGTCACTGCCTTGGTCTCCCGTTGATTTCATCGGTTCGGTGGTTCAGTGGTTGGGTGTTCAATTGGTAATGGGAAGGTGCTGGGTTCGGTCCCCGCGCCATTGGAAACTTTTTTTTGTAATTTTTGACAAGATTCCAGATGACGTGATTGAAGCTTTTGAACACTTTCGAGACGTTTTTAACAACATCGTTGGGCTTTGAGGCACTTAAAGAACTATTCAGCAAATTTTCGAGAAAAATTTTATTTTGTGGAAATTCGAAATCTGCATCACCAATTGGGTGACAATTTTTGAAATCCAAATTTTTTGAATTTTTTTCTATAAAATGCTCGATATAAACTTGAACAAGAAGAATTCAGACAACGACACAGAACTGGTTTTCAAAATTATCTTCAATAAGCCGTAAGCAAGCGATATTTCATATTTTGCACAGAACATTCAACTGCAGGTTATGATGTAATTTTTTGAAGTTAGGTTGTATGTAACTGTAGATATAAACTTTTATGTGTGTCGTATTTTTGTACGAGAGTAAGCAGTACATTTAAAAAGAAAGTTTTAAAAAAATTGGATTTCAAAAAGTGTCACCAAATTGGTGATGCAGATTTCGAATTTCCACAAAAAAAAATTTTTCTCGAAATTTGCTGAATAGTTCTTGAAGTGCCTCAAAGCCAAGGCTGTCACACGGCCGGCCCCGGCCGGCCGCGGCCTCGGCCCTTGCGTTAAAAACCTACAGAGGGTTTCCAAAGTGAATAATTCATAGAGAAATAATAAAAAAAGGATGAAAAAATCAAAAATTTTACTAAAATAACGATAATCTTCATGAAATTTGTGAAAATGATAAAAAAGTTGAAAATTAAAAAAAAATTTGGGTTTTTTTTCGATTGGGATAATTTGAGATAGGTATAATTCTTTCACAAGGGGAATTTTCATACTTTTGTGAGTATTTTTTGTGTTGTCAACTTTGTTCTAACTTTTTATGATTAGCAATAAAAATGATTTACATTATTCAAAAACTTCTGGTTTAAATCTTGATTTTTTAAATGAAAAAATGTTTTAAAAATGAGTATTGTATTGTATTGTATTTGTTACGTTTCAAAAATAAACGTGAGTAGTGGTTATCTTTTAAATTTATTGTCTAAACTTTTTCTGGCATGAAGAATTATGAAAAATCCAATTGTACCTGAAAAATCGCAATTTTTATATTTTTTTGTGTGTCGTAGAGAAGAGATTGAAAAATGGATAAAGGAAACAACTAAATACACAAAAATGTACAAAAACTGATTTCAAAAAAGTTTTTATTTGTATCTCAAAAACTAAAAATTCAAATTTTTTCTTTTTTTGAATATATTTTTTATTTTTCACATTTTTACACATATTTCTGTAATTTAGAACCAATCTGCTTCATTTTTGTTCAGTTCAAATAGTATAGAACCTTTCTGTAGATGTTTAATGCTAGGGCCGAGGCCGCGGCCCGGCCGGCCGCGGCCGGCCGCGAGATTTGACAGCCTTGCTCAAAGCCCAACGATGTTGTTAAAAACGTCTCGAAAGTGTTCAAAAGCTTCAATCACGTCTTTTGAAATCTTGTAAAAAATTACAAAAAAATTTTCAATGGCATGGGGACCGAACCCAGCACATTCCCATTATCAATTGAACAACCAACCACTGAACCACCGAACTGATGAAATCAACGGTAAACAAAGGCAGTGACCTTCGCGTTGAAAATCCTACTCACGTTTCACTGTTAAACCATAGATTTCATGTGTTAATTTCAGATTCCAAACTTCCAGACGTTCGTTCTCCATTATATGAAAAATGCGCAGGTTGGGACTATGACAAATTGAGTCTCCGTGTTCGAAACTACCCCCTCCTAAATTTTAAGAAAATTCTCAACCGGAGGGTAAACTGACCTTCCTTGTGAGACGTTTCTAAACTTTTTTGCATTTTTGCGTATCGTTTTTTGCCAATTGACACCAAAACGCACGCTCATTTAGTTTTTATTTTTTGCTTTTATAAATTATTTTTATTTTTATGGAAATTTAAACACACTAGTACGCCGCAAAAATGCGCAAAAGTTTCGAAACGTCCCAGAGCCAAATATTTCGTGTGTTTAAAAATGAACTGTCGTTGTTGCCCCACGGGGTGTCGAGAGGTAAATTTATTTGTTTGAATACGTCTATTGCGATACGTGAAAAATAGAATAAAGGTATAGAAGAAAATTCAGAAACGGAATAGAAAGAATATGAAGGAATATGTAAGGAAATCACGGGGTGTTGAGTGGTACATGAAAATTAAAATTTACATTTCGCGGGAAAGTTGTCACGTCACTCGTGAAAAAAGCACGCGAAATGGCGTGTTCAAAACGTCGTTACTGCGGTGCCGCAGCAATTTTTTATATATTTTTTTCTTGTGGTTTCATATCTTTTGCATGATTCTGAATATTTAAACAATATTTACCGCTTTATTTTATGCATAAAACGGCGCTACCTCGAAATAGAACCTTTTCGAAATAGAAATGTGCCGAAATAGAACGTGACGCGAAATAGAACCGCGTGAAATAGAACTGTTCTGAACTAGAACTGTCCCGAATTAGAATTGCGTGAAATAGAACTGTACCGAAATATAACCGCGTGAAATAGAACCCAGTCAATAAATAGAAAACGCTCCTCAACTGAAATCCAACGCAGTGCCACGGTTGTTACAGGTCACGCCACTGAGTGGAACTTTTTCTGTTTGGCCATTTATTCAATATTCTTCACCCAATTGCGCTGAAACGATCTAAAACGGAGTACAGTTCTATTTCACGCGGTTCTATTTCCGAACAGTTCTATTTTACGCGGTTCCATTTCGGAACATTTCTATTCCGGAACAGTTCTAATTCAGAACAGTTCTATTTCACGCGGTTCTATTTCGCGTCACGTTCTATTTCGGCACATTTCTATTTCGAAAAGGTTCTATTTCGAGGTAGCGCCCATAAAATGTATTCCGCCAGCGCCTCGTTTTTAAAAATCCAAACTCACGGCCTCCCAGGACGCCAGGCAGTGCAATCGCGCTCCACTGAGCTCGCTCCGCTCCTTTTGGCGCGAACTTTCGTTTTTTCAAATTTGTTTTCAATTTAGTACTGAAAATTTAGTTATCGTCAAATATTTTGGAGGCTACCCCGAATCAGAACTGTCCCAAAGCAGAACTGTCCTGAATCAGAACCGTGTCCTGAATCAGAACTGTTCGTATCAGAACTGTCATAAATCAGAACTGTCCTGAATCAGAACTGTTCGAATCAGAACTGTCCTGTATAAGAACTGTCCTTTATCAGAACTGCCCCAAAGCAGAACTGTCCCAAATCAGAACTGCCCTAAATCAGAACTGCCCCGATTCAGAACTGTTCGTATCAGAACTGTCCCGAATCAGAACTGTTCGTATCAGAACTGCCCCAAATCAGAACTATTCAATAAGCATGCTTACGGCCTAATATGTTGTTTTTTCATAATAAAACAAATTTTATTTAAAACTTATACAGGATAGTTCTGATTTGGGGCAGTTCTGATACGAACAGTTCTGATTCGGGACAGTTCTGATACGGACAGTTCTGCTTCGGGACAGTTCTGATTCGGGACAGTTCTGATACTGGACAGTTCTCATATGGGACAGTTCTGAAACGAACAGTTCTGCTTAGGGACAGTTCTGATTCCGGGCAGTTCTGATGCAGGACAGTTCTGATACGAACAGTTCTGATTCAGGACATGGTTCTGATTCGGGACAGTTCTGATTCGGGGTAGCCTCATATTTTGTCTTTCCAATAATTTTTTTCTGATTCAATTCTCGGCGAAATAAAGAAGAAGGTGAAACCTTTCGAATAAGCGTTAAAATTAAGAATTTGAACTCCTGTAGGAGAAGGAGATGCAGTTTGAAGTTATTAATTGAATTAAAAAGACTTTCTTCTTCTAAATTTTGTTATATTTCGTCTGTTTTTTGTCTCCGTATGTTCAGCCCGGAGCGACGCGACGGTCAAACGGGCTTCATTGTATTTATTTAAACTCCGTACTTCGTGATTTTCATTTCGTTTACCAAATCTGCTCTTCCTTCTTTTTGTATGACATCCTACTTTTTTTCTTTCTAAAAATTATTTTTCCGGGCAAAATTCATTAATTTTTGTCATAATCAGCCACATATTGCCTAATTTTCGCAAAAAAATAATTTTCTATTTTTCGAAATTAAAAAAAAAGTTCAACTTCATTTTTCTGGGATTTCTTCTGGTTCAAATCTAATTGCGGTGATTTGTTTTGAAGTTTTCTTAGTTTTTGCTCGAAAATGGCTGATTTCAATGAAAATTTTAATTTTTTCTTGCCGAAATTGCTAATTTCCCGTTAAATCGGTGATTTTCTGAGTTTTTCGACGCTTTTCCTCACTTTTTGCTCTTTCAAACGTTTCTCTACATTGTCTCCGCATATAATTCTTGTTAAAAACTTATTTTTTCACGAGAAAACCGCGCACAAGAACATCAGAGCGCTCATAGGCGCGGCGTCGTGTAATGCGCCAACACCAGAAAAGCGTCAGTGATCGATTGGCGCGTTGGGAGTCTGGGAGGCCGTGAAACTGTTTCAAATCTGTAACAACCGCGTTTCCTCAAATCTATGTGAGCAGTGGAGCGCATTTTCACGATGTACTCTTCAACACGCCGTGGGTCGGCCACACTATTGGTACACAAATTATTGGTAAACAAGCGTGGTCAGAGAAACGAGAGAGTGTTCCTTTCTTGGAGAAAAGCGCGGCTAAAAAACGAGAGTGTGTCTAACTGGAGACGGACCTATCCACTGGCAGACCTATCTACACGAGTTTAGGGTAATTCATAAATAAAAATAACACGGTGTCCAAGATTTGAAAAGTGGGCGGAGCCGAGCAAACGTGCCCCACTGGATTTTTTCGCGCGGAATTCAAATTTTAACGCATTTTTTATGTTTTTCGGGGAAAAAAGCATAAATTCTTAATTGTTTTCCCACATGTGCTCCAACGGAATTATAGCTGAGGTCTTTAGAAATTTTTAAAGCCTAAGAACGTCGAAATCTGTTCAGCCACCATTTCGAAATATTCGTTTCGAGTTTTTTGGTGTTTTTGCAGGACAAATCTTTACGAAAATCGAAGTTTGGGCAATTTTATGATATTAAAAGATACAATGCATACATTTTACAAAGAAAAACAGGTTTTACTGAAAGAAAAATAATAAAATCAATAAAAAAATGCGAGTCGAAAAATGCGCAAGCACCGAAAATGCGCCTTGCACGTTTGCTGGCGCATTAGCAAATTAGGCTCCGCCCACATTTCAAATCCTGGACACCGTGATAAATATAAAATATAACCCGCAAAGCATGCTTCCACCCAGCTCCCTACGGTCGCCCTTGTTTGAGGTTTCACACATGCCTCCCGCGCGTTGCCGCTGGGCTTCACCAGCCTTACTAATTATTAAAAACGCATATCACTAGCGTAGACTGCAAAACTGAGAAAAAAATCAACAAAACAAATTAAAACCTTTTCTGAAAGTATATGCTCCACGAAAAAAATAGGAAGTGCAAAACCACTTATGGGTAGTGCAAAATCAGATGGCAGAAAAAACGGCAGTGCAAAATTCGCTCGATCATTCAGTTTCCTTCGTGGTCCTACTCAGGGCTGCGAAAAATTTTTCGGACGAAAAAATTTTTCGGTTTTTTCGGTCATATTTCGAAAAATTTTTCGGCCGAAAAATTTTCGGTCTGAAAACTTCGAAAAACTTTTCGGCCGAAAAATTTTCGGTCTAAAAACTTCGAAAATTTTTCGAAAAATTGGGATGCGTTCATGACGCGGAGTATGTGCGCATAATAACCAAAATTTGTATAAAATGTTTTTTTCACCAATGCACGGTGTCCAGGATCTGAAATGTGGGCGGAGCCTAATTTGCTAACGCGTCAGCAAACTTCCATGGCGCACTTTCGGTGCTTGCGCATTTTTCGACTCTCGCATTTTATTTTATTGGTTTTCTTGTTTTTCTTTCAGTAAAACCTGTTTTTCTTTGTAAAATGTATGTATTTTATCTTTTAATACCATATAATTGCCCAAACTTCGCTTTTCGTAAAGATTTATCCTGCAAAAACACCAAAAAACTCAAAACGAATATTTCGAAATGGTGGCTGAACCAAATTCGACGTACTTAGGCTTAAAAAATTTCTAAAGACCTTAGCTATAATTCCGTTGGAGCACATGTGGGAAAAAAATTAGGAATTTATGCTTTTTTCCCGAAAAACATAAAAAATGCCTCAAAATTTGAATTTCGCGCGAAAAAATCCAGTGGGGCGCGTTTGCTCGGCTCCGCCCACATTTCAAATCCTGGACACCGTGCAATGTATTTTATATTTTTGCACCTATTTCAATTAAAGGAGGTGCCAACTTTTTGGGAAAGTTGCTTAAATTTTAGTATTGGGTGGGGGATTTTCAAACATCACATCGAAATCGCACAAAAAAAACATGATCTGGTTTTTTATGATAATAGTCATCGAATCGACCCGTGTGCCATATGTATTTGGCGCACGTCTCGAATTCGATGGCTATTCGCCATTTTCAGGCGGCGCACGTCCCGAATACGATGGCTATTAGCCGTTTTCCATGGCTCTTAGCCACACAGCTGCCAATTCTTGCCGAATACGCGCCAAAAACTCTAGGAAACCGGCGACCAGCATTTTTTCCAAAAATATTCCTTTTTAAAATGGACAAAATGTATATTCCCTTTTAGGTGCAATTTTGGCCGATTTGAAAATCATCCTTATATATAAAATTCCGTTTGGGTCTGTAACTGACAAGGGAAGTCTTTTCACAAACCATATTGGAATTCTCTGAAACTTGGTGGGCTAATAGAACCTATCTCTGGCTACAGCGTCAAAAAAATTTAGCTGCCCAATTTCAAAAATAAGCTCAAAAAGTTGCTGCAAAGTTCGGCTCCAATCCGCCGCTCTCTCCTCCGCCACTTCTCCCCTTTTTATCACTGCCCTCCAGAGGTGATAAAATCAACGGAAGGGAGGCGAAGTGGTAGAGTGGGGGTCAGCAGGAAAAAGGTCACGGGTTCGAACCCTCTTGTGGTTGTTATTTTTTATAAGTATGGAAACAGGGGTGGGACCAAAAAAAAAATGTTTTTTTTTTGGGTGAGACAATTTTTTTTTGATGATGAAGGTGAGACAAAATTGTTTTATTCATTTTTTTGACAATTCGCCGTAGGCACAACCTTTTTTTAAAAGTTTTTTTGTACAGCCGCGGAGGCGAAAATCTTTTCGGGATTTCTTGTTTTTTTGTTAAATTTTTTGAAGAGAAAATATGTTTTGTTTTACACTTCTGCTTCGGGACAGCTCTGATACGGGAACTTTCTGCCTCGGGTAGCCCCGTCCAAAAACCTTCTTCGCCTCCGCGACTCTAGAAAAAAACCAAAAAAATTGTCAAATTGTCAAAAAAAGAAATCAAAAACAATTTTGTCTCACCTTCACCATCAAAAAAAAAATTGTTTCACCCAAAAAAAAAACATTTTTTTCTTGGTCCCACCCCTGTTCCCATACTTATAAAAAATAAAAAAAAAAATTTACCACAAGAGGGTTCGAACCCGTGACCTTTTTCCTGCTGACCGCCACTCTACCACTGCGCCTCCCTTCCGTTGATTTTATCACCTCTGGAGGGCAGTGATAAAAACGAGAGAAGTGACAGAGGGGGGAGCCGGAACTTTGGAGCAACTTTTTGAGCTTATTTTTGAAATTGGGCAGCTAAATTTTTTTGACGCTGTAGCCAGAGATAGGTTCTATTAGCCCACCAAGTTTCAGAGAATTCCAATATGGTTTGTGAAAAGACTTCCCTTGTGAGTTTCTTGGTGTGTCTGTTTCCAAACTGCATTGCGGAAGCGAACTGAGCGCCCGAGACCAACACAAAAACTCGAACCTGTGTCGTTCGTTTGAAATGCAAGCGCTTAACCATCTGCGCCACAAGGCACACGCAGGAAATGAATGAAAAAGAAATTTAGAAGAAAATGAAGAAAAAACATTTTTACAAATGAAAAGAAATCAAAAGTAGCTTTTGATGCAGCCAGGCTTGTAATTTATCAAAAAAATGAAAGAAATCGAAGAAAAAAAAACCGATTATTGCTGAAGGCAATACAATTTTCTAAAAGACGCGGTCGGCAGCCGGCCTAGAAAACCGGGAGCGCTGGCCTAGCAAATCTCGACTTCTTGTTCTCCCCGTGGTTTTCTATTTTTTTTTTTAATTTTGTTGTAAAATCCGCCAAAAACCAGAGAAATTTTTTGTGCCATTTCGGTATTATATTCGTAAATACGGCACTACTGATTTTTTTTAATGTATTAAATGAATAATCTGTTTTAACTGAATTTCAGGAAAAAAAAACAACATTTTTCGAAATTTTTCGGTTTTTTCGGGAAAATAAAACCGAAAAATTTTTTTTCGGTTTTTTTTCGTCTTATGGGGTTATTCATGAGAAAAAAAACGGTTTGTTTTTGTTTTTTTTTTCCAATTCATGCGATGTCGAGAATTGTAAAAAAATACAGGTAGAGAAATGGGGGTCCCCCTGATATAGCATTGATATTGAAGAGACGCAGAAGGCGAGGAGTTCAAAGAAAGGGGGCAGTCTCTGTGTCTCTTCGCTATCACTGCTATATCCCCGTTTCTCTACCTGTATTTTTTTACAATTCTCGACATCGCGTGAATTGGAAAAAAAAACAAAAACAAACCGTTTTTTTTCTCATGAATAACCCCATTAAAAAACTCGAAAAAAATTTTTTTTCGTTTTTTTCGGTCTAAAAATTTCGAAAAAAGTTTTTCGAAACTTATTTTTCGCACAGCCATGGTCCTACTCTGCCAAAAACAGGCTAAACAGCGCCAAATGACATGGAGAATGGTACTAATAGTAAAATAAACATTAAAATTTGAATGGCGGGCGAATTTTAAGGATCCGAAAGAGTTTTCCGTCAACTCACGGAATTGCCGTTTGGGCGAGCCGCCCACTATTTGGGCGAGCCGCCCGGCATTTGGGCGAATCGCCCGGCATTTGACGAGCCGCTCGCCATTTGGGCGAGTCGCCCGTCATTTGGGCAAGTTGCCACACCGAATGGGCGATAGCCCCATGCAAACGGCAGCTTCGCCCATGCCAGTGGGCGAAGCGGCTGTTTGCATGGGGCTATCGCCCATTTGGTTGGGCAACTAGCCCATGAATTATGTGAGTATGCAAGTGCGCTCCACTAGACGAGCATTTGGAGGTGTCGAATTCCGTCGCACATTGTTAGACCCACTAACGTTTTTCTCTCAAAACGAATTTACGGTTTTGCTAATCATCCTTATATATAAAATTCCGTTTGGGTCTGTAACTGATTGTGAGTTTCTTGGTGTGTCTGTTTCCAAACTGCATCGAGGAAGCGAACTGAGCGCCCGAGACCAACACAAAAACTCAAACTCGCGTCGTTTGCTTGGAGGGTAAGCGCTTAACCGCCTGCGCCACAGGGCACACGCATGAAATGGATGGAAAATAAATTAAAAAGAAGAAAAAACATTTTTAGAAATGAAAAGAAATCAAAAGTAGCTTTTGATGCGGCCAGGCTTGTAATTTATAAAAAAAATGTCTATGAAAATATCATGTTCCGCAATAATTCCGCAAAAAAAAGTTCGAAAAAAAAATTCCACATTCCGCATTCCGCAAACTCAAAATCCGATGTCGATAAATTATCAACAATTTTTTATAAATTACAAGCCTGGCCGCATCAAAAGCTACTTTTGATTTCTTTTCATTTCTAAAATGTTTTTTCTTCACTTTCTTTAAAATTTATTTTTCATTCATTTCTTGCGTGTGCCCTGTGGCGCAGGCGGTTAAGCGCTTGTCCTCCAAGCGAACGACGCGAGTTCGTGTTTTTGTGTTGGTCTAGGGCGCTCAGTTCGCTTCCGCCATGCAGTTTGGAAACAGACACACCAAGAAACTCAGTTACAGACCCAAACGGAATTTTATATACCGTATTTCCTCCAATTTAAGCGCATGCGCCTCTATTTTTCAACCTCTTCTCCAAATGGGCTTCTATTAGAGGGTGCGCTTCTATTTTTCAAACGTTTATTGTCGATTCGTGAAGAAAGCAAGTGCGCTCTACAAAACTTAGTACTTCGTGAATTTCATTTTTGTCGCCAAATTATTTAATTTCACGTTCAATTTGTACGTGAATTGAAATAATTCAGCGATGAAAATGAAATCCACGAAGTACTAAGTTTCGTGGAGCGCACTTGCCTTTTTCGCGAATGGACAATATTTCTGAACACAGCAATATAAATCAACAAATAACAAATAACAAAGAATATTTAAAAAATGCAAAGTAACATTTTAGTTGTCGCTTTTGTTATGTTCTCCAAAATCCATAATTTCTAGAAAATCATTGACATCATCCATAGCTCGTTCCTCTCGTCGACGCATCAAAAGCAGACTACAGCGTATCGTTGATTTTTTTTAATTTATTATCGGCCTGCCAAAATGGTCAAACGCGCTCCGCTGAACTCAACGTTATCCATTTTCATTTTGGTCACCAAATTATTTTATTTCCCGTGTAAATTCAACATGAAATAAAATAATTTGGAGACCAAAATGAAAATCGCATAGCGTTGAGTTCAGCGGAGCGCGTTTGACCATTTTGGCGGGCCGAAAATATCTTTGCATACATTTTTGGTCAACATAAATTTTCTTGGCGGTACCGTCTTTGTTTATTTTTCTCTTCGATCGTCACTGAGTATTGAAAAAGTAAGCAAGAAAAGTAAAATATTTAAGAACAACTGCAAAAAATCGAAAAAAATCCGCAAAAACAGAGGAAAAGAAAATAAACAGCCAGTGAGTGCGCATCTATTAGAGGCTGCGCTTCAATTAGAGGGTGCGCCTCTATTTTTCGAAGTACCTCTCAGGATGCGCCTTTATTAGAGATGCGCTTCAATTAGATGTGCGCTTATATTAGAGGAAATACGGTAATAAGGATGATCAACAATTTTGAATTTTGTCGACAATGGGTTTTGTCGATAATGCGATGCCGACAACTGCACTCTGATCATTGATCACAGCAAACGAATTTCTCAGGTAACATCATATTAAGCTAATCAAACAATGCCTTTTCTAATCGAACGCTGCCAATTCTAATCGTCCACTGCCGATACTAATCGAATGGGGCCGATTCTAATCGATCGGTGGCAAATCTAGCTAGATTTTGACTAGCTTACGGTAAAAGCACGCAAAACACGTCAGCATTGTATTTGCGCGTTTCGCGGCTATATTTTTTTTCCAGTTTTGGGACTTTTGCATTTATTTGAATAGTGCTGGAAAACAAATTTTTTTTTCTAATTCGTATTTTAAAAATTAATACAACAATTTTTCTCGTCGCTTGTCATGGATTGATTAAAAAACATTTGGTCTTCCCTATTCGCCACAGTTTTTTTCGTTTCGCGTGTTTAATTTTCTAAATATTTAACTTTAATTTTTAAAGGCATTCGTCGGTGCGCCAAGACAATTGTATGGTTTTCGCATGGTGTTTTCGCACAGTTTAGTTTTTTATAAATGTATTTTTCGGACTATTCATAGAAAAAGCGAAAACAGGAAAAATAGCAAAAAACTGTGGGAAACTTGGAGAATACTCAGATTCGTCTGAAACGTTGGTAAATAGTTTCAGAAATACTATCGGACATGATAAGAAAATTTTGGGCCGTTATATCAATTTCATAAAATGATCAGAAAAATCGATACTTCGGTCCGAAATGCTGTAAGCATGCCCGGGAGTATTTTTGACATTATTTTCCAAAGCTTCAGACCAATCGGAACTTTCTTCGAGTATTTGCCCAATTTTTCTCTATATTTTTGCCATTTTTTCAATAACCCATTTTATTTTTTTCCAATTTACAGGTGCTTGTCAACTTCCTCGCAGTGGACGGAATGGCATCGGTGGACTAACTGTCTCATGAAGTCGGTGCGCTGTTAGAGTATCACATTAAAAACTGATTGTAAGTCTCGTTTCTATAAATTAATTGTCGTAAAGTATACGTTACAATTTATTTTTAGTAACCATATTCATCACTCGTTGCGGAGAGGCAAGCGTCGAGCAGATGAAGGAGAATGATGTGCTCGTCGATTCGTGGCGATGACTTTGGACTACGCGACTACCAGTGTGTCGCTTCGAAAAAAATGTTTCGAAAGAAGGGGCCTTTCGAAAGATTTTCGAAAGATTTTTCGAAATTTTTTCGAAAATTTTTTCGAAAGATTTTCGAAACTTTTCGAAACTTTCGAAAAAATTTCGAAACATTTTCGAAACATTTTTCGTATTTCGAAAGATTTTCGAAAGATCTTTCGAAATTTTTTCGAAAGCCAATATTTGAATTTCGCGGCGTGAGCAGTGGTGCAATGGAGCGCGCTTACACTGCATCATAGCGAATTCTATTTTTCTTTTTTTCAAAAAATGTGTTTTCTTATTATTGGCCATTCGCGAAAAAAGCAAGTACGCTCCACAAAACGTGGATTTCATTGTGTTGTGAAATGTCTTAAATGCCAGAGGGAAATAAAGTTTATGCCGCGTCCAAAGTTCAAAAAATTCCTGAAATCAGGAGTTTTTTGCAATCCAAAGTTCCACAAAAAATCCCAGAAAAAACAGGCGGTGACAGTTGAAACCGGCGTTACCGTAGTTCCTTCGCTGCGAGAACTTCTGTGTTTGAACTTGAATTTTCCCGCAAAAAATAAAAAATTGAGCAACTGTGGGAAAATTCAAGTTTAAACATAGAAGGTCTCGCAGCGAAACAGCTACGGTAACGCCGGTTTCAACTGTCACCGCCTGTTATTTCCGGGAAATTTTCCGGAACTTTGGACTGCAAAAAACTCCTGATTTCAGGAATTTTTTGAACTTTGGACGCGGCATTACTGGCACCACCACATTACTACTGAGCCACCTGTCTACACACAACACGGACACATTGGAGACATTAAATGCTCTTTTGACGCTTGCAGAGAAAGTGGAAATTCAGTAAGAATACTGTAAACAAAGATATTCAATTGTAAACTTTGCGGGCGTCAGACAAACGAAGCAGCAGAGTATGCAGATTGCGCGTCAACACCGATTTTTTGAAGAACGAAAAAGAGGAGGAAGATGTGAACAATGTTTCGATGCTCAGTGCCTTTTTTCCCTAATTTTTTTTTGGAACCGCTATCACGGGGTGCTGGCGACTGCCTTTTTTCAAATTATTTGTTCACATCAAAATCCAACGAGCTAAGGTCGTTACACGTGGCAAAGCGGTTTTTTTCTGCGTCTCATCAATTACACGCTTTGTGATTCAAAATTCATTCCAAAAAAGGCGAATTCGCATAAATGGGCACACTGCCAATATTTTTTTAAATGGAGTGCGTTTTCTCGAGGGCAATCGCCAGCGCCCCGTGCGCTATAAAGTAACAATTGAATGAAAAATGATCTCAAAAATCTTTCGAAAATCTTTCGAAAAAATTTCGAAAAAAGTTTCGAAAAAAAGAAAGATTTTTCGAAAATCTTTCGAAAAAATTTCGAAATTTTTTTCGAAACTTTTTTCGAAATTTTTTCGAAAATGCTTCGAAGCGACACACTGGCGACTACCCAGTATGCCCAGGACTCTGGGATGTTTCAAAACCTGCCACTTCGAAACTGGGACGTTTCGAAGCTTTAATGCTATTTTTCGCCGCCGTCTTCGCACTATTGACAAAATTCGGCCAAGGATAAAATAGTAATCGAATCTTTTACCGGCAAAATCGGAGGTTTTGTCAAAATTTACCGCTAAAAATGCACAAATGTTTCGAAACGTCCCATTTTGAAGTGGCAGGTTTCGAAACGTCGCGGTTTTGAAGTGACAAGTTTCGAAACGTCCCAGAGCCATGCCCACACCACGGTCCTTGGCTCATTGCTAACCGCAATTTCAGTGTTTTCGTCTAATTTCTATTTCTCCTTATTAAATTTGGCAAGCCACCGAGATCTCACAGTGTCGAAATTCTCGGTCTCTCGTTTTGATTTTGATGTTTTTCTTACTTTAAAAATGTATTACTATTGCTTCTTTTCTTCATTTTTGGTGTTATTAAATATAAATAAAACTGTTTTCAATAAATATTTTGTTGTAAGGGTCAATTTTTATTTTTAAATGCTACTTTAATTACAAATAATGTACTTCTAGTAACATCCATCCGTTAATCTAATCGGTCGCAAACACCAGTCTAATAAATTGCAAACTCTAATCTAATCGATCGCATGCACTATTCTAATCGAAAATTCAAAATCTAATCGAACGCTGACCGAAAGCTACCTAGGACGCGTTAGTCGCTCATCTGCGTTTGATTAGACTATCGCGGCCGTTTGATTAGCTCAATATGATGTTACCTGAGTTTACGTGGAACTGTGTGACATTTCACGTGAAACTGTGAGACAAAAATATCTTCATTTTTTTCCTGATATTTGTTCATTTTTCCGAATACAAACGTGATAAAATTGTCACTTCGCCTCGAATCCATTATAACGACGAAATTACTTCGAATATTTGTTTTCAATTGAAAAAAAAAACGAAAAAACTTACGAAAAAAAACCGAAATAAAAATTGATCGGGCCGGGGAAATTTTCTACCGGCCCGGCCCGAATTTCGACATGTCTGCCCATGACCCTTGAATAGTTTTGGGGTTATTCTCGGAACCAGCGAAAAAAAGAAAAAACCAGCAAAAAATTCAGCGAAAATTCGGAGAATGCTCCGATTGATCTGAAACTTTGGGAAATAATTTAAAAAATACTTCGGGTCAGTCCCTGAAATTTTCAGAGCAAAATATCGATTTTGAAAATTTTCAGAAATAAAAATCTATATTTTTTAAAATCAATATTTCGGTCTGACAATTTCAGGGAATGTCTGAGAGTATTTTTTAATGCACTCTCAAAATTTCAGACCGATCGGAGCATTCTCCGAATTTTCGCTGAATTTTTTGCTCGTTTTTTCTATGTTTTGCTTTTTTGCTGGTTTCGAGAATAACCCCATTTAAAAAAACAAAAAAAAAATTAGAAAAACAAGAAAAAACATGACGGGCAATTAGAGTAAATACGCAATTAGAGAGTAATACGTATTTACTCTAATTGCCCGTCGCGATAAAATTAAACAAAAAATTGTAAATACTACGACGCTCCGTTTTACAACCATCACATGCGCCCTTTCTTTAGCTGGGTTTCGACGCGATCAAACAAGTGATAACCATGAGATATCTGAATTTCATCAGAACCTCTTGGCAGTTTCCTCTCATCAAAATTCTGATATATTCTTGCAAATTAATGTATGCTTGCTTGCAGAGAGGGTGGGGCTTATCTTGTCTAGCTCCGAAAATCCTCAACCGAACTTTTTTTTAAAGTCTATCGTTTTCAGTTTTTTCAATCGTATTCGCAAGAAGTTCACGATAAATTGTGTGGCAAAAATTCGTTTTTTATTTATTTATATAAACCTGATTCGAGTGTAAATAACATAATAAATAAAACTGAATACGTGATAAAAAAAAACAGTAAAAATTGCATTTTTCTAGCTTGTTTTGCAACATAGACAAAATGGCACTGTGTGGGCTAAGGCCACCCAACATTTGTTTCGCATTTTTTGTTGTTCATGCTGTAATTTGCCTATGCAGATGAATTTTCCGGTCATTTTATTTCTATGCAAACCTTCATTTTCCTGCTTTACAATTTTTTTGCATAAAAACAGATACCGTAAATTCTCTAATAGAACGGCCGGCCGTTCTATTTTTCACTACCCTCCTAGGGGGGCCGGTCTATTTTAGGGGGCCGTTATATTATAGGGTTAGGTTTACTTTTCGATGCCTTAAAATTGGTATTGTCGACCCGCCAAACTCAGGCATTTCATTTCTTTAATTATTAGAAAAATTAGAAAATATCAGAAAAAATGGGAATTATATTAGGAGACCCGAGTAAAATTAGAAAAATTAGAAAATATCAGGAAATTTAGGAATCTTAAACAGATCTTGTAAGATTCGTATCGATTTTGCAATAAGCGCATATTATCAGGAAATTTGCGGATCATATCAGATCTTATTTTACTCCGATCGCAGCGCGTTGGGCTGCGTCACGTGTCGCCAAACGAGAGTTTGAAAAAGCATTTTTCAGTATTCTGGCCTAAATTATTTTTTCGTTTGTTTTAATTTAAATTTTTTATCAACTAAATAATTAATATTCCTTTATTATTCATTTAAAAAATGTGCCACTTTACAGTCCGCGATAACTTCAAATTAAGGCTTCGCCTCTTTGCTCAATTTTCAGGTGATTTCACTTTTACTTTATTTTGCCCGTGGAAATTTTGCAACAATGTTGAAATTTGAGGAAAGAAGCGGGGCTGAATTTCATGGGCTTGTCAAAAAAGTATCCAAAAGGGAAAAATGACAAACAATTGGAATAAAACTCTGTTCAAAATTTTTAACATTTTTCCCGTTCCAGGCTTATCGAAGCATTCTCCGGGTTTTCTCCCAATTGTTTGTAATTGTTTTCTTATTGTTGACATCGCTGAATAGGCTCACGAAAGTTCACGCCGCTTGTGAGGTGACGAAGTTTTAAAAACAATAACATTTTTTCAGAAGTCTGGTGCATCATATTTGTGTATTGAACCAATGGCCTATCGATAACTGTCGCAGGTTACCGCTTCTTCATTTAATTGTGAAAATGTTTGCATTTTTAGGCCTTAATCGTTGTTTCGTGCCACGAGCGGAATTTCATTTCACTCGAAGATTTTTTGGCGAACTCCGTCAAAACTGTGGTTCGCTTTGAAGTGTGGATTTCTCGTCGAGGTCTCTTTGGAAAATTTGATGTAATGAATTGTTTTTTATTTCTGAATCATAAGCATTATTTTCAGCGCGACCGCGAGATGGAGACAAGCTGACAGCAACAACAGGATGGAATGGAATGGCATACGAAATGGAATACGCGGAAACATCGAAAACGACGCGTGCAATTTCTGCGTAGAGTTCCCAATAATTTGTATTTTTGTATTCTATTTATATTTTATAATAATTTTCGATAAATAAAACGCATTTGTATGGTAATTTATCTGCATTGTTACGTTGTTTCGAAAAATCAATAATTGTTGACACGGTATTCGACAAAATCTTGCCAGGAAAATTATGAATAAATTTAGAAAATTTACGGATCTTATCAGAAAATTCACGAATTATTTTAGTAAATTTACGGGTATTATCAGAAAATTCACGAATTATTTTAGTAAATTTACGGATATTATCAGAAATTTTAAGGATAATATTAGGCGATGCGAATCTGATCAGAAATTTTACGGATCTTTTCAGGTATTTTATGAATCTTATCAAGCCACAATATAGTCTTGGATCTTTCGTTTAAAATCCGTAAATTTTCTAATAATTCAAGAAATGAAATGCCTGAGAAATGGTCAAACGCGCTCCGCTGAAATCAACGCTATGCGATTTTCATTTTGGTTTCCAAATTATTTCATTTCACGTATAAATTCAACGTGAAATGAAATAATTTGGAGACCAAAATGAAAATCGGATAGCGTTGAGTTTAGCGGAGCGCGTTTGACCATTTTGGCGGTCCGACAATATTAAATCTTGAGGATTTTCCATAAAAACGACACAAAGGTATGACAAGACAAGTTTAGAAACCGGTCAATAAGTAACAATTGGAAAAATCTATCCAAATTATTGAAAAAAGTGTTAAATTCATTCCTATATGAGAGGGGCCGGTCTATTTTAGGGGGCCGTTCTATTATGAGGGCCGTTCTATTAGAGAATTTACGGTATGTCGAAACTCGGGCCGGGCCGGTAGAAAATTTCCCCGGCCCGGTCGGCCCGATCAAATTTTTTTTTTTTCAATTAAAAACAAAGGTAAAATTACAGAAGTGCACCCCCAATATTATAGTTCAGGACCCCACGGGAAACATCCAGAAAAGCCCCCTCAGGGATCGTGACAAAACCGGGGAAAAACTAGAAACCGGGGAACGCAAAACCGGCGAAGTACAACACTGTCACGTAAAATTGCGGACAACGCTGAATTTCAAAATTCAGCATTATTTTTTCAGAGTTACGAAGATTTTTTGTTCAATTTTTTATCCATATAATTACTGGCATGCCAACAAAATTATTTCAATAATGTAATTGATATGATATTAAAAAATCTGGAAATTTTGAGAGCGTGACAAAACCGGGGAAAAACGAGAAACCGGGGAAGTCGACACTGTCACGTAATATTGCGGATGACTCTGATTTTCCGCGCAAATTGCGGAAAATGTTCAGACAATGTTTGAAATTCAGCGTTGTCCCCAATTTTACGTGACAGTGTCGAATTCCCCGGTTTTTGACATTTTTTCCCCGATTTTGCGTTCCCCGGTTTCTCGTTTTTCACCGGTTTTGTCACGCTCTCGAAATTTTGAGACCCTGACAAAACCGGGGAAAACCACGAAACCGGGGAAGACAAAACCGGGGAAAAGTTGCAAGTCTGCGGCGCACTTTTTCAGGTTTTTTCAACACTTCCCGTACAAAACATCGTGCAGCAGTTGCAAAAGGGGGCGGAGCCTCTTCCCAGGTTTTGTCCATTTTTTCCCCGGTTTCGTGGTTTTCCCCGGTTTTGTCAGGGTCTCGAAATTTTCCGCAATTTGCGCGGAAAATCAGAGCCATCCGCAATTTTACGTGACAGTGTTGTACTTCCCCGGTTTTGTCACGCAAAAATAAATTTTCACGTAAAAATATTTTATTAGAGACAAATATCATATAAACGTGACATTTAAATGCGTGTCAAGACATACACGTATTTTCGTGTTCCTTGTTTCTGTTTTATTTCTCATTTTACCATCGTATGTGGCAAAACTATGCTTCTCATGTTTATGTGCGCCCCTACTCCACAGTGAATCTTTTACTACGTGCCGATTCGGATCCTAGGCCATTTTGAGAAATTTTCTCATCCATGAAAGAAATCCTGGAGCTATTTTGAAAATGAAGGCCAAAATGAAAAATCGGCTCAATAAATATTGTTCTTCGTTTAATTTACTACCTTTAAAAAAAAAAGTTGGCTCAAATCGGTGCACTACCGGCTCTAGCAAATTTGTTAAAGGTGTCGCGGACGAGCAAAAAAATATCGGATTTTCTCTTCCATTTTCAGTTTTCTGTACTTTTCTGGAAAACAAAAGCCTAAATTAAAAATCGGTTCAATAATTATTTTTCTTCATTTTATTAGCTACGTTTTAAAAAAAAATTGACCCGAAACGGTCTGCCACCGACCCCACAAGATTTGTTTAAGGTATGGCCTAAGTTTCACCATTATCTAATAGAGACCTGAAACTTGTCGCATGAGCTGTTTTCAACTGTAATTTTATGTAGAAGTTTTTCCTCTAATATTCACACTATTCAATCCCAAAATTGCAATTTCTTCACCAGGTAATTCGAAAACGAAACCATGAGAAAATCTGTGCCAGTCTTTTGCAACTAAATCCCGCCCATTTTTTCGCTGATTGGTGGACTTTTCGTTGGAGAAATTTTGGCTTGACGTAGTAAAAGAGGCTCCGGGACATTTCGCAGCCGAGACATTTCGCAGCCGGACATTTCGCAGCCGAGACATTTCGCAGCTGAGACATTTCGCAGCCGAGACATTTCGCAGCCGAGACGTTTCGCAGCCAACCTCCTTATATACACACTCTCTCGTTTCTCTGACCATGCTTGTTTATCAATAACATGTTTACCAATTGTGTAGTCGACCGCTGAGAGAGAAGTGAGAAGTGTTTACCGGCTGCGAAACGTCTCAGCTGCGAAACGTCCGGCTGCGAAACGTCCGGCTGCGAAATGTCCCGGAGCCGTAAAAGATTCACTGTGACTCACAAGGAAGGTCCGTTTACCCACCGGTTGAGAATTTTCTAAAAATTTAGGAGGGGGTAGTTTCGAACACGGAGAATCAATTTTTCATAGTCCCAACCTGCGCATTTTTCATATAATGGAGAACGTACGTCTGGAAGTTTGGAATCTGAAATTAACACATGAAATGTATGGTTTAACAGTGAAACGTGAGTAGGATTTTCAACGCGAAGGTCACTGCCTTTGTTTACCGTGGATTTCATCAGTTCGGGGGTTCAGTGGTTGGGTGTTCAGTTGATAATCGGAAAGGGCTGGGTTCGTTCCCCATGCCATTGAACATTTTTTTGTAATTTTTTGACAAGATTCAAGATGACGTGATTGAAGCTTTTGAATACTTTCAAGAAGTTTTTAACAACATTCCCGGGCTTTGAGGCACTTCAAGAACTATTCAGCCAAATTTGGAGAACAATTTTTTTTGTCGAAATTCGAAACCTGCATCACCAGATGGGTGACAATTTTTGGAATCCAAAATTTTTCAATTTTTTCTATAAAATGCTCGATATAAACTTGAACAAGAAGAATTCAGAAAATGACACAGAACTGGTTTTCAAAATTTTCTTCAATTAGCCGTAATCAAGCGATATTTCATATTTTGCACAGAACATTCAACTGCAGGTTATGGTTTAATCGTTTGAAATTCGGTTAAAATTTTTTAATGAGTTCTGTGTCGTTGTTTGCATTATTCTTGTTCAAGTTTATATCGAGCATTTTATAGAAAAAAAAATCAAAAATTTTGAATCCCAAAAATTGTCACCCATCTGGTGATGCAGGTTTCGAATTTCGACAAAAAAAATTTTTCTCCAAATTTGGCTGAATAGTTCTTGAAGTGCCTCAAAGCCCGGGAATGTTGTTAAAATCTTCTTGAAAGTATTCAAAAGCTTCAATCACGTCATCTTGAATGTTGTCAAAAATTACAAAAAAATTTTCAATGGCATGGGGACCGAACCCAGCACATTCCCATTATCAATTGCTCAGGCATTTCATTTCTTGAATTATTAGAAAAATTAGAAAATATCAGAAAAAATGGGAATAATATTAGGAGACCCGAGTAAAATTAGAAGAATTAGAAAATATCAGGAAAATTTAGGAATCTTAAACAGATCTGGTAAGATTCGTAACGAGTTCGCAATATGCGAATCTGATCAGGAAATTTACGGATCTGACCAGATCTAATATTACCCCTATCGCAGCGCGTTGGGCTGCGTCGCGTGTCGCCAAACGACAGTTTGAATGGCATTTTTCAGTATTCTGGCCTAAATTATTTTTCGTTTGTTTTAATTAATTTTTTTATCAACTAAATGATTAATATTCCTTTATTATTGATTTAAAAATGTGCCACTTCACAGTCCGCGATAACTTTAAATTCAGGCTTCGCCTCTTTGCTCAATTTTCAGGTGATTTCACTTTTACTTTATTTTGCCCGTGGAAATTTTGCAACAAGGTTGAAATTTTAAGAAAGAAGCGGAGCCGAATTTTATGGACTTATTCACACAAATATCCAAAAGAGGGAAAAATGGCAAACAATTGGGATAAAACTGTGTTCCAAATTTTTAACATTCTTTTCAAAATTCCAGACTTATCGAAGCATTCTCCGGGTTTTCTCCCAATTGTTTGTAATTGTTTTCTTATTTTTAATAATTTTTTGAATAGTCTCACTAAAGTTCACGCTGACGAGTTTTTTTAAAGCAATAAAATTTTTTCAGAAGTGAGGTCCATCGTATTCGTGCCATGAACCAATGGCCAATCGAAAACAGAAAAAGGTAACGCTTCTTCTTTCAATTGTGAAAAAAAAAACAATTTAATTTTAGGCCTAAATCGTTGTGTCGTACCACGAACCAGATTCAGATTTGAATTGAGGATCTCGAGAATTTTTAAAGCAAATTTCCGTCAAAACTGCTTTTCACCGTGACGTGGTCGCTTCGGAAATTCGATGTAATTAATTTTTTTTTTCTAATTCTGAATTACAGTCATTATTTTCAGCGCGACCGCGAAATCCAGACAAGCTGCCAACATAATCAGTAGGGCCTTCTAGGACCAGAAAGACATGTTAAAAAAGGCCCTGGAAAAAACTAGGCCGCACTCAAGGAACAAATAACAACGAGGAAAAATTTAAAAGGCGCGACTACGACGTGGATGCGGCGCGATCTCGCTGAGGCACCGAAATTTCGTGTACCGCGGTATACCGTCGAGCATGAATTCGTGTAATTTCAGTATTAATTTCCCAATAATTTTCATGTATTTATTATATTTGTTGATTCAGTTTGCTAACACTGTATTTTTATGGTTTTATATTATTTTTCAATAAATAACAAAAATTTAAATGGTAATTTATCTACATTATCGCGTTGCTACGAAAAATCAATAAATGTTCGGTATTCGACGGAATCTTGCCAGGAAAATTAAGAACAAATTTAGAAAATTTACGGATCTTATCAGAAAATTCACGAATTATTTTTGGAAATTTACGGATATTACCAGAAATTTTAAGGGTAATATTAGGCGATGCGAATCTGATCAGAAATTTTACGGATATTATCAGGTATTTTATGATTCTTATGGTACGTCCAAAGTAAAAAAAAAGTGCAAAAAAAGACGAAAAGAGGCGTCCAAAGTAACTTTGTTTTTGCGTCTTTTTTTCTTTGTTGTTTACCGCCAAACGAAGTTGTAAACATGTTTACAATTAATATTTGCTTGTTTGGCGGTAAACAACAAAGAAAAAAAGACGCAAAAACAAAGTTACTTTGGACGGCTTTTTTCGTCTTTTTTTGCGCTTTTTTCTTACTTTGGACGTACCATTATCAAGCCACAATATAATCTTGAATCGTTCGTTTAAAATCCCTATATTTTCTAATAATTCAAGAAATGAAATGCCTGAGTGAACACCCAACCACTGAACCACCGAACTGATGAAATCAACGGTAAACAAAGGCAGTGACCTTCGCGTTGAAAATCCTACTCACGTTTCACTGTTAAACCATAGATTTCATGTATTTATTTCAGATTCCAAACTTCCAGACGTTCGTTCTCCATTATATGGAAAATGCGCAGGTTGGGACTATGAAAAATTGATTCTCCGTGTTCGAAACTACCCCCTCCTAAATTTTAAGAAAATTCTCAACCGGTGGGTAAACGGACCTTCCTTGTCAGTGATTTTTTCTGAGGACTCACGCTTGTCCCACGGAGGCCTCAGAAAAACTTCGACCTCTCCGCTGCTCCGGAAATACACTGGGGTATGAGGAGGGAGGGAGTAAACGCGCCCTGGCGCACACACGCAGCGCATCCAAATGAGGCCCAAAAAAAAAAATGGCGCGCGAATAATTTCACATTATCGGAGAAACGGCGAATTTATTGGGACCTCGGCCAGCAAAAACTAGGCCAAGTCCGTGGCCGCTGAAAAAAAACACGAAAATTCTAGGCCACCGTGAGAGTTTTCAGAATTTACACGAAAACGGTTGGTTGTTTTCAACATTTTTCGTTTTTAGTTAGTAGAAAACTTTAGTGGGGTTATTCAGGGTCGGAAAAAAAAATAGTTTTTTTCCTTTTTTTCCTCATTCAAACGACGAAAAAAAAAAAGGAAAAACCCGTGGCCGCGAGGGTTTTTTTCCGTTGCTTTTCTAGGCCATCGCAAAAGTTTTTTAGGCCCTCCGCTGTGAGACCTGCGAAATATCGATTTACGGGCAAATAAATTTTGAAAATTGGTCTCGCGCGCAGGTCTCACAGCGGAGGGCCTAAAAACTTGCGATGGCCTAGAAAAACAACGGAAAAAAAAACTCTCGCGGCCACTGATTTTTTTTTCCGACCCTGAATAACCCCATAATATCTTTCTAGCATTTCTCGAAAACTTTTCCTAGAATTTTTAAATTACGTTGATATGTTGTAGACAATTTCAAGAGCTTCAAGCAAAAAAAAAGTGGTACCTGAAAAAGTTGTCCAAAGTACCTAAATTTTGGTTTTTTCTCGAAATCTGGTCAGAATCCACCAATCACAGCACGGGTCGAGGCGTTTTTTCGGACACGCTAAGTTTTTTGGAATTTTCGCAAAAACTGTACCTAGAATTTTAAAACTTTTTCAATATGTTGTACAGAATCAAAAGAGCTTTTGACAAAAAAAGCGGCA
Organism: Caenorhabditis japonica; assembly: GCA_963572235.1. Lineage (NCBI taxonomy): Eukaryota > Metazoa > Nematoda > Chromadorea > Rhabditida > Rhabditidae > Caenorhabditis > Caenorhabditis japonica. Next base: position 30,814,978 of record OY754344.1, read on the forward strand.
CCTGAAAAAGTTGTATAAAATAGCTTTTTTTTTCTCAAAATTGCCAAAATATCGCATAAGTTCAATTATTTTCCGACAATATTGGATTTATTTGTCGTATTTTCTTTCCATTCCTATTGTGATCTTTAAACTGAATCTTTTGAGCAGAATTCGCTTTTTAAAGGCTAAATTTGCTTTTTTTCGTGTACTGAAAAACCGTGCCCGCATATTGCAACCAGACTCCGCCCACTATTCGCTCTTGGCTTGGAGGCACCAAAAAATTCGCCGTGGGAGAGAAAAACCAAAGCAAAATCGTGAAAATTACGAAACTATTCAAAATTATTTCGCGCGCATTGGTTTTTCCCTACGATAATGTGAAACCAGAAGGTTGTTGCCGGCTGTCGCCGTCAAAAACCTTCTGGGTGTGCTTGGGGATGCGCGAGTCTCCCTGAATTAAAAAAAAGTTTTACAGGAAAATTAGCAAACCACCAAAATTGAATATATTAAAATCTAAATGTTTTTTATTCTTATCTTTCCATTTTTTAAACAATTCATTGCGTTAGAATTGTGTTACGAACCTATTCCATGCAGGAAAAAACAGTTTTTGATAGTTGTTTCCTGATTCATTGCACAAAACCATCAAATAACCACCGTACTCTAAATTTTCAAAGAAAAAAACCACGCAGAGTACACCAAGTGGCGGGAAGTTCAGACTTCTTTCTCGTTTCCACCATTTTTCTTGACTCTCTCGCAAATTTTCCTAAAAAAATTTTTCCAAAACCGTAGAAAAACAAAACGTAAACTGACGAAACTTTCTCGGTTTTGAATTCGCCAATTTAGTGCTTTCCCTCGGTTTTCGGAAGAGTTTCTCCTAGTATTATACAACAGTCTAATTTTTTAAAATCCGTTTCATTCCTCAATAGGCAGAGAAATTGCTCGTTCTACAAATTCCATTATGTTTTTTTTTGAGTAGCTTTATCCGTTGTTTTTGATAAAAAATTTTATTCCGCATTAATTCAACACACCCCTGTTATATGGGCTCTCGGACGTTTCGAAAGTAGACATTTCGAAAGTGTGACGTTTCGAAAGTGCGACGTTTCGAAAGTGCGACGTTTCGAAAGTGTGACGTTTCGAAAGTGGACTTTTCGAAGGTTTTTCTGGATTTTATCGACGCGGTGTTTCACACAATCATTTTAAAAAGCTTTTTCAGGAAAATTACTCAAATACCGCGACGACAAAATCCAGAAAACCCTTCGAAAAGTCCACTTTCGAAACGTCACACTTTCGAAACGTCGCACTTTCGAAACGTCTACTTTCGAAACGTCCGAGAGCCGTTATATGATAGAAAAGGATAGCTTTCATTTGAAAATTCAAGATTTCCATGTCTCCCAAAAAGTTGGAGCTCTGAAAGATAAGAAAAAAACACGAAATTCCTAACAAAAACTATAAAGATAAGTAAGGTATTGATCCCGGGCCTACAAAACAAATCAAGAATCGCAGCCAAAGCGCTTATCCACTTGACCACAGGCGCTCTCCAGTAAATCTCCCTGGTAGAGTACATCCGGACGCGACTGGTAGACTAAAAAAAAAAAGAAGAAGATTGATACGCCACACGTGTGAACTCGCGTGAAGTGGGAACCGAGAAAATTTTAAGTGCATACAGTATGCTACCATTCAAACTTGTTCGATTCTGAAAAAAACTTCGGCCGCCTCATGCCCCTTGTGTTTCAAAATGCTTAGCCAAGTTTGGTGCAAATCGGTCCGCTAGAAGTAGGAGAAAAAGTTGGTGACATGAAATCTCACACACATACTGACAAACTTCAGTGCTTAATAATAGTAAAGATTATGAGGCTGCACCGAATCAGAACGTTCCCGAATCAGAACTGTCCCGAATCAGAACCGGGTCCTGAATCAGAACTGTCCAGAATCAGAACTGTCCCTAAGCAGAACTGTCCCGAATCAGAACTGTTCGTATCAGAACTGCCCCAAATCAGAACTATCCTGTATAAGTTTTAAATAAAATGTGTTTTATTATGAAAAAAAAAACATTAGGCCGTAAGCATGCTTATTGATTAGTTCTGATTTGGGGCAGTTCTGATTCGGGACAGTTCTGCTTTGGGACAGTTCTGATAAAGGACAGTTCTTATACCGGACAATTCTGATTCGGGGTAGCCTCCTCATACCCCAGTGAAAAATCGCAGACCCTTAAAATTGGGTTCGACCTTACCCGTGCTTCGTATAAAAATTCTGAACAAATGCACAAAGTTTTTGAAGAGATATTCTGAGTTCATGCTTTATCTTTCCAAGGCATCGGTGAGGTCGAATTTTCCGAGGCCTCTATGAGGGGTCCGTGTGTTCTCATATTAGAGAGAGAGAGTGTGTGCAAATGGAGAGGTTTTTTCTGAGGACTCCATGGGACAAGCGTGAGCCCTCGGAAAAAATCGCTGAGTATAAAGACCCATCTATATTCATATAATATCTATACCAATTCACCTATAAATGTGAGCTGAGATCCAGGGAAACATTTAATTTACTTTTAATATACCCAGCAGATTTATGAAATTTGGATGAAATCCGTGTAGCTCGTGGACGCTAATCTGAAGGTTCTGAGGCCGTATTCATGAACATTTACCGTACGGTAAATGAAAAGGTAAATGGACGTATTGACCGAAAATATTAGTTTTGTTATTCCTGAAACGATTGAATGGTTGTTTATAGTTCTATGAACCCCTTAAGCATTCAAAATTTCTAACTTTCTGTCGAGAAAATCATTTACCGTTTTCATTTACCGTACGGTAAACGTTCATGAATACGGCCTCTGGGTTCGATCCCCCTCCACGGTTATTATTTTTTTTATTCTTTCGTATCTGCTCAGACTAAATATTATGGATTTTTGTTTCGAATACCACGAAAAAAAGAAATATAGTGGGGGCGCTTCTGTGAGATTACCTATGCTTTCCGAATCGACCCCCTCACAGTTATGGGGGGATACTTCTGTAATGATAAACTCGGAAAAAAAAATCGGGAACTTGTTTTGTTTCCAGCAGACGTGTCGAAACTCGGGCCGGTAGAAAATTTCCCCGGCCCGGCCCGATCAATTGTTTCGCTCTCAATTTTCTACACTCTTTTCGCCAACGTGGCCGCCTCCTCCACTGTGTGAATGGAGCGAGTTTACAGCGCTATAGCATATATACCGAGTATATGGCTCTGGGACGTTTCGAAACTGGCATTTTCGCGTAGCGGTGTTCGCCAAGTGGTACCAAAACACGCATATTTGGTTTTTATTTTGCGTTTTGATTGATTTTGTATTATTCTTTGATAATTCAAATCCACTATAGTCGGCGAATACATCATCAACCTCGCTCTACTGCAAAATTCCTGTAAAACAGTGTTGCACTTGAAAGATTAACTCGAATTCTAGTTTTTATACTTCTTTTTAACGGAAAATGACGTATCCACGACGAATTGCAGGTAAAATTTGATTTTTCGCTTCAAAAAAGTCGCACTACACTGTTGAAAATTGAAAAGTGCCGTAGAGCGAGGCTGATGATGCATTCGCCGAGTGGCATGCCGCTAAAATGCACAAAAGTTCCGAAACGTCCTAGAGCCGAGTATAATTCGAAAAATGAAGAAATAACTGAAGAAATGAGATTTTTCGTCTCCCAGTTTCACGTGAAATGCCACTCAGCTACGAATCCATAATATACAAGCATGCTGCGCAGTCCTGCGCGGCTGCTGACGCAGCCTATTGGCGACTTCATCGCCACATTCTATTTTTTCACGTTCCACTCTTCCTCATTCATTTATACGCACTCTGTTGTGGGAATATTTCTGTCCTCTTTGGCTCAGTCGGTAGTGCGCTTGAATACAAATCATAATGTCACGGGTTCGTGTTTTGTCCACTGCATTTTCTTGCAAAAAGGCAAGTGCGGACCAGAGATGGGATTTTACGGGGTTTTTGAAGAAAACTAATTTTCATCCATAAAATCCGTAAAAAAGTTGAAGTGTTGTTAAATTCCGGTTTTCAAGCGAAATTACCACAATATCGCTGTTTTGATGACAAATTACAGTTTTTTCTGGTAATTTTGGAGGATTCAGAATGAAGCGGGTTAGAACAGCAGAACTGGGGCAAAACGGGATAGAACCGAAATGCTGTAGAACTGCACGGAATGTAACTGCTTTAAATGGAGCTGTTCTGGCACTGAAAATTCGAACAATTAAAAAATTATTCCGTTTCACATTTTGGTTCATTGAATTTTGTTTCTTGCAGTTGCTTTTTTCGGTACAGCTCAATTTCCCAGTTCTATTCAGTGCATGATTTATACCGCCTTACCCCCACGAAAGGTGCTGCCTCGGAATAGAACTGACGCGTAATAGAACTGTAGCGAAAATGAACTCGCTTTGGAATAGAACTGTAGTGAAATAGAACTGTAGCGAAATAAAACTGTTCGGAATAAAACTGATCGGAATAAAACTGTTTTGGAATAAAACTGTTCGGAATAAAACTGTAGCGTTTTGGAACTAAATTAGCAATGGAGCGCTTGCTCATTGCTTGCTCATTCAAATATTGGAATTTCTCATGTGCGTGCTTTTTTCAACAGTTTTATATTTGAGCTATTCATCAAAAATAGTTTGTTTTGTTGTTTTTTTGAATAAACTTTTATCATTTTTTTTCTCGGCCCGCCTTGACGGCCAAGCAATGCAATCGCGCTCCATTTCTAATTTAGTTCCAAAACGCTACAGTTTTATTCCGAACAGTTTTATTCCAAAACAGTTTTATTTTGCTACAGTTCTTTACCGAACAGTTCTGTTCCGAGCGGTTCTATTGCGAAGCAAGTTTTATATCGCTGCAGTTCTATTACACTTCAGTTCTATTCCGAGGTAGCACCCCACGAAAGTAGTGCACGTTTTCTGGACTACAGTAGTCGTCATAAACTTGAAAAATTTCAACTCACTAGCCAGGAAAGGGTAAAATTTCAACTCAGCGAATTTTCACCCTTTCCTGGCTTTTAATAAAACAATTTCTTGAAACTGCTGCACGGCATGTTGGACGGAACGTTGGAAAATAAAATTTAAACTGCGCGGGCTTTTTTCTCGAAAAAAAAAATTATCGCCTAAGCGTGGTCGCATTTAGCTGCGCAGCGTTTTTCTGCGTTAAACTGATACGAAGAGGAACGAAAACTGATACGCAGACAAGCAGAGTGCGAGGATTCTGTTGTTTTTGTAGCAAACTCTCGCCGGAGCGCCGCAGACACTCAGCGGAGCGCGTCTCCAATAACGTTCCGTGCAGCACGCCTGCTGCTGTTCTGGCCTCATTCCTTTATTCTTACCGGTTATTTGAATATTGATGGATATTTATAGTATTTTACGGATTTTACGGAGGCACGAAGATGCAAATTTTACGGTTTTACGGATCCGTAAAAATATATTTTTTACGCCCAACTCTGGTGCGGACGCACACAGACATCCCGATCTGCGTTTTATATATAAGAAAGATATCAAAGTTTTTAAGGTTGGATTGCATCAGCATGCCTACTCCTCCTGGACAATCTAGTAGTCATCCGCTCCCAGCCAAAGAATTAGGATACTTCAAGAAAATTGTGGTAAATCATTTATTAAAGGCGGAGCCAAGTTAGATTTTATCGAATTTACCGGGTTTACATGTTCAAAGTATTTGAAATTTACAGTTTCTGTAATTCATAGTCTCCACCTGCACAAATCGCGAATAGCTTGAAAATGAGCTCATTAAAATTCTCAAGGCGCGCAACGTTTTTAGCACCACCTTTTTTAAGCACTATTTGGCAAGCAAAGGTTGTCGAGGGGTGGTCGCGCACAAAAAAAGTGGGCGGAGTCTCGCGTTCTCATGTCGCAAGTGTGCGGCGGAATTTGACACCTCCAAATCTCGTCTAGTGGAGCGGATCGTATATTTAAAACTGTAATTGGTTTGATTTTTTACGTACAATTTCAAATGAAACTGGTTTTTCGTGGTGGTCGAACTCATTTCCGCAAACTGTCAGAGCAGAGCGCGCGACGCTGCTGTGGCAAGGCGCGCGACTGCTGTGACTCGGCTGTGACTCTCACTTTTCGCGGCGGGACCAAATCGCAACGCGCTGATTCTCTGCGTCTCGAAACACGGTGATTCTTTTACTACCGGTCACGCATTTCTAGTCCCCCGATCGCAAGTATTTCCCCTCTCCCTCTCGCACTCTCTCACTCTCTCATCACACGGAGTGGGCGGAGTTCTCTCCCCTTTTTGCAAAATGCAGCAAAAAAATTTGCGGAAATCAGTTCGACCACCATGGAAAACGGGGGTACGACAGAATAGAAATAGGCGAAATAGAAATGCTACAAAATAGAAATGCTACAAAAAAGAACTGGAAAAAATAGAACTGAGCGAAATAGAAATGCTACGAAATAGAACGGCTACAAAATAGAAATGAGCGAAATAGAAATGCTACAAAATAGAACAAATTTTGGCGATGGAGCGCGTTTGCATTATTTTTTCAATTGCTCAGTTTTTCGCCGATTTTCCATTTTTTTTTTTCTGAAACTGCATTGATTTTATACCTTTCTTCATTTTCGATGTTGTTAAGTGCGTAAAATATCTGAAAATTACTGAAAAATCCTATAATAATCGGAAAATTCGAAGAATAATGCAAACGCGCTCCATCGCACCGATTTCTATTTCGCCCATTTCTATTTTGTCACATTTCTATTTCGCGCTGTTCTATTCCGTTCTTGACGTAGCGAGACAGCGTGTTAAGTTATGCGTCAGCAATTTCTATTATAGGGAAACCTTAAACTTTCGCTGAAGAGGCCCTTTTATTGATAGGGTCTTAAAATTAGAGGAACCCTTTAATTCAAGAGGGCACTTCTATTTTTCGGTAGGTTGTTTGGGGGCCCTTCTAATACAGTTTTTACGGTAATTTGTGGTTTCAGAAAAGCTATGAGCAGAAACAATATAAAACTGGTTTGAAATTTGCCAAACTGATTCTCTCAACGCCCGGATACACTGAACATGGAGGTTTCATTTATTTTCTTTGGGTATATATTTTTAACTTGTTGTTTTCAGAAACACTTGCCATGAAAGGACTGATTCTAAACTGCATGGGTAAATTCTCTGAGGCTCAGGAATGCGTAAAGAAGGGTCTTAAATCCGATTTGCGATCGTACGTGTGTTGGCATGTATACGGACTAATTCAAAAAACCGAGAAGAAATATGACGAGGCCATTAAAGCATACAAACGTGCTCTGATGCTCGAAAAGGACAATCTACAGATTCTCCGCGATTTGTCCCTTCTCCAGATACACATGAGGGATTTTGATGGATATTTGGTATTTTTATTACATTAATGTGTTAGAAATCATGATTTTTAGTCGTCGAAGTATGAGCTTCTTCGTCTCCGTCAGAACCAGCGTGTCTCGTGGTTGGGTTATATTGTCGCTCATCACCTTTTAAAGGAGTATAGTTTGGCACTCGGGATAATGTCCGAGTACATAAAGAACAACACGGTAAAAAACTTCGGCGCTATTATGGGGTTATTCACGAGAAAAAAAACCGTTTGTTTTTGATTTTTTTTCCAATTCACGCGATGTCGAGAATTGTAAAAAAATACAGGTAGAGAAATGGGGATATATCATTGATAGTGAAGAGACACAGAGACTGCCCCCTTTCTTTGAGCTCCTCACCTTCTGTGTCTCTTCAATATCAATGCTATATCAAGGGGAACCCCATTTCTCTACCTGTATTTTTTTTTACAATTCTCGACATCGCGTGAATTGGAAAAAAAAAACAAAAACAAACGGTTTTTTTTCTCGTGAATAACCCCATTATGTTTTTACGAAAAAGTGGAACCTTTTTTGAATTAAACAATTCACTTTATTATTATATTTTTCGTACCATTATTCAAGATTTATGCATGTGTTGGTACCACAACGAGTTAAAAAAAAACGTGCCAATTCCGAAAAATCCCGACCACTTCTTTTGCCATCATTGTTCATTGAATTTGATAAATTCTGCGGATATCTGTGCCTTGAACGAAAATTCGATTCATAAAATCGCGCGCAGCCATTGCAGAAAAATTTTGGCGAGAAGGCGGAGCCTATTTTTCATATTCGATCTTCTGACAAACAGCCAGGTGAAAACTTTTTAAAGCAATAGTAGAACGTCATTCCGGTCAATTGAACACAATGTTTATTTTAAACATTTATTACAAATGCATTCAAAAGGAGGCGGTCGAGTTTCCGAAATTTTCTCGGACACTTCGAGTTGGCCGCGCTGTGTCCATGGGATGAGGGAGCGAGAGGGGGAGAGTAAATACTCGCTGTCACAACACAACAACAACAACAACAACAATTGAAAAATAGGCTCCGCCTTGGCTTGAAATTTTAAGAAATATTGAAAAAAAAATTCTCATGTATTTACACGCTCAAAAAATTTCGGACCAAAATATCGATTTTGAAAGTATTCAGAAAAAAATTCGATAATTTTTGAAATCGATATTTCGGTCTGGAATTTTTTGCACATGTCCATGAGTATTTCTGACATTGTCTGTCAAAATTTCAGACTGATCGGAGCATTCTCCGAATTTTTTTTCATAGTTTTCTGGTTTCCTTGAATAGGCCCATTTAAAATTCGATAAAAAATATAATACGGACCTATATACTCGGTATAAAACGCTGATAACTCGCTCCAATCGAACAAAGAATTTCGCATGCATTTGGAGTGAGGTTTAGAGTAATCAGAGCAAAACATCGGCCACGGCTCTCTCAATTTTCTGCACTCTCTCGTCGCCAACGTGGCCACGTCCATCACTGTGCGAAGGGAGCGCGTTTGCAGCGCTCCGTATTGAGAATAATAAAAAAGTGAAAAAATTGTCACTCTACCTCGAATTCATTATAACGATATTCCATGAATTTTGTAGTAATTATCGAAAAGTTGAAAAAAAAAACAGGACACATGTTATGGGGTTATTCACGCTGTGAAAAAAATAAATTTTTCCCCCAATTCTGACGATGTCAAAAAATGAAAAAAAACTCGAGTGTGAGTCGACTTTTTAAACATTATTTTTCTAGGCCAGGAGGCCACGGCCATCAGTTGTGTCAATTTACGGGGAATTTTTTTCACTTGTTTTTCCCAGTTTCACGGCGTGGGCGGAACGTTGGAAAAAAAAATAAAATAAAATTTAAACTGCGCGGGCTTTTTTCTCGAAAAAAAAAAAAATTCTCGCCTTTACATGGTCGCATTTATCTGCGCAGCGTTTTTCTGTGTTAAACTGATACGAAGAGGAACGAAAACTGATACGCAGACAAGCAGAGTGCGAGGATACTGTTGTTTGTTTACTCTCGCCGGAGAGACGCAGACACTCAGCGGAGCGCGTTGCCAATAATGTTCCGGGCAGCACGCCGTGAGTTTCAGTCAAATTTTCGGGGGTACGACAGAATAGAAATAGGCGAAATAGAAATGCTACAAAATAGAAATGCTACAAAAAAGAACTGGAAAAAATAGAACGGCTACAAAATAGAAATGAGCGGAATAGAACAGCGCGAAATAGAAATGTGACAAAATAGAAATGGGCGAAATAGAAATCGGTGCGATGGAGCGCGTTTGCATTATTCTTCGAATTTTCCGATTATTATAGGATTTTTCAGTACTTTTCAGATATTTTACGCACTTAACAACATCGAAAATGAAGAAAGGTATAAAATCAATGCAGTTTCAGAAAAAAAAAAAATGGAAAATCGGCGAAAAACTGGGCAATTGAAAAAATAATGCAAACGCGCTCCATCGCCAAAATTTGTTCTATTTTGTAGCATTTCTATTTCGCCCATTTCTATTTTGTAGCCGTTCTATTTCGTAGCATTTCTATTTCGCTCAGTTCTATTTTTTCCAGTTCTTTTTTGTAACATTTCTATTTTGTAGCATTTCTATTTCGCTTATTTCTATTCTGTCGTACCCCCAAATTTTCGCATTTTTTGTAAATTTTGCCAGTTTCTAATAATTTAAATGTGGTAAAAAATTGTTTTTTTTTTTTTAATTCTTTCTTTCCCATTGCTGTTTGTTTTCAAATTTTTAGACGGTTTTATTCACTAAATTTTGGAAAAAATGTATGCTATAGGTTCAACAACAGCAAATTCAAACAAAAAACTATTGAAAATTTAATTATTGTTCAAAAGATAGTCAATGAACGCGGATCTTTGCTCTTCAGTTGTTCGGTAGGAACCAGGAAGCGCTGGAGCAGTTGTTTCGGGATGAGCCACAATAAGAGGTTCAATAGATATGTTATGGATCACTGAGCAATGATCAGTTTTCCAGACTCAACCGAAGATTTTGACCAAAAACTTGGAACAGAGAATGCCAAATAACTTTTCAATATCAGAATCTTTTTCTTTGAACCGGATGTGGTTGCTCGAAACCATCTGATTTGATCTAACAAGGGAAGTGTTTGATTCCTCCTAATCTAGAATTTCCCAAAATTTCAGCATAGGTACTTTCGACTATGCTGATTCCATTTCTGCAATAAAAGCCGGCTAAATGCTCACGTGAGCCAAGTTATGAGCTCCTAAACTTTTCCTATGGTTAAGCATTTTTTTGCGTGAACCGAATAGTGTACTAGAACCGATACTGCAGAAAAAATCGGTTGGTTGGTTCAGTGGTTCGGTTGCATGGTTCAAGTGGGGAGTTCACGGGTTTAATTCCTGCTCATGCCAATCTTTTTTTGCATTTTTTGTGTGATTTTTCCAGCCAGCAAAAGTCAGAAAAAAATCGGTTACATTTACTTTTTTTCAGATTTTGAGTGAATATTCCGGCTGCAAACAGCTTCGAGAATGCATTTATGACAAAAAATTAAAAACTTTTTTTTTTGATTTGGCGACATTTTGTGCCATTGAGCACATGCAAATTTTTTGAATTATCGTTTTTTATCTGTTTTTGTGACCGCGTCCGCGTAATCCTTTTGATTGTTCTAAATGAACTGGAAAAGCGGGAAACTGGGTATAAAATACCGAATTCCCCAGTGGTTTGTATGTAATTATGTCTTCCAAGCTTGTTATTTTGGCCTACGCTACTGCTGTAATCAAGGGTGAGCCGAAAAAGCCAAAATTGGATTGTTGGGATCAGAATTTCCCTGATCGGATCGTCATTTTGCTGATCCAACACGAAGAGGGTCATCAAGAAACAGTTGTTACAAGGTCACCAAGAGACAGTTCTTCAGTGCAAACGAAGAGTTGGATGACGACTGGGAGCCGATGGAGAAGTTGGAAGAGGATGAAAAGGTGTTTCAAGGTATCAGTTCGCCCCAAATAAGGCTTTCAATGGCACAAAAAGTCGCCAAATCAAAAAAAAAAGGTTTTAATTTTTTGTCATAAATGCATTCTCGAAGCTGTTTGCAGCCGGAATATTCACTCAAAATCTGAAAAAAAAAATTAAATTTAACCGATTTTTTCTGACTTTTGCTGGCTGGAAAAATCACACAAAATGCAAAAAAGATTGGCATGAGCAGGAATTGAACCCGTGAACTCCCCACTTGAACCCTGCAACCGAACCACTGAACCAACCAACCGATGTTTTCTGCAGTATCGGTTCTAGTACACTATTCGGTCCACGCAAAAAATGCTTAGCCATAGGAAAAGTTTAGGAGCTCATAACTTGGCTCACGTGAGCATTTAGCCGGTTTTTATTGCAGAAATGGAATCAGCATAGTCGAAAGCACCTATGCTGAAATTTTGTGAAATTCTAGATTAGGAGGAATCGAACACTTCCCTTGTAAATGGTTTCTTAACGTTTTTGAAAAGACCAAACCCGATGTCAGCGAGTACGAATAGTACCATAGGAATTTTCGAATGCGGAAGATTTCTACATCCACCGGCTTGAGCAGTATTTTCTATTATCGGCCCGCCAAAATGGTCAAACGCGCTTCGCTGAAATCAACGCTATGCGATTTTCATTTTGGTTCCCAAAATATTTCATTTCACGTTGAATTTACACGTGAAATGAAATAATTTGGAGACCAAAATGAAAATCTCATAGCGTTGATTTCAGCGAAGGGCGTTTGATCATTTTGGCGGGCCGATAATAACATCGCACGGTGTCCCTAACTAGGGAATGCCGTAGGGTCAGGCTTTGGGAATTTTCTTAAAATTTGTACCCGGGGGTTATTTTACCTCCTGAATCGATTTTTCATAGTCTCCACCTGCACAAATCGCAAAAAGCTCAAAAACGAGCTCATCAAAATGCTCACGGCGCCCGCCGTTTTTATCACCGCCCTTGGCAAGCATTATTCGGCAAGCAGCGGTGGTCGAGTGGTGTGCAGTTGGGAGCTGAAATCTGGTGGTGGGGGGATCGATCCCGCACTAGGTGAATTTTGTTTTTTTTTTTCTTTCTAGAGTAAGAGTTCTTTCTAGTCTAGAGAGAGTAATGTTTATGGAAATTGCCCACAAAAGAAGATCATACATGAATGAGAAATTCTTTACATATTTAAAAATTGTTTTTTTTTTTTGATTTTTCATCATTTCAAACAATTTTGGAATTTGTTTTTTTTTTTTCAGAAAAATGTCATATGTTTGATGGCTAACATGGTTATTGATATTTTTAATGGGGTTTTTCGACACATTCGGTTGCCATTTTCTGCCGATCAATGATTGAAATTTTGTAGATTAAAACCGCAAATCATATCATCCTCATACGAAGCATAATTTGTTCAAGTATTTCTATTCCGAATCAAAGTCGGCTGTCTACATCAGTGGATAACGAATTCGTTCATATATCCTTATCATATGCAGAAAAAATTCATAAGTTTTTGAAGAAGATGAGTATGATTTTCAAAAATTTTCATTCAATAAAAAATTCAAAATTTCTATTTAATGTTTTTTTTTGTTGGCAAATTCCATAAACTTTACTCTAGCAAGAAAAAAAACAAAATTCACCTAGTGCGGGATCGATCCCCCCACCACCAGATTTCAGCTCCCAACTGCACACCACTCGACCACCGCTGCTTGCCGAATAATGCTTGCCAAGGGCGGTGATAAAAACGGTGGTCGCCGTGAGCATTTTGATGAGCTCGTTTTCGAGCTTTTTGCGATTTGTGCAGGTGGAGACTATGAAAAATCGATTCAGGAGGCAAAATAACCCCCAGGTACAATTTTTAAGAAAATTCCCAAAGCCTGACCCTACGGCATTCCCTAGTAAGTGGAAAAATGTCTTCAACTGTCTGCACTCTCTTCTCTCTCCCTCCCCACCGCATCGCAGCTATTTTTTCAACGGGAATTTGTTTATTTTTTGATTTTCAGCAAAACTAGACCACATTTTGAAAATCTGTCATTAAAATATATTCTTCAGGTCAAATGCTTCATTTTTATTACAAAAACACCAGGATTGGTGCAGAATTGACGGCGGAGATGCATTTTAAAATGTTGAAACATCGAGAAAAAAACCGAATTCGCACGTTTCGAGCTGCTCGTGGTATTAAAATGTTCGCGAGAAAATTCTGCACAAGGGAGACATTTAAAATGCATTATTATGTTGCAAAAAATTTAGATTTTAGTAAATTTCTGTACTAATTTTTTTTTAAATGCATCTCCTCCGCCAATTCTGCACCAATCGTTGTGTTTTTGTAATAAAAATGAAGCATTTGTCCTGAAGAATATATTTTAATGACCGATTTTCAAAAAGTGGTCTAGTTTTGCTGAAAATCAAAAAAGAAACAAATTCCCGTTGAAAAAATAGCTGCGCTGCGGTGGTGATGGAGAGAGAACAAGAGATGCGCCAGCAGTTATTCCTAGCGGCGCTTTTCCCGTCTGGGACACCGTGCATCGTTTCGAGTGGACAACAACGGAAGACCTGGGCGTCAGAGTTTACTGCAAGAGTTGACAAAAATAAACTTGAGAACAACGGTGAAAATTAATGACTTGCGCTAATTTTTGTATTATAATGGATTCGTGGCGGAGTGACAATTCACGTGAAACTGGGAGACGAAAAATCTCTTAATTTCTTCGTTTTTTGAATAAAAACGTGAAAAAAGTTGTCACTCCGCCACGAATCCACTATACAATTCCGCAATCTTGTCTTTCTCGGTCTTCTAATTCAATAGACGACAGTGAGCCTGTGCCATTTTTCTGTTAGAAATAAAAAAACGTCACTTAATAGTTTCTTAACATATATTCTTAACTAACTAGGAAAGTACTTTTTGGTACATTTTGGAAAATTCTGAAAAAAATCAGGGTAATACTAGATTTTTTGGTGAATTTTTTAAGATATTAAAAATCCGCAAAATGTTTTCAGAAAAGTTTTTATGAGCCGTCAAACTTTTTAAATATTTTTCGAGTACATTTTTATCTGTAAAATCCTACATTCCACACGGTCGCCTTCGCTACACCAGCCGAAGAGTCTACCAACACGCAGGTCGCTGAAAATGTCGATGGGTGGCGCAACTGGGTGCGCTCGGAGCACTGATACAATGAGGCTGTGGGTTCGCTCCCCAAACTTAGTAAATTTTTTTTGCAAAATTTTGATCTGCATTTTTCGGAGCCGTAATACAGTCGAGAAATTTTTAAAAAATATTTTAAGTGTATTTTCTAGTCCTCCTCACCCTAATTGAGGGCCTAAACCCAAAAAAAAAAAATTTTTTTTCAAACTTTTTTCGAATTTTTGTCCACCGATTGCATGGCATTTTTTTTCCAAAAAAACGAAAAAAAAAAAACTTTTTTTTTGATTTTAGGCACTTCCTTGGGTCGAAGAGTACTAGAAAATACACTCGAAATATTTTAAAAAAATTTCTGGACTGTATTACGGCTCCGAAAAATACACATCAAAACTTTGCAAAAAAAATTTACTATGTCTGGGGTGCGAACCCACACCCTCCTTGTATCACTGTTCCAAGCGCACCCAGTTGCGCCACCCATCGACATTTTTTAGCTACCTGCGTGTTGGTAGACTTTTCGGCTGGTGTACTGAAGGCGATCGTGTGGAATATAGGATTTTACAGGTAAAAATGTGCTCGAACAATAGAAAAAAGTTTGACGGCTCATAAAAACTTTTCTGAAAACATTTTGCGGATTTTTAAAATCTCAAAAAATTCACCAAAAAATCTAGTATTACCCTGATTTTTTTCAGAATTTTCCAAAATGTACCAAAAAGTACTTTCCTAGTAAGATCCGCTTCATTGCATGTGAAAAGGCAGTTTTTAACACAGTCTTTTTATTTTTTAATGGGGTTATTCATGAGAAAAAAAACTGTTTGTTTTTGTTTTTTTTTCCAATTCATGCGATGTCGAGAATTGTAAAAAAAATACAGGTAGAGAAATGGGGGTCCCCCTGATATAGCATTGATATTGAAGAGACGCAGAAGGCGAGGAGTTCAAAGAAAGGGGGCAGTCTCTGTGCCTCTTCATTATCAATGCTATATCCCCGTTTCTCTACCTGTATTTTTTTACAATTCTCGACATCGCGTGAATTGGAAAAAAAAACAAAAACAAACCGTTTTTTTTCTCATGAATAACCCCATAAGACAAACCTAACATCAAAATAAACCGGAAAACATAAATAAATCTGAGGAGAATCATAACACAAAAACAAACTGCGAAAAAGACCGTTTTATAAAAAACACCGTAACGGCCTTCCCGCTTTCTTCGATTGGTCTATGTATATTCACTTCGGGCTGTGGTTGCTGCTGCTCACTATCAATAATAACTGACTCATCATCCGAATCGTCTGACATCCCTGTAAATTGAAGATTTTCCCTTTATGAAAATTTAGTTTTCTTGTACCGTAAAAACTCTAATACAGCGGCATGACCTTCTATTGTTTCATTTCATCAAAACTGCCAGGTAATTAGAGGTTTGTACACCAAAATTCGGTCGTCTCATGCTTGCTTGGTTAGAACGTGTTTTGCCGAGTATGGTGTGCGTGCAAACCTCAAAATACCCGGCAGTTGTGATGAAATGAAACAATGGAAGGGCGTGCTGTTGTATTAAAGTTTTTACGGTAATTCTGAAACCTTAAAATAGAAGAAGTCTTGAAGAGATAAATAGTTTGAAAAATAAACAAAAAAAAATGAAAGCAGAAATTTTGAATTCAGAGAAAAATTGTAAAAATTCGATTTACTTGAGAAAAAAAATTCACAAATTAAATTGATTCTATAGATAAACAGAGATTTGAAGAAACAGTACAGAAAAAAACACATTGGAAAAAAAGAAACTTGAGAATATCTGTGAAAACTTGACTGAAACTGCGAAAACAAGTGAAAAAAATTCCCCGTAAATCGACACAACTGATGGCCGTGGCCTCCTGGCCTAGAAAAAATATGTAAAAAACATTTTTTTTCACAGCGTGAATAACCCCACTAGTTAAAGAAAATAAACAAAGATTTAAATGAAAAGTTGCTTTTTGATACAGCCAGGCTTGTATTTTTTATTTTTCATAACAAACAGTATTTTTACACACATTTTTGTAATTTAGAACCAATTTGCTTCACTTTTTCTCAGTTAAAATAGTATAGAACCTTTCTGTAGATGTTTAATGCAAGGGCCGAGGCCGCGAAATTTGACAGTCTTGCCGTTGGGTAGAATGTTTTTTTATTTAACGTCTCAATTATAGCCTCCCGGATATGACTTCGAGTTTTCCGAGCTGATATTATATCAGAATTTAATTATGCGGGAAGCGGGACTTTCGGATGTGGCTCTTCAAAAACTGGAAGAAAATTCCACTCACATTGTCGACAAAGTAGCGTACATGGAAACTCGCGGTAAACTGTTGATGGATTTGGAGCAACCAAAGCAGGCGGAGCATGTTTGGAGGGCTCTTCTTGATCGAAATCCGGAGTGTTTGGAATATTATTCCATGCTGTTAACTTGTATGGCCATCAACGGTATGTTTTCTATTCTAGTGGGTTTAATTGTGCTCAGCCTACTTCAAACTCCCGGTTTTCGCGCAGAGCTGGGGAATACCATTAACGTGCATCCATTGCAGAAAAATTTCGGCGAGGAGCGGAGTCTATTTTTTGAATTCGCGCCTCTCGCCAGATGACAAATTTTTAAAAACAATAATATATCTACCGTAAATACTGTATTATAAGCCCATGGGCTTCTATTTTTCAAAGGGATCTCAAGGATGGGCTTATATTACAGGTGGGCTTCTAATACAGGTGGGCTTATACTACAGTATTTACGGTAACTAGGGAACCATTTATCTAATGCATGGACTCTGCCTTAACCGTTGATACAATTCGAAAGAGGGACTTTTAAAATGTATATTCCATTTTTCAAAACCTGCTTACGAGACTTCTGAATATATGAAATTTCAGTCCAAAGTTTGACCATTTTAGCATTGGTTTTAGCAAAAATAGCCTCTCACGAGCTATTTTTCTCGCCACGACCACCCGATTTCATAGGTTCCCTCATTGTTCACTTCAAAATATGCGAGGGTGGCGCAGGTGGGAGTACTTGCGTTTCTAAATATTGAGATGCTGGTTCGCCCCCCCCCCCCCCCCCACGAAGTTACGGTTTTTTTTTCTTTTCAAATTATTTTTCATAAAGTTTGTTGGAAACAATTTTTTTTTAGTTTGCGTTAAATATTTCCCTTTACAATTTGGATATGGTAAGATGCATATTCAATTTTGAAACTTTTCTCTCCATATCATATCATGGATTATTTCAAGGTTTCTGAAATTTCTGTAATCAAGGTTATGGCCAGTTTGGCAGATGCTTTCGCGCTCCTCCCATCTGAAAATTCCAATCAGTTCATATTTGGAAAAAAACGTTTCGATTTGTTCATGTACCTGTGCTGAATAGGTCCATAGCCAAGTTCCAAAGAAAAAGAAAAAAAAAATCAATTACCTCGTGGGGGGTCGAACCAGCATCTCGATATTCAGAAACGCAACTACACAGGTAGTGCGCGTTCAGCTTATAATAGGTTGCGCGATAGGCCTACCGAGTACCAGCGAAGGACCCCAAAGTAAGCCTATTATAGGCTTATCGCGGGTCGACGCCTGTAATAGGCCTATAATAGGCTTATCGCGGGCGACTTTCGCCTATCATAAGCTTATCGCGGCTATCAAAAGGCCTATTGTAAGCCTATAATAGGGCCTTTCGCGGTTATTCGAAACTCGGATGTGGGCTTATAATAAGGCTGCCACAGGTCCGGGCGCCTCATAATGCTCAAATGATCTCGAATTCGAGCTCGAATATCTAAAAAATAGAAACAAATTCAAAAAACAACAGATTTATTGCAAATATAAAAATTAAATAACAATATTCAGCGTTTGAAGAAATTGGAATACATAAAAAAAAGGGTAAAACGTAAAATCAACAAACAACTAGCTACAAAAGCGAAAAATTAACTAATGTTTTTAGGTTATTTTTAGTTGGCCATTCGGCTCTCGGACGTTTCGAAAGTTTCATCTGCATTTTTCGTCGCGGTCTTGGCACACAATAATTTTTTTTTATTTTTATGGAATGTTCCATTAAAACCTTATAAAAATGAATGTGTGAAACACCTCGTCGACAAAATGCAGAGAAACTTTCGAAATGTCCACTTTCGAATCGTCGCACTTTCAAAAAGTCCTCCTTCGAAACATCCACTTTCGAAAAGTCCACCTTCGAAACGTCCGAGAGCCTGTAATTAATTGCTATTTAATGGGATTATGCACGAAAAGGCAAAAAACAGCGCGAAAACTGGAAAAATGGTCCGATTGACCTGAGATTTTGGAAAGTAAAGGCAAAAATGTTCCCGCACCTGCCCACAAAACTCAGGACCAAATATCGATACATATTGACTTTTTTCCGAATTTTATTAAATTCGATATTTCGGTCTAAAATTTTGTGGGCAGGCCCAGGAAACTTTGTGCTGCAAACAATCATTTCCCACTGTTCTTTTCCTACATTTGTTCATTTCCTACCTTTTTCAAAAAAAATAATATGTCAATATAATTTACATTATCGAAATAAATGAATGTCTTCTGTGTTGAAGAATCGTTTCTCGCCAGTAAGTATTTAAAAAAAAGGGAAATGGATCATTCTCGGCCAATATACGAGTATACTCGGTATAAAACGCTGATAACTCGCTCCAATCGAACAAAGAATTTCGCATGCATTTGGAGTGAGGTTTAGAGAAATTAGAGCAAAACATCGGCCACGGCTCTCTCAATTTTCCACACTCTCTCGTCGCCAACGTGGCCTCGTCCACCACTGTGCGAAGGGAGCGCGTTTGCAGCTCTCCGTACTGAGAATATCTTTTTATTGGAAAAAGGTAGAGAATGAACAAAAATAGGAAAATAACAGTAGGAAATGATCGTTTGCCCCATTGTGCTCTTATTTCCCAAAATTTCAGGTCCATCGGACCATTTTCTCAGTTTTCGCGCAGCTTTTCTTGTTTTTATAATAAATTTGAATATTTCAAGGTTAGCTCGGTATTTTTTCTAATTCAGCGTTCAAAAGTTAAAATAGTTCTGAAATCATGTATTTCTACGTGAATTAAGACGTTCTTGAAATAAATTAGGTACAAGCCATGATCACTATTATGAGAGTTTGTAGACTATTTGGCGAAATGGAGACATCGTGCTCAGCGATAGCGTGAAGTTTTGAATTTATTTGCATGCGTATTTGGGCTCCGAAAATATATGCGAGCAAATTTTTTAAAAATTCTATTTATTTAAAAACCTTACCGATTTATTATCCCAACCATTGGAGGCTCTGCTTGACATCATCGTCGACAGTATTGATTCCATCGTAATTCCTGCCTACCGACATTCCACAAACTGAAATTTATAGTAATTATCCAAAATTACAGTTTATGAGGATACTCACGAGCAGGGGTGGACCAAAAAAAATTGTTCTTCAGTTTTTTTTTGTTTTTTTTTTCAGATATTTTTTGGGTGGAACAAAAATTTTGTCTTTTTATTTGATAATGCGCGCGAGACAAACAATTTATTATTTTTTTTTGATAGGGAGCCGGAGGCAAAACGTTTTTTGTTTTTTTTTTGTTGGCTGAAAAAATTCCGGTTTTTGACGAAAACTTAATCGGTATATGTTCCGAATTGACAAAAAACTTTATTTTGTAACGAAAACTTAGAAATTTTCCATTTAACTGGCGGAAATACGCCTTTTTTGAAATTTTATTTTGTTTTTTTTTGACAAAAAATTTTTTTTTGGGTCCCACCCCTGCTCACGAGGAGGGAAAAAAGAAGCAAGAATTTTTTTTTGTTCCCCCGTGAATAACACCATAACGAAAAATATATCAAAAAGAAACAATGAAAGAAGGACAATTTTCCGTGATCACAATCAGTGATGG
Organism: Caenorhabditis japonica; assembly: GCA_963572235.1. Taxonomy (NCBI): domain Eukaryota; kingdom Metazoa; phylum Nematoda; class Chromadorea; order Rhabditida; family Rhabditidae; genus Caenorhabditis; species Caenorhabditis japonica. Next base: position 30,835,237 of record OY754344.1, read on the forward strand.
GATTATTCACGGTGGCAAAAAAAATCATTTTTTTTTGTTATTTTTTGCTACCCCGTGAATAATCCCATAAACTTTTATCGATAAACTTTAGACAATTTATCAAACCTTTATCGATAAGGCGCACTGAACGCAAAACAAACCTGTGATTGGGGTTATTCAGCGTAAATAAAACATTTTTTGTTGCCTTGACAGCAGTATTAGAGGAAAAAATACTAATTTCACACACGCTTAATAACCCCTTTCGAATGAACAACTATTTGAATGAAGCATTTGTACTATGGAAATTCAGAATATTTTACGATATAATGGATTCGTGGCGGAGTGACAATTCATTTGAAACTGCGAGATGAAAAATCTCTTCATTTCTTCAGTTATTTCTTCATTTTTTCGAACAAAAACGTGAAAAATTGTCACTCCGCCACGAATCCATTATATATATTCAATCGATTTGTGACATCAAAACGTGAAATTGCGCCCTATTTTCACGCGAACATTAATTTTTAGTGCAGTTTGAATTTTTGCGTGAAGAAAATGGGCGAGGTTTCATATTTTAATGTCGCAACTCGATTGAAAACACAATACACAAGGAGGAAAAATAAGAAAATGACTTTGAAAGAGAAAGTTAACGAAAAAGAAGGATAAAAATTAATTTTTAAAAATTAATTAACAGTAAAAGAACTCCGAAAAGCCATCGGAACTTGAAAAAAAAATAAAAATTGTCCAAAAATTTAGGCCGCCCAACAAGGCTGTCTCTGCTTCTCTGCTGCAATAGCGTAGCCGGCGAGCGCGTTTGCTGCGTCTCACAGCTAGCCGGCGAGTGACTTACGATAGGCCTAGCGCGGCCGCCGCACACCGCGTGCGCGATAAGCTTATTGCAGGAGGGTGGGCGCTGCCACCCGCGATAGGCTTATTTTAAGCTTATAATAGGCCTATTTTTGGTCTCCACCTATTATAAGCTGAACGCGCACTACCTGTGTACTCCCACCTGCGCCACCCTCGCATGTTTTTAAGTGAACAATGAGGGAACCTATGAAATCGGGTGGTCGTGGCGAGAAAAATAGCTCGTGAGAGGCTATTTTTGCCAAAACCAATGCTAAAAAAGTGAAACTTTGGACTGAAATTTAATATATTCAGAAGTCTCGTAAGCAGGTTTTGAAAACTGGAATATACATTTTAAAAATCCCTCTTTCGAACTGTGTCAACAGTTAAGGCAGAGTCCATGCATTAGATAAATGGTTCCCTAGTAAGTTCACCGGAATCGGACAAAAGTGTATTTAAATAACTGAGAAAATCGTTTGGGAGTAGTTTTCTAGTCGACCATCTTTGATTAAACCTCTCAATCTCTTGGAGCCAGATTAAACGAAGCCACGCTTCGAAAAAAAAATGTTACGAAAATTTTTTCGACAAAATTCGAAAAAAAAAAGAACTAACTTATTGTGAAAACAAAAAAGTTGCAACGCGGTGTTTGCGTACTTTTTAAATTCAAATGAAAAGGGGGACGTCTCTCTTCATTTGCCATTTATTTATTTATTTATTCGATTCGACATTGTTAAAGTGAGCATTGCAAAAAAAAAAAGAAGCACATAACACGTTAATAACAGACATGTGGCAAAAAGAGGATAGGGAATACACTGGGTTGAGAGGTGAAACGAATAAGATAAAATGACCTGTTGACCCGCAAGAGTCATGGCCAAGTGGGAGCAAAAAAAACAAAGAGATCAGGAAAATCACTTTGAACATGTAAATACAAACGATGAAACAATCTAGGAAGAGAGGAGGGTAGTCAGACAATAAAGGATGTGAGGGGAAGAAGACCGATACGCTCTGAGAAGGTAACTTCAGATACTAATTCTGGGAAATAGGGAACTACCTTATCCCACAGAGCAAAATATTTGTGTAAAAAACTACCATTTTTAGCGCCGCAAAATACTAATCTGTATGGGAATCGCGCTGATTTAGAAGGGGCTATATACTGAGCAAGATGGGGAAAGACATGATATTTCTCTCATTGCCTTTTGAATTTCAAAAGTACGCAAACACCGCGCTGCAATTTTTTGTTTTCCCAATATGGAATGAATAAGGCTTACTGGAAAAAATTAAAAAAGGGCTCGAAAAACACGAGAATAATGATTTTCTAGTGTTTGGATCAATTTTATGAAGCTATTCACGGAAACCAACAAAATATGCAAAAAATTCAGCGGAAATTCGGAGAATGCTCCATTTGACTTGAAATTTTGGGAAATATTGGAAAAAAAAATTCTCCTGTACACGCTCAAAAAATTTCGGACCAAAATATCGATTTTGAAAGTTTTCAGAAAAAAAATTCGATAATTTTTGAAATCGATATTTCGGTCTGGAATTTTTTGCACATGTCCGTGAGTATTTTTGACGAGGCTACCCCGAATCAAAACGTTCCCGAATCAGAACACGGCGCACTGGAGACTACGTTTTTAAAATTATTTTTGGAAATGAAATTTCGGAGGTCATCTCTCTCAAAGCTCTGCGTCTCTAGTTTTACACGCAGATAAATGCGACAGGGCGCGTTTGCCGTTACGTAGGTTCTAGCACGCCGTGCATAAATGTCCCGAATCAGAACCGTGTCCTGAATCAGAACTGTTACTTACTTAGTTACTTAGTTACTTAGTCGATCCGTTCTTCGATCACCTGATGTGGTCGCGGATCACAGCTTTCCAAGCCATTCGGTCCTTGGCGATTGTTGACCAGTGTGTTTTGAGATGATTGCCATCAAATAATGATATTTCTTCCTTTAGGGAGTCGCTCCATCTCATCCGTGGTCTTCCAACGGGTCGCTTCTCTCCTATACTGTTCGTATCAGAACTGTCCGGAATCAGAACTGTCCCTAAGCAGAACTGTTCGTTTCAGAACTGTCCCATATGAGAACTGTCCTGTATCAGAACTGTCCCGAATCAGAACTGTTCGTATCAGAACTGTCCCGAAGCAGAACTGTTCGTATCAGAACTGCCCCAAATCAGAACTATCATGTATAAGTTTTTAAAAAAATTTGTTTCATTATAAAAAAAAGACATATTAGGCCGTAAGTATGCTTATTGAATAGTTCTGATTTGGGGCAGTTCTGATACGAACAGTTCTGATACGGGACAGTTCTGAATCGGGGCAGTTCTGATTTAGGACAGTTCTGATTCGGGACAGTTCTGCTTTGGGACAGTTCTGATTCGAACAGTTCTGATTCAGGACAGTTCTGATTTAGGATAGTTCTGATTCAGGACACGGTTCTGATTCGGGACAGTTCTGATTCGGGGTAGCCTCTTTTTGACATTGTCAGTCAAAATTTCAGACTGATCGGAGCATTCGCCGAATTTTTTGCATTTTTTTTCATATCTTGCTGGTTTCCGTGAATAGACCCATTAGATCCTAGATTTAAAGTGAGTATGATTTATTTGATCACACCTCTAGAATTTGATATTTAGGGTACGTTTGTTTCGAAAGAGTCTAAAGACAAATTTATGAAAATTACTGTAAAACACTATTGTTCGGAGAAAAGTTTAACGGTCATTATATTAAAAGTGGAATTCAATTAGGTGGTGGCATTCTATCATTCGAAGAAATTTTTTTTCAAGTTTTTGAAATGTTCGAACAAATTGGAAACAGTTCACTTTGAAATTGTGCATTTCATTTTCTACGGTACCCACATTCCGAAAAAAAAACATGTAAAATGCATTTTTTATTTCTCAAACCATTCAAAATAGTTTTAATATTTTTACCAAAGTGGCATTATATTAGGGGTGGCACTCAAATATAGTCGGTGAATGCATGATCACCCGCGCTCCACTGGACTTTTGAATTTGCAAGTGTGCGGCGCGCCTTTTCAATGGGAAGATTCAAATTTGAGCTGCCATCAGTCGTTTGGCAATTATTTTATATTTATTCGCTGCGTATTTCTTTCCTTTTTATTATTTAAAAAATGATACTGATTTTTTGTAAATTATTTATTGATTTCAGCAAACGCGCAGAGGGGGAATACTGCTGTTGACGAGGCGCAACTGCGAAGTGCTGGTGAGTATTTTGCAGCACATTGTAATTTAAGTTATTTTTTGTTAATAATTTAAGTTATTTTTTGTTAGTTGTTTTTTGCTAAAATTACTTAATTTATTAGTAAACAATTAAATAAAAAATTTGAATTCGCGCCAATTTTGCAAGTGCGGCACGCTTTCGCAGAATTTTGTCAATAGAACGCGGCTGATCATGCATTCACCGACTATAGGGAGTGGCATTCTATTTTTCGAAGAAGAGTTTTGAGTGACTTTCTATTAGAGGTGGCATTCAAATAGGGGTGGTCATTTAATAGACAGCCCTATCAGCTAACAGCACTACCTAATTTTGCACTGCCGTTTTTTGCTATCTGATTTTGCACTACCCAAAAGTGGTTTTGCACTGCCTATTTTTTGGTTTTGCACTTCCTATTTTTTCGTGGAGCTTTTCGTATACTTTCAGAAAAGGTTTTAATTGTTTTTTGCTTTTTTTCTCATTGTGTTGTAGTCTACGCCAGCCCCCTCAGCTAACCATAGACCATCTTCTCGCGAGGGGGTGCTTAAATACCCAGCTCGGCCAGTTTTTCAAATTTCCCAATTTTTTCTTTTTTAAACAGTTTCTAACTGTTGAGGTAAGCTAAATAATCGCCTGTCAGCTATTCTGAAACAATTTTTTCGTCGATAGACCATCCGCAGAAATCCTTGGACCATCCGCTGGGAGACGCCATTTCCATTGCGTTGAGGGGGCTGAGTCTACGCTAGTGATATGCGTTTAATAATGCTGGTGATGCCCAGCGTCAACGCGCGGGAGGCATATGTGGAACCTCAAACAAGGGCGACCGTAGGGAGCTGGGTTTTTGCATTGTTCTTCTGATTTAAAAAAAAGTGTGGTTTCGTTTTTTCGTAAACAAGCGACCGTATAAGCTCTCGTCGCGGCGAGGCCACATTCGCAACGCACGAGCGCTTGCCTGGTTTTCGCGAAGCAGTAATAGATAAGCATTTATTGCCAGGATTGGGTTATTCACGCACAGAAGGATCAAGACTTGCTTCCGCCCAGCTCCCTCCGGTCGCATATTTGAAATGTGTCACACATCTTCCCGGCGCGTTGCCGCTGAAATTTCCGAATAAACCCTATACGGATCTGATTGGCTCCGAAGCATGCATTTTGATTGGTTTTATTGAAAAAAAAACCCGATATCAAAAAAATGCCCTGCAAATATTTTAATTTTTTTCACGTTTTCTAAATACGTCATTATCTTTTTTGTTATTAACCTCATTAATTGTAAGAATTATTATCTCAATTGTATATACATGTTCGCAATTTTGTCGTAGAATAAAAATATTTTAATTCATTTTTCCTCCGAATTTGAAAAAACCATTTCAAATTATAAAAAAAATTCCGTATTGATTCAAACGATTTCGGATTTATATAGAAAAAAAGGGGGGTTAGATTGGAAAAGTTCCGGGTTGATTTAGAAAAAAGGGGGTTAGATTAGAACATTTGCAGGTTGATTTAGAAAAAAAGGGGGTTAGATTACACAAGTCCCTGTTGAGGTAAACTAAATAATCGCCTGTCAGCTTTTCTGAAATGATTTTTTGAACAATAGACCATCCGCAGAAAGTCTTGGACCATCCGCTGGAGGACGCCATTTCCATTGCGCTGAGTGGGCTGTTAATAGAGTTTTAACGATATTTATGAAAAATGCGGGATTTCTAGCGAAGTTGAAGTTTAAGCTGACGTCAGCCCTCTCAGCGCAATGGAAATGGCGTCTCCCAGCGGATGGTCCAAGATTTTCTGCGAATGTTTTCTGTTCGCTTCAAAATTGTTTTCGAAAAAAAATATCGAAAATGAAATTAGTTTTCGACTTTTTCGAGGACCTCTTTGTCGCACAAGCCTGCTCCGCACTATTTTCATTGCGCTGATAGTGAGGGGGCTGTCCGCCAACTTTCCCCAACCAACTTCTTGGACCATCGTTAATGAAAAAAATTTTAGATTCCCCGAAAGCGCAGTTGGCTATGCTTGATGAATTGGCTGAAAAACACAAGAAAGCAGCTGCACCACGTCGGCTAGCGTTGTACCTGGTCGAAGGAGAGGAATTGCGTCGCCGGCTTCATGAGTGGATGATTCCGATGCTGCGGAAGGGAGCCCCCAGCCTCTTTGCTAGTCTTGTTCCCCTTTATGCATATCCCAAGAAAATAGCTGTTATCGAATCAGTAATCACGGGGTATATCAACAAGATGGATGACGAAGGTTATGAAAATGTTTCATTGGGTGGTAGTGCGGAGATAGAGCCGCCGACAACTGCATTATGGCTCTATGTTTTGGCAGCTCAACATTTTGATCGCATACATGCTGTACAATTAGCTTTGCATTATATTGAAAGAGCTATTCAACATACTCCGACCGTCGTAGAGAATCTTATGCTTAAGGCTAGAATATACAAAGTAAGCTATTTTTATTTTATTTGTATTGTGAAAGCAAAAAAGTTGCAACGCGGTGTTTGCGTACTTTTAAAATTCAAATGGAAAAAAGGGAACAAATCTCTTCCTGTCCCATGCTATTTCTTTCATTGCCGTTTGAATTTCAAAAGCGTGGGTGCATCATTATTTCATATCACGTGTAAATTCAACGTGAAATAAGATAATTTGGAAACCAAACTGAAAGTCGCAAAGCATTGTGTTCAGCGGAGCGCGTTTGACCATTGGCGGGCGCACCGTGTAATATATTAGGCTGAGCAAAAAGTCTTCGCCATTTTTCGAATGTTATTTTCGAAAAAGAATTTATTCAAAGAAAACTAGACATCCCCCTCAGCTAACGTAATTTTTTCCATAGACCATCTTCTCACAGGGAAAAATGAAAAGGAACATCCTCGTGGAGCAATACTCTAGGGAAATTGAAATTATCAGCGTTGGGCTAGATAATGGTATTTTCATTTACTAACCCTTAGATTGGCCTTACTATTATTATTATTATTGTCGGCCCGCCAAAATGGCCAACACGGGGTAATGGCTACTGCCTTTTTTTCAAACGATTTTTTTTGGCGCGAGAACACGCGCGATGCTCTTGTCTTCTCCGTCTCGTCTCTTCTCTAAATGTTTGCATTGGCACAGTGCCGAAAATTTTTTCCGTCGAATGCGGCGCGTGCGGCGTGCGCGTGTTATCAATGGAGCACGTTTTCACCAGGACACTCGCCATTACCCCGTGGGCCAAACGCGCTCCGCTGAACTCAACGCTATGCGATTTTCATTTGGTTCCCAAATTATTTCATTTCACGTATAAATTCAACGTGAAATGAATTAATTTAGAGACCAAAAGGAAAATCGCATAGCGTTGAGTTCAGCGGAGCGCGTTTGACCATTTTGGCGGACTGACAATACTTGTAATATTACTGACAAGAAAGGTCCGTTTACCCTCCGATTTTCTCAAAATTTAGGAGAGGTAGTTTCGAACACGGAGAATCCATTTTTCATAGTCCCAACCTGCGCATCTGCCTGCTATTCTAGGGCGAATTTTAGACCAAATGACCATCCGCAAAAAAACCCATGGACCATCCGCTAGGAAACACGATTCGAAATGGTAAGGGTTCAGAATTTTCTATAAATTGGCATACTAGTACTTTCGAACATCCTGTACACGAATATCATAGTGGTTATCTGCAGAGATTCCTCCAAGTCTGAAAATTTTTGGTCTGAAAATTCTAGGTTTTTCCACCACATTTTGCGCCTCGCGCTCTCCCATTTTCTTCACTGCTACCTTTGCTGTAGCAACGGCAAGCAGGGATAGGTGAGTGGGTAGCGCAGTTGAATGGTAATCATGAGTTCACGAGTTCGAACCCACCTTTCTTTTTTTATTTTTTATTTTTCGTTTTAAACTTATTTTTTGGCCAGATGTTGGGAAAAATAATTAAATTTTTTCAACACTTTTATTGCGTTTTAAATTGATTTTTTTAAGTTTGGAAATATTGAGGAAGTTCTTGAATATATTCATATATGAAACTTGATATTTGGAACTTTGTCCAGTTCAACAAGCTTGCCATGGCAGAATAGGATCAGATTGCGCTTGCCAGAGAGCTGCACTGCGTCTTTATAGACTACCATTTTTTTACTCTTCATCATCAGGAGACCAGGCTGCAAAAAAAGTATGGTTTTTCTTTAATTTGAATACGAAACCTACCTGTATCATCTTCAAAACTTGTGAAATATTCTTTCGTGGAAATTTGATAAGTTCCATTCTTGACTGATTCATAAACCATAATGATATAATCAGCAATAGCCGACCTGATCGATTTACACTGATCGAAAAAAAAAGTTCTAGAAAATTCGAAGAATTTGCAAGAAGCTCCCAGAGAATTATGTGGGAATTTCTGAAACTTTCTGGAATTTTCTTGAACAGTATAGAATTTTCAAGAACTTCCTCAATATTTCCAAACTTAAAAAAAATCAATTTAAAACGCAATAAAAATGTTGAAAAAATTAAATTATTTTTCCCAACATCTGACCAAAAAATAAGTTTAAAACGAAAAATAAAAAATAAAAAAAGAAAGGTGGGTTCGAACCCGTGAACTCATGATTAACATTCAACTGCGCTACCCACTCACCCATCCCTGCTTGCCGTTGCTACAGTAAAAATAGCAGTGAAGAAAATGGGAGAGCGCGAGGCGCAAAATGTGGTGGAAAAACCTAGAATTTTCAGACCAAAAATTTTCAGACTTGGAGGAATCTCTGCAGATAACCACTATGATATTCGTGTACAGGATGTTCGAAAGTACTAGTATGCCAATTTATAGAAAATTCTGAACCCTTACCATTTCGAAAGTCACTGTGAGGGGACTGAAACTAGAATGAATGGGTAATGACTTCTTGTCAACGCCAAGGAAATTGAGCGATTCCATTCACATAAAATATGAGACTGGGAGGCGAAAAAGTCGTCCAACCACTATTCGACTGTCTTTCCATCATGAAACTTCTGTGCTGGGGGTAGGTTGTAGGGAGGATGGAACCCCCTATCCCGCGATTTAAGGCTTCCATTCGGACGAAAATAAAGCGGACGAATTTTTTTTTGCAAAGCTAATTCTACAAAAATTGCAATTGCTAACATTTTTAATGTCGGAATAAAAAAAAAGAGTGCCATAAATTAAAATTCACAGCCAATATTTCGTGTCGGACGAAACTGACGGACCGATCAGTCCGCGGACGGAACCGGACAGACGGACGAAAATTGATCCGAATGGAATCCTTACCGCGATTGACTAGTCCCGATTTATGTGTGAAAAATAAAGATAAAACGGGTCCCGTGCTTTCGCGTATTATTTTTTCTATTTAGTTGCATTATCAAAACATGAAACCCCGCTCACTTAATTTCGTGCGATCATGCAGTAACTAAATAAAGATTCGTAATGGACCTATTCAAGAGAGAAAAAAAGGAAGAGAAAAAATTTATTTTCTGCCGATGATACCGTAGTCATATGTGGCGAGACCCATTCAAATATACCGATGCGAGGGTGCTAAGGTATAGAACTCGCACGGAGTAGAACTGATACGGAATAGAACTGCGCGGAATAGAACCGTCTGAAATTGAGCTGTACCGACCCAGAACCGCTCGAACAATTCGAATAATTATTTCGTTGTACATTTTGAGGCCCTGAATTCTATTTTGTGCAGTTGCTTTTTTAGTACATCTTCATTTCAACCGGTTCTATTCCGCGCAGTTCTATTCCGTAGCAGTTCTACTCCGTGCGAGTTCTATCGTGTTTTCAGTCGAGTTGCATCATAAGAACGAGAGATAAAAATACATGTTTTCTCTGCTTCTCTTCGAATCGAACTGTGTTTGCGTAGTCGCGCGAAAAAAAAGTGGGCGGAGTCACGCGTTCTCATGTCGCAAGTCGATTGAAAAAAACAATATACCGTAGCACCCCCACCGATGCGCCTTTAATCGCGTATTTTTCTTGTATTTTTTTAATCGATTTTTTCACTAATTTTTCTTAAATTTACACAAAATCATCGTTTTTTCGCTCACAATAATTAAAAAAAACACAGGTTACATTTTTTTTTACCCTGTAATATATATATACCGTAAAACCTGTAATTGAAGTACATGTACTTCTATTTTTCAAACCGCTTGAATGGGTGTACTTGTAATACAGGTTTACTTCAATTAGAGGGTGTACTTATATTTTTCAAAGGCCTTTCAGAAGAAAAATAACAAAAAAGAAAGACGATTCGAGACCCAGACAAAACCGGGGAAGACAAACCCGAGGAAGAAAAATCCGGGAAAAACATTTCCAAAACCGAGGAAGAAGCCCCGCCCATTGCATACGTGCGGCACGAATTTTGTACCGAAAGGGTCATACAATTCTCGAAAAACTGCGCCGCGGACATGCAAATTTTTCCCGGTTTTGGTAATTGTTTCCCCTGTCAGCCAGCTAACGGAATTTTTACCATAGACCATCTTCTTATGAGGTGGTGCTCAAAATCCCAACTCGGTCAGTTTTCAAAATTTCCAAATTCTGTCTTTTTTGAACGGTTTCTAACTGTTGAGAAAAGCTTAATAATCGTCTGTCAGCTACTCTAAAACAATGTTTTGGTCGATAGACCATCCTCAGAAAGTCTTGAACCATCCGCTGGGAGACGCCATTTCCATTTCGCTTAGGGGGCTGTTCCCCGGTTTTGTCAGGGTCTCGAAAATTTGAAATCTGCTCTCGTCAATGAAAATGTTGCAAGTGTGTTCCTCCATGAACCTGTTTGGACACTTGTGTCGCGGGCATTCAAATGATTTTTCAATTCAAGAATTCTTTAAACCAATGAAAAACAAAAAAAGGCTTCGAAAATATGATAAAATTTTTAAAGATAATTCACCCGATGATGTACTTCTATTAGAGGGTGTACTTCTATTTTTCAAAGGTTTCTTGGGGGTGTACTTCTATTAGAGGTGTACTTCTAATACAGGTGTAATTCAAATACAGGTTTTACGGTATATATACTTTTTTAAAATATTGTGAGCGAAAAAACGATGATTTTGTGTAAAATTAAGAAATATTGGTGAAAAAATCGATTAAAAAAATTACGCGATTATGGGCGCATCGGTATATTTGAATGGGTCTCGCCACATGACTACGGTATCATCGGCAGAAAATTAATTTTTCTCTTCCTTTTTTTTTTTTGCCGTTCCTCCATCGGAAAAAACTTTTTTTTTTCTTTTTTTCTCTTTTGAATAGGTCCATAAGCACTAGGGAAATTCACCATTCCTAAGTTCGGAAATATCGAAAATGATTCTGTTTTATAGCATGCTGGGGATTTCGATGAAGCGGCTCGATGGATGGAAGAAGCACAATCACTAGATACTGCTGATAGATACATCAATGGAAAATGCGGGAAATATTTTATGCGGGCAGGACGAATTGCCGACGCTCAAAAAATGTTGGGAAAGTTTACTCGAGAAGGGGAGAGCGCTGCGACTCATCTAACTGATATGCAGTGTATGTGGTACGAAATCGAAAGCGGCCGTGCGTACAGATCACTAAACCAGTATGGAGAAGCACTTCGCAAGGCTCAGCATATTGAATTTGTAAGTATATAATCGTAAAAGTTTCATTATTTTTAAAATTATTAGGGCTATTCGGGGGTACTACGGTATTGAACTCGCACGGGATAGAACTGCTACGGAATAGAACTGCGCGGAATAGAACCGGCTGAAATGAAACTGTACTGACCAAACAACTGCACGAAATAGAAATCAGGGCCTCACAATGTACAGCGAAATAATTCTTCGAGTTGTTCGAGCGGTTCTGGGTCGGTACAGCTCAATTTCAGGCGGTTCTATTCCGTAGCAGTTCTACTCCGTGCGAGTTCTATACCGTAGCTCCCCCGGCTATTCATGACAAGAAAAAATGATGGTATAATACCACAATTGCAAATGCGCACCACTAGGGATCTTGAAGTTAGCGGGTTTTTGTAGCGGCGATGCGCCGGAAGCATGTGTGACACCTTAAAATTTGGCGAACGTAGGGAGCTGGGTGAAAGCTTGCTTAGCTGGGGTTTTCAGCGGCGACTTCTTGTCGAAAAACCAAAATTTTTTTCGCCTCAGCGGCAATACGCATCATCAAAAAATGTGTTGTCTCGTGTGCATTATCAAAAAAAAATCGTAGGGGGAAAATATCGTTTTTGATAAATGGGAAAGTGTGAAATTATTGTTTCCCACACATTTGTTTTTTACAGCATTTCAACACGTGGATAGAAGATCAATACGATTTTCACACGTACTGTCTCCGAAAGATGACACTGTGCTCCTATATCAGTCTACTCCGCATGGAAGATCATCTTCGTAAACACGACTACTACTATCAAGGTGCTAAGTTGGCAATAAAAATATATCTTCGAATGATTGATCGACCAGAAGACATGAATGAAAACAGTGTGCGATCGATGGAAGGAATGTCCGAAAATGAGATTAAAAAAATGAAGAAAAAACTGAAGAAATTAAAGGAACAAGAGGAAGAGAATAAAAAAAAAGAAAAAGAAGTTAAGGAAGAGGGTTTGCAACGGGGACCTCAGCTTGATCCGGAAGCACTTCTTAAAATAGATAATCCTCTTGCCGAAGCAGCTAAATTCTGCCATAATTTACATACATACGGAATGAATAAAGGTACAGGGTACGCTTTGTGTGCCGAAGTGTATCGACGTAAGGACAAAGTTTTGTTGACTCTGAAGTGTCTAAATGAAGGCCTGAAAATCGACAAGGTTCATCCGCTTCTACACGTTCAAAAAGTAAAATTTCTGCGTAACTGTAAGTGTTAAAACCGGTAATCATTTTTTTTTCTAAAAGGATGGTGGGGTTATTTATTATTGTATTTAAAAAACTGGTGAGAGGCGTGAATTTGCAAAATAGGCTTCACCTTTTTGCCGAAATTTTTTTTTGCAATTCGTGCGCGCGCCGTGACCATAGCGCGCGAGATTTTATCATGCGTTGGATTTTCGTTACTTTCTTATGGTACGTCCAAAGTTTAAAAAAAAACGCAAAAAAGACGAAAATAGGCATCCAAAGTAACTTTGTTTTTGCGTATTTTTTCTCTACAGTGTCCCGCCAAACCTGCACATCTTGGTGACACGCGAAGTGAATATTTTGAATTTAAAATGTTTGTTTTGTCACGGTGTCCAGGATTTGAAATGTGGGCGGAGCCTAATTTGCTGGTGCGTCAGCAAACATGCATTGCGCACTTTCGGTGCTTGCGCAGTTTGCGACTCTCGAATTTTTTTTTTTGATTTTATCATTTTTCTTTCAGTAAAACCTGTTTTTCTTTGTAAAATGTATGTATTGTATCCTTTAATACCATTAAATTGCCCAAACTTCGCTTTTCGTAAAAATTTATCCTGCAAAAATACCAAAAAACTCAAAACGAATATTTCGAAATGGTGGCTGAACCAAATTCGACGTTTTTAGGCTTAAAAATTTTCTAAAGACCTCAGCTATAATTCCGTTGGAGCACATGTGGGAAAAAATTAAGAATTTATGCTTTTTTTCCCGAAAAACATAAAAAATGCCTCAAAATTTGAATTTCGCGCGAAAAAATCCAGTGGGGCGCGTTTGCTCGACTCCGCCCACTTTTCAAATCCTGGACACCGTGTTTGTTTGAAAACATGTTTTCAGTTGTTTTTTTTGTTTGATCTGCAGGTTTGGCGTTTAGTGTAGAAAAACGCAAAAACAAGTTACTTTGGACGCCTATTTTCGTCTTTTTTTTTAACTTTGGACGTACCATTAGCACCTCGACTACAAAATAAATAATGAACCTATCATTCGAGTTTGCCCTCACCCCCGGGTTCACCCAGCCTCTAATTGGGTAGTAGAGAAATCTACGAAGATTGCTCAGTCATTTCCCTAGCCAGGAATTGACTTAAATAATGTCTGGCTCTGAACGGTACACCACTAGTAGTAGTAGTTGTGCAACAGCTACGCCTCTCCTTTATTTGCTCAACTTGGGGCTCCGCCGGGGTCGAATTGTGTTGTTGCCAGGCCTAGCGCTCTGGCTACTCCAATAGGATCCTTCCATAGTTTCGATTTTTGTAGTGGTTTTGTTGGGAAGCACCTTAGTAAATGGCACAGGTCACCCTCATGCTTTCCGCATTTGATGCACGGTGAAATCGCCCTGTTTTCGACCTTGGCTTTGTAGTCTTCCAGCATTAATGGCCTCTGAGATCTGAGCCTAGCCAGCTCCACACGTGTACTTCTCGGCATTTCCTCCTCATCTTGGCTCACTTGCGGGGTAGTTGTCCCTAGCGTAGGGTGTATCTGACGGATGCCCAGATACCGGGTACAAGAAACTATGTATAGCCGGTCGCGCCCTCCAAGAGGGCAGCTACCAGACAGCTACCAGACAGCTACCTGACAGCTGTTTGACAGCTATTTGGCAGCTATTTGGCGGCTATTTTGCGGCTATTTAGTGGCTATTTAGTGGCTATTTGGCGGCTATTTAGTGACTATTTGGCGGGTATTTAGTGGCTATTTGGCAGCTGTGTGGCGGCTTTTTGGCAGCTGTGTGGCGGCTTTTTGGAAGCTATCTGGCAGCTATGTGTCGGCTATGTGTCGGCTATAGAACTGCCCGGAGAAACCGGCTCTGTATCGGTACAGCTCCTTTAATCGACGATTAATCGGCGACTAATTCACCGATTAATTATTGTCCATTCGCGAAAAAAGCAAGTGCGCTCCACGAAACGTAGTACTACGTGGATTTCATTTTCGTCGCCAAATTATTTCATTTCACGTTGAATTTACACGTGAATTGAAATAATTTGGCGACGAAAATGAAATCCACGTAGTACTACGTTTCGTGGAGCGCACTTGCTTTTTTCGCGAATGAACAATAATCGACTAAATCAGTCGACGATTAATTTAGTCGATTAATTGATCGACTAAATTAATCGACGATTTCTTCAGTCGATTAATTAATCGACTAAATTAATCGATTAATCGGCGACTAATTCACCGATTTAGCGACTAATTTTTGTCGATTAATCGTCGATTAATTAATCGATTAATTAGTCGGTTAATTAGTCGATTAATCGCCAAAAATTTAATCGGTGAAGCACACTGGCCAGCAATTATTCCTAGCGGCGCTTTTCCCGCCCGGGACACCGTGGAATTCGAGCTAATCTTGCAAGTTCGTCACGATTTCACAGGAATTTTGCAGTATAGCGAGGTTGATGATGTATTCGTCGACTATATTTTCTCGTTTCATCTTTGCCAAAGTCTGTAAAAAAAAAAGTTTGATCGAAAGACCATCTGCAACAAACCCATGGTGACAACCCGCTCTATTGCCATTTTCCTCACAAGTCAGTGTCCCGATGCAGGGCGCAGTATAACCCCATCAGTGAACCAATATTTTTAATTTCGCATTGCGGTGAAAGCTACTTAAACATTTACAGGGCCTTCCTATAAACTCGCTGGTCTTGTAAAGGAAACTTCCGATGAGCTGATGGAGTCAGTATATGGTTGCGAAAGAGACCCGGAGGCATTGAACGAGAAGTTCAAAATTGAAAATCAAAACTCGTTTTGTCATCGTCTTGCATGTGAGTTTTTAATGAAAATCGCATATTGTTGAGTTCATCCGAGCGCGTTTGACCATTTTGGCGGTCCGACAATATAAAAAAGAAAATATTCAGCAGAAATTTTGAAAAAATATTCTCAGTACGGAGCGCTGCAAACGCGCTCTCTTCGCACACTGGTGGACGAGGCCACGTTGGCCACGAGAGAGTGCAGGAAATTGAGAGAGCCGTGGCCGATGTTTTGCTCTGAATTCTCTAAACCTCACTCCAAATGCATGCGAAATTTTTTGTTCGTTTGGAGCGAGTTTTCAGCGTTTTATTCCGAGTATATGATTTTCCTCTAGATATTACGACTTTGTATTTCGTCCTCATTTCTCCACCGATTTTATTGAGCGAGCTCGTAAAATATCGAAAATACCTATTTGAACAAAAGTTGAATCCAAAAACAACAATTTTATAATTGAATGGAAAATTTACGAAAACCACATTTTCAGTTTACAATGAGCGCTCATCGGCAACCGTGTCAAGGCACGCAAAGTGCGTCAAGCGCATAACCGGGCCTGGGGCAGTGCAGCTGTATTAGAAGCTTATCCTGTAATATAAACCAAAGAAAAAAGTTCCGACAGTTGCAAATTTCTCCACTCTGAGACACCGTGTTTTCGATAACTTAATCTCATTAAATTTGCAGACGCAGAGGCGCAATTGGTACTCCAACAAAACTGTTCATTAAACGGATGGCTTTTGAAGTCTGTGGAAGACTCTTCGATCAATGGAAGATCTCTAAAAATGCTCAAGAAAATGAAAGACGGAATTGAAGACGGGAAGTATGGAAACTGGACTAAAGACGAGGTCAGAAAAATTATTCCGTTGTAAATTTAGGCTCATTGAATTCTATTGCTCCTTTTCAGACAGTTCTATTCAGTGCAGGTTCTATACCGTTAGGGTTGGCAGCGGGTCTCCCCATCTTTTGGGGGCTACCCATTTTGGGGTAGGTGGAGGCTCCCCATTCCCCCACTGCTGGGGAGGTGTAGCCCAGTGTGGATTTTCGAAGCAGTTTCGATAAATTCTTCGATAAAATTATCGAGGAATTATCGAAAAATTATGGAAATTTTTGTGTCGAAAAAATATCGAAATTATTTTCGATAGTATTATCGAAACATTTTCGATAATTTTCGAAAATAAAATATCGAAATTTTATCGAAACCAGTTTCGATGAATCCCTCGATAATTTTCGACATTATCGATAATTATCGAAAATTTTGGCAAATAATTTTGCACTACTCGTGTTGCAGCACTACCCAATTTTGCACTGCCGTTTTTCACCATCTGATTTTGCACTACCCAAAAGTGGTTTTGCACTACCTATTTTTTGGTTTTGCACTACCAATTAATTTTTGCAGGGCATTTTTTTGATATCGGGTTTTTTTTTTCAATAAAACCAATCAAAATGCATGCTTCGGAGCCAATCAGATCCGTATAGGTTTTATTCGGAAATTTCAGCGGCAACGCGCCGGGAAGATGTGTGACACATTTCAAATATGCGACCGGAGGGAGCTGGGCGGAAGAATGTCTTGATCCTTCTGTGTGTGAATAACCCAATTCTGGCAATAAATGCTTATCTATTTAGGTTCAACCATAGATTTTTAATTAAAAAAAAATCAGCAGCCACCAACCCGCAAAGCATGCTTCCACCCAGCTCCCTACGGTCGCCCTTGTTTGAGGTTTCACACATGCCTCCCGCGCGTTGCCGCTGGGCTTCACCAGCCTTTTTAATTATTGAAAACGCATATCACTAGCGTAGACTACAAAACAATGAGAAAAAAAAGCAACAAAACAAATTAAACCTTTTCTGAAAGTACCGTATTTCCTCTAATTTAAGCGCATGCGCCTATATTTTTCAACCTCTTTTCCAAATGGGCTTCTATTAGAGGGTGCGCTTCTATTAGAGGGTGCGCTTCTATTTTTCAAACGTTTATTGTCGATTCGTGAAGAAAGCAAGTGCGCTCTACAAAACTTAGTACTTCGTGGATTTCATTTTTGTCGCCAAATTATTTCATTTCACGTTGAATTTGTACGTGAGATGAAATAATTTGGCGATGAAAATGAAATCCACGAAGTACTAAGTTTCGTGGAGCGCACTTGCCTTTTTCACGACTGGACAATATTTCTGAACACAGCAATAGAAATCAAAAAATAACAAATAACAAATAATATTTAAAAAATGCAAAGAAACATTTTTGTTGTCACTTTTGTCATGTTCTCCAAAATCCATCATTTCTAGAAAATCATTGACATCATCCATAGCTCGTTCCTCTCGTCGACGCATCAAAAGCAGACTTCGTATCATTGATTTTTTTAAGTTATTATCGGGCTGCCAAAATGGTCAAACGCGCTCCGCTGAACTCAACGTTATCCATTTTCATTTTGGTCAGCAAATTATTTTATTTCCCGTGTAAATTCAACGTGAAATAAAATAATTTGGAGACCAAAATGAAAATCGCATAGCGTTGAGTTCAGCGAAGCGCGTTTGACCATTTTGGCGGTATATCTTTGCATACATTTTTGGTCAACATACATTTTCTTGGCGGTACCGTCTTCGTTTATTTTTCTCTTCGATCGTCACTGAGTATTGAAAAAGAAAGCAAGAAAAGTAAAATATTTAAGAACAACTGCAAAAAATCGAAAAAAAAATCCGCAAAAACAGATGAAAAGAAAATAAACAGCCAGTGAGTGCGCCTCTATTAGAGGCTGCGCTTCAATTAGAGGGTGCGCCTCTATTTTTCGAAGTACCTCTCAGGGTGCGCCTTTATTAGAGGTGCGCTTCAATTAGAGGTGCGCTTATATTAGAGGAAATACGGTATATGCTCCACGAAAAAAAAGGTAGTGCAAAACCAAAAAATAGGCAGTGCAAAACCACTTTTGGGTAGTGCAAAATCAGATAGCAAAAAACGGCAGTGCAAAATTAGGTAGCGCTGCAACACGGGTAGTGCAAAATTATTGGTAGTGAAAATTAGCCAAAATTTTCGATAATACGGGTAGACGGCCCGCCCCTCTTCTACAAAGCATAGCGAACGACGGAACCCGTGAGGTGTCGGCTATAGAAAGTATGTATAGCCTTCATGGGGAGACTGGTCCCCATGACTTGGCAGCTATCTGGCAGCTACCTGGCAGTCATTTGGCAGCTATTTGGCGGCTATTTTGCAGCCATTCGGCACTAGATGACCCGGAATAGAACTGCATGGAATAGAATTGCCCGGTATAGAACTGCACGGAATAAAACTGCCCGGAATAGAACTCCGCGGAATAGAACTGTCCGGAATAGAACTGCCCGGAATAGAACTGTCTGGAAGAGAACTGTCCGGAATAGAACTGCCCGGAATAGAACTGTCTGGAAGAGAACTGTGTTGTTTTCGGTGGTTGTAAACTCTAGCTCTGGGGTCATAAAACTCATGAGTTTTTTTTAAACGGTATAGCAGTGGGGAGGGGGGAGCCTCCCCAAGCTACCCATTGCCACCCCTACTGTGTTTTCAATCGACTTGCGACATGAGAACGCGAAACTCCGCCCACTTATTTGTGCGCGAGCACGCGAGCACAGTTAAATTGGAAGAGACGCAGACAGAACGGTGAATGCAGACTTGCGTTTTCATGTCGCAACTCGATTGAAAACACTATACTACGGAGTGTAGTAAAACGGTTCTATTCCGTTCAAGTTCTATACCGTTTCCCCCTCTTCATTTTCGAACTTCAGCTTGAACAACTTCGTAAGCTTGCACATGGAATGTTTCCCCTTTCGCTGGATTTTGGTGGCGGCGTCTACAAACCAACAATGAGTTATTCCGAAGAGTAATATATTTTTAATTTTCTGATGCTTTCTTTGGCCGTGTTCATGGAAGTATACCTTACGGAAAATTGAATTTTCATTATATTTACTGGCTTACAAGGAAGGTCAGTTTACTGCCCGGTTGGGAATTTTCTTAAAATTTAGGAGGGGTAGTTTTGAACACGGAAAATTCATTTTTTCATAGTCCCTGCGCATTTCCATATAATGGAGAACAAAAATCTGGAAGTTTGGAAACTAAAATTAACATATAAAACCCGATCTAAGGGACTATGAAAAATGAATTCTCCGTGTTCGAAACTATCCCCTCCTAAAGTTTAAGAAACTTCCCAACCAGACAGTAAACTGACCTTCCTTGTTAGTGATACTCCAATAGACCCGTAAATGCTTTTATGATTACTGAAAATTCAATTGACGACCCTGTAAACGTTCATGAATGCGGCCTTTTATTTTATAAGTTTTCTGTCCTACTTATTTCTTCCACCATAAAGATATTTATTTCCCCAGTCCCTTCATAACTCGAGTTAAAAATGACATAAACATGTTATGTTTTCAATCGAGTTGGTACATGAAGACATTAAATTTTGTCTGCGCCGCTTTAAATCGCAATCGGATTGTATGTTCGGGCGCAGAGAAGTCAACCCCTCAGCTTACGGCATTTTTTCCATACACGTAAGCGAACTGAGCGCCCGAGACCAACACAAAAACTCGAACTCCAGTCTCTCGCTTATTGGGCAAGCATTTAACCGCCTGCGCCACAGGGCACACGCACGAAATTGATGAAAACAAAATTTAAAAGAAAGATGAAGAAGAAAACACATTTTTTGAAATCAAAAGTAGCTTTTGATGCAGCCAGGGTTGTAAATAATAAATATGTATTATTTGGATATTGAAAAGGGGGCAATATATTGGGCGAATTTTTTGGTCAAATTCCACTCCGTTGTGGACGTTGTTCATTATCTGCGGATTTTCGTACTTTATCATGTATTGATTTTCGGTATAGGAAATGAATAGAGAATGTGTAATGTTTCTTGGTTTTCAGAATTTTTTCGAGTTTTCGGTGGTTTTTATGGAGAGGCTTGATGAAATTTCGTGTGATTGTGCTCTCGTGAGGGCGACCGCTGCATTCACTGCGTCTTTCGTCTTGCCTGCCACTCTCCCATGCCCTGTTGGGATGCAAGAACGAAGGCTCCAGCGGCCCGTAGACTTCGCGAAGTCTACTTATTGATAAGTAGTATATATGTATTTATGCTAAATATAATTTATGTTTTTCTGAGATCTAGTTTATATGTTCCATCTTGGGTTCGTGTATGACCTGAAATTTTTCGAAAAGCTTTTAGTTTCGTTTTAGATATTTCGGAATTTTCGAATTATAGGTAGAAAATTTGGGTTTCGTATTAGAAATATCGAACCTGAAAATATTTATGTTTTGCTGACCGTGTCAGCGCCCCGTTTCGATGCACCATGTGCGGATGGCTCGAAACAAGGCACGGTCGATTGCACCATGTGCGGGGATAGGTTGCAGGGAGGATGGAGCTCCCCCTATCCCGCGATTAGACTAGTCTCGATGTATGTGTGAAATAAAGATGAAACGGTTTACGCGGAGAACTTACTTACTTACTTACTTAGTTACTTAGTCGATCCGTTCTTCGATCACCTGATGTGGTCGCGGATCACAGCTTTCCAAGCCATTCGGTCCTTGGCGATTGTTGACCAGTGTGTTTCGAGATTTTCGCCATCAAATAATGATATTTCCTTCTGTAGGGAGTCGCACCATCTCATCCGTGGTCTTCCAACGGGTCGCTTCTCGCCTATGGGATACCATTCTTGCACAAGCCTCGTCCATCTGCCATCGTTTCTTCGCATTATGTGTCCGGCCCATCCAAGCTTCTTTTTCTTGATGACTAGTAGGGGATCTCGGATCTCCGATTGTGCTCGGATATCTTCCCTGTGCAGATTCCTCTGACGTTGTTCCGATAATGAGATTCCTACTAATCGTCTTTCTAATGCTGCGTGGGTCACTCTGACTCTTTCGGAAAGTGCCTGCGTAAAGGTCCAGACTTCAGAGCCATACGTGAGAGCCGGTAAAACGATGGAATCGAAGAGTTGAGCTCGGATTCGCGGGCAAGACAGGGCATCCGTGGTGTTCTTGATGTTGTTGAACGCAGCCCATGCTGCTCGGCGTCTTCGGTGGAGTTCCGGCTCCAGTTCGTTGTTATGGTTGAGTAGCCTACCGAGGTAGACGTACTCATTGACCTCTTCGATGCAGGTAGTAACGTTGTTAAGCGTTACGTTGACCGGGCATTGGCTGGCAAATTTGTTTCTCATAACTTTGGTCTTGTTAGTATTCATTCGGAGTCCTACTTTTCCACACATCTCAACCAATTCTTGAATCATTAGGCTTGCCGCCTTGGGGTTGCTGGCGACCAGAACGATGTCGTCGGCGAATCTCAAGTGCGTGAGATTTTGGCCATTGATTCGTATTCCGGGCAAGAGTTTGGCTTTGTCGTTCTCGTCGTCTTCGTCTCCTCTCAGGTGCTGCCATGACATCTCTCGCGGAGAACAGATTTATTAAAAGTCTGGGGAAGAAAAGCTCAGCGCCTAAAAACTTCCCTCCCCTTATCGGGTGAGCCGCATCGGAGGCGGACTCACGGGGGAATCTCTTGAAACAATAAAAACGGGTAAGAATTTAAAAAAAAAGTAAGAGTTATGTAAGAAGGTTAACGTTAAAAGGTTAAAAAGGATAAGTCATAAAACGGTCGCGTCGAGTTTGCACGGCGTGTGAAGGAATTCGACTGCGCGTGGTGGGTGAGTAGACCCGCAGGCGGATGAGCAGCAAGTAAAAATGGTAAGTAAATCTAAAAACTGTCGCTAATCAGCTTCTCGTGGGCCCTACACAGGAGCCCTTATCGCTATTTATGAGGTCCAACGACCTGTCCCCTGCTGACATTTTCGACTCGACTGACTCTCGCCGCCGCCGCTCCCGTAGTTACTCAGCAAATGTGGGGAACTGTTGGGAGCACGTTGAGACTGTTTAGCCACTTGGGAGCACGTTAGGAGCACTTTGGATGCCGCATTGCGGTGCCGGCGAATGTGAAAAACTGTTGGGAGCACGTTGAGGCTGCCTAGCCCCTTGGGAGCACGTTAGAGGCACTTTGGATGCCGGAGTGCGGTACTGGCAAATGCTGGAAACTGTTGGGAGCACGTTGAGGCTGCCTAGCTACTTGGGAACAGGTTAGAGAACATTGAATGCCGGAGGGCGGTAGGGTGCGCAAGGGAGAACGTTGGGAGCACGTTTGGGGATCTTTAAGAAGGCGGTTATTGATTTTCTGTTCCACGTCGTTTTTTTTCATGGTTTTCATTTATTATTCTGATTCAATACATTTTAAAAATTCTTATATTTAATTTTTCAAGTTTTTCGAAATTTTATTTTCTTTTTCCAGAAAGAAACCGTCGAATGATGCACGACGCCATACAATTCGGAAGAAATCCCGCAAACACGGTCGGAGGTAAACATTTTTCAGATATTTGATTTTTGATAATATTAGAAATTTCGAAGAATTTTCTAACCAGAAAACTTACTAAACTCATTCAGCTACAATAATTCTTACAATTAGAATGTTCTAATATTATCAAAAATGAAATTCCAATACGTGCTGAATGATTCAAAATAATGCTGATATATTCAGAGCGCATACTCGAAGAAAAATGTGAAATTGATAAAGGAGAAGATTATAAACCACTGTGAACAACTTGAGCCTTGAAGATGAAGAAAAATGCCGGGAGAACCAGACCGAACAGTTCGAGGAGGAAGAGGATATATCGATTCATTCGGGTAAATTTTGTTTTAAAAATTAGTACTCTCTTCTCAGCAAGTGCTCACTCTTTTGAAAAAAAAGATAGAAAAACCCAAGATCGGCTTCTCGGCACGAATTTTGCCCAAGTTGAATGAATGCGACCGTATTATATTCAATAAGAGAGTGAAAGAGAGGAGTGATGAACAAACGCACTTAATTCAATATGTCGAAATGTTTCCAATTTCAAAAATGATGAGCATATGCTGAGACGATAGTAACTAAGACAACCAATTCGGATAATTATTGTGGCTGGATGAGATTCGTAAACTGAACCAAAGATTCGTAAAATATCTCACAATATTCTTAAATTTCTTCGTGATATTTATAAATTTACTCGTGAGCTTTTTAAGTTCTCTCGAGATCTCACGAGGAAATTTAGGGATTTTGCCAGAAAATTTACGAGTCTTGCCAGAAAACTTACAAATCTCATCTAACCAAGAATCAGTCTTTTGAGATTCGAAAATTTTCTGAGAATACAAAAAATGAAATGCCTGAAAATTTATTCAGGTATTGTCGGCCTGCCAAAGTGGTCAAACGCGCTCCGCTGAACTCAACGCTATGCGATTTTTATTTTGGTCTCCAAATTATTTCATTTCACGTTGAATTTGTACGTGAAATTGAATAATTTGGAAACCAAAATAAAAATCGCATAGCGTTGAGTCCAGCGGAGCGCGTTTGACCTTTTTGGCGGACCGACAATAGTGATCCAAACTTTGCTTAACTTTTTCTGGTGACGAATAAGCATCGCTTCAATAATGTGTGAAAATTTCAAAGAATAGCTTGAAAATGACTCAGAAAAATTTAAAAACATTTAGAAAAGTTTTCATTTTGGCATAAAAATGTCAAAAAACGATATTATCGGTTCAATATTCTTGCCGTCGTGCCCGCGTAAAAAATATAGTAGACGCAGATATAACGAGACGACACATCCTTTCACATTTTTGCACTGCGTTCAGTTGAAAAACCTGAGGGGGCGGTGTTTCAACTTTTTGCGTCATTGCTTGCTGTAGCCGGCAAGAATATTGAATCGATAATAAAGAAAAAATCGTACTGTTTTCAGCAAGAAGCAGAATGTCCAAAGCACTTGTCCTGGAAGAAGTACAAGCAGCAACGTGGTGAGGAGAGTGCCAACTACTTAACCCCTTCTGATGGATAATGAGAATGCCCATTCCACAGTCATTCAACTTTGAATTTTCGTTTTTTTTTTTGTTATTTTTTGTTATTTTTTTACCCTTTTTTGTTGTTCCATTAATATGTATGTACATTTAATAAATTGTTACTAGAATTCATCGTAATCACAAAAGCAAAACCCCTAATAGTAAGCGATTATAGAGATATACAGTACTGGCCATAAAGAATGCGACAACTGGTTTTTTGACGATAACTTCTTGGAAAGTTAACTTTTTGACCTGAATTTCTTACTGTATCTGCAATGGAACCTCACAAAAACTTGCGCATTTGCGATTTGCATCATTCTGCAAAAAAAAATGTTTTTAATTGTTTTAATTTTTCTCATTTTTTCACTTTTTTCATGTATTTCAGTTTTTTGTATAAAGTTGAATTAAAATTAATTGGGAGTAGTTCTAATTAGTTTTTTATTGTTTTTCAGCCATAGTCAGACCATTTGGGAAAAAAAATTTCACTGTGGACGTTCGAAAAAGCATCGTACGTGGACATGAACTAGGCGCGCATCCGAAGATACTCGCAACTCAGTTTGGTTGTTCTTCCAGCCAAATTTACCGTATTTTGAAGAATAATCGTGATGAGGTAAGGTTTTAATTAGCTTTCTAAACTAATTTCAACTATTCAGGATGGTGTAGTTCATTGACAATCTCCAGGAAGGCCCCGAACCACTTCCAGAGGTATGGATCGAAATATCTTGCGCGCGTGCCGAGAAGATCCTAGACGCACATCTACGGATATTCAAGTTGCCGTGACGTCTCCAAATGAGCCGGTGCCATCGAGAAGGACTATTAGAAGACGTATGCAAGTTGCTGGACTGCACGGACGAAGACCAGTCAAAAAACCACTCGTTAGTCTAAAAAACCGGAAAGCTCGCGTTGAATGGGCTAAACAGCACTTGTCCTGGGGACCTCGAGAATGGGCTAATCACATCTAAAGCGACGAATCAAAGTTCAATCTGTTCGGTACTGATGGTATTCAATGGATTCGATGTCCTATTGGCTCCAGGTATGCTCCTCAGTACCAATGTCCGACGGTAAAACATGGAGGTGGATTTGTGATGGTTTGGGGATGCTTCTCCGACACTTCCATGGGTCCATTGAAGAGAATTGTTGAAACCATAGAACGATATGTCTACGAAGACATCCTGGAGAACACAATGCGACCATGGGCAAAAACAAATTTGGGCCGATCGTGGGTGTTTCAGCAGGATAATGACTCGAAGCATACTTCGGGTCATGTCGCCAATTGGTTTCGACGTCGCCGTGTGGATCTCCTGGAATGGCCAAGTCAGTCTCCGGACTTGAATCCCATCGAACATATGTGGGAGAAGATAGAACGACGTCTCAAAGTAGTCCGAGCCTCCAATGCCAACCAGAAATCCGCTCAACTCGAAGATGCTTGGAAGAGTATCCCGATGACGGTGGTTCAGACGCTCCTGGATTCGATGCCACGTAGATGCCAGGCTGTTATTGATGCCAAAGGATACCCAACCAAGTATTCAATCACTTTTTATAGTTACCTTCCTTTTGTTTTTGACCTTCGGTGATTCTAGAGCTTATTTGTATAGATCTCCAAAAATGTCAATTTTCATGAATTTTCGAAAAAATTGAATAAAAAAACAATTTTCAGCAGAGTTTTGAAATTAATTTGACAGAAAGGTTTCTGATAGTGTTAAAAAATCTCACAAAACATTTGGGTCAAAAAGTTAACATTCCAAGAGGTTATCGTCGAAAAACTAGTTGTCGCATTCTTTATGGCCAGTACTGTAGCTGGGGACTAGTTAAGAGAACGCTAGGAAACTGTTGAGGGAATTTTCGGAAACTGTTCGGATCGCTACTCCCAACGGTTCTTGAACATGCTCCCAACAGTTGTCTAACGTACTCTCAACAGTTCCGATCAATAGCCGAGTAGAGACGCAGGCAAGGTCCCGCCGCGAGGCGACCTGTCTGCGTCTCTGCGTGGGTGACCGTGTATGCTGCTCTCTCTTGTTGCAGTGAGGTAGCGCCCCCGCGCAAGATCGTTTGTAGTGAAGCGGTGAGCGCGAAAGTCTTTTAGTTTCGAATAAATTGATTTTCGCGCCATATTTTTGTAATATATTTTTATGGACATAATTTTTTCGTATGTTTTTTAGTAACAAAAACCAATATTTTCTGTTGGATTTATGTCATTTTTGGTGAGAGAAAAGTCGTGGGCTACGCCTTTAGGCTAGTTCCGCGACAGAGCCACCGATGGGCGAACAATCGATTGCGCAATTCGACCTCAGCGCTATTGTGAAAACAAAAAAGTTGCAACGCGGTGTTTGCGTACTTTTGAAATTCAAACGGCAATGAGAGAAATAGCATGGGAAATGAAGAGATTTGTTCCCATTTTCATTTGAATTTCAAAAGTACGCAAACACCGCGTTGCAATTTTTTTGTTTTCACAATAGCGCGTGCTCTGATGCAATTTATTTTTTTTCCTCGTGAAACTCAAATATTTCTTAAATTTTTTTCTTAATTACGCTATTAACTTGCGAAGTCGTGATTTTTCAGATTATTCCTGGTAAAGCTACGTTTCTACCGGTTCAAAACGATACACGATCAATGTAAAACGACGAAAAATGTCTCTTTCAAATGTGCTCACGCAGTAAGTGCAATAAATGTAAAAAATGTATTAAAAAAGTTTCAAATGTAGTGAACAGGCTTTTTCGGATAGGAAAAATTCTCTTCCGAGTTCCGTCAGAAATTTCACGGTCTCCCAGGAGGCTAATAATAAATAAGGCGCAAGTGTAAAGACGGAGTGTCGTTGCAGAGTAATACGCATCAATTCAAATCTTTTTGCATTAATTTTTCACGTTTTTTATTTGTGTTTTAAATGAGAATACGAATATCATTTTGTGTATACATAATTACATTTTTATTTCAA
The DNA here is from genome assembly GCA_963572235.1 of Caenorhabditis japonica. Classification (NCBI taxonomy): domain Eukaryota; kingdom Metazoa; phylum Nematoda; class Chromadorea; order Rhabditida; family Rhabditidae; genus Caenorhabditis; species Caenorhabditis japonica. The sequence continues at coordinate 30,862,566 of OY754344.1, forward strand.
AATATTAATGCAAAATTATGTGATTTAATGCATGTTTTGTCTTTAAATATATAAACAAAAAAACACAAATGACAATTTTATTCTCATTCTTATAAATAACCATATTATTTATGTAACATTTCAGGCGACGATTTCCATGCAAAAAAAAAAACAACGACGGAACAAGCGGTTAGTTTTATTTCAGTCAGATGGCTCGCCGAACATCTCCGGACCAAATCTATAAACGAAGAAGCTCACGCAAATGCAATATTAAAAAAAGAGAATCGGGGTTAGTTTTGCTGAACTGCATATGCTTCCCCGTAAAAACCTTGTTTTAGGCACTCCAGCTCTGGTCGGCGAGAATCTGAAGAAGAAGAAGACGTTCGTGGGAGGAAGAAGTTCGTCCTTCGGCTCCGGGACATTTCGCAGCCAGCCGTTTCGCAGGACAGTGATTTGTCGGACCGCAAAAATTTTAATAAAAAAGGCACAAACTAGCAAACAAAGTGTGCTGGAAAAAAATTATGCTCGGGACTACCAATTTCTTCATTTTCGATGTAACGCTGTAAGATTTTTCAAAGGTGGTTTGAAACTCGTCGCATAAGCTGAATATGTATATGCAAGTGCAACTTATTTTGTTTTGTTCTTACCGACGATTTTTTTAAAATATTGACAAGGTATTGGAAATCCCGTGCCTGCCTTGCAATCAATTTGAGCCCATTTTATTTGCTAATTGGTGGCTTTTTGCCGCAAAATGTTATGTTTGTCATAGTAAAAAATAGGTTTGCATATCTGATATGTTTGTTTTTATTCCACTATCTTGCTCCATTTATTTTTTGATCGTGTAAAATGAATAAAGTGATATTGTAACCTTCTTACGTTTTTTCTCGCGAACAGAATTCCACAACTCGCAATCATAACTTACTTCAATCTTCGATACGTTCAACTTGTAAAGAATGGACCGTTTGACGTATGCATTCTTTAGTTTTCTGAAATATTCGAATAATAATTCCAAAAGATAACATTCGGATTCAAAATACGGAGAAAACGGCTGAAAGTAAAAAATATACGCAGCTAGCAGCTTCATTTCCTTGATTTTTTGTTTTAGCGTTTTTCCTCAGCGATTTCCTACAACTAGCATGCAAAAAAATTAAAAATTTCCAGGTTTTGCAGAAATTTCGTGATCCACCGCAGCACTTAAAAGTCTATCAACTCAGCCATTTCTGAAAATTATGAGCCCAGCTAGCGATCAAAATGATCGCCATAAAATTCTGAACAATTGCTTGGGCTTTTTGTTGGCATTCCGTCAGCGATTTTCGAAAATTTGAAAATTTTAACAATTTCCTACACAAATTTTCAAACTGTATCAACTTGTCGAATTTCTAACGATACGCGAAAAACTTGACACGAATACGTTTCTAGTGAGCTACTAAACAAAAGCTTGGGCAGGAAAAAGCAAAATAATACGATTAATAGGTAAAAATCAGTAAAAAAAATATAATTTCAGTAGAAAATAAATAAATTATAGCTCGACCGTAAATCCTCCCGAGAGCCGATTGCAAACGCGCTCTATCGAACATTAGCCGCGTGGGAGACCGTGGATTTCCGATTTCGTAATTTTCTTTTCCGGATTTCCTTCGGAATTCCGAAATTTCACGGTGTCCCAAAGTGGAAAAATGTCTTCAACTGTCTTCAACTGTCTGCACTTTCTTCTCTCTCCCTCACCACCGCAGCGCAGCTATTTTTTCAACGGGAATTTGTGGTCCGAGATCCCCTACTAGTCATCAAGAAAAAGAAGCTTGGATGGGCCGGACACATAATGCGAAGAAACGATGGCAGATGGACGAGGCTTGTGCAAGAATGGTATCCCATAGGAGAGAAGCGACCCGTTGGAAGACCACGGATGAGATGGAGCGACTCCCTAAAGGAAGAAATATCATTATTTGATGGCAATCATCTCAAAACACACTGGTCAACAATCGCCAAGGACCGAATGGCTTGGAAAGCTGTGATCCGCGACCACATCAGGTGATCGAAGAACGGATCGACTAAGTAACTAAGTAAGTAACTTTGATTTTCAGCAAAACTATTCTGTTTTCAATCGACTTGCGACATGAAAACGCAAGTCTGCATTCACCGTTCTGTCTGCGTATCTTCAAATATCACTGTGTTCACGTGGTCGCGCACACATAAGTGGGCAGAGTTTCGCGTTCTCATGTCGCAAGTCGATTGAAAATACAATAGACCACTTTTTGAAAATCTGTCATTAAAATATATTCTTCAGGTCAAATGCTTCATTTTTATTACAAAAACACCACGATTGGTGCAGAATTGACGGAGGAGATGCATTTTGAAATGTTGAAACATCGAGAAAAAACCGAATTCGCACGTTTTGAGCTGGTCGTGGTATTAAAATGTTCGCGAGAAAATTCTGCACAAGGGAGACATTTAAAATGCATTATTATGTTGCAGAAAATTGAGTTTTTAGTAAAATTCTGTACTAATTTTTTTTTAAATGCATCTCCTCCGTCAATTCTGCACCAATCGTGTGGTTTTTGTAATAAAAATGAAGCAATTGACCTGAAGAATATATTTTAATGACAGATTTTCAAAAAGTGGTCTAGTTTTGCTGAAAATCAAAAAAGAAACAAATTCCCGTTGAAAAATAACTGCGCTGCGGTGGTGAGGGAGAGAGAACGAGAGATTTGCCAGCAGTTATTCCTAGCGGCGCTTTTCCCGTCCGGGACACCGTGAATTTCAAATTGTCGTTCCGATTTGAAACTTTGTGTGACGGACATGGTCGAATTTTTCGGAAAAAAAAAAACGATTTTTCGAACCAAATATCGACAGCAAAACACTGGGGTATGAGGAGGGAGTGAGTAAATGCGCCCGGACGCACACACGCAACGCATCCAAATAAGGCCCAAAAATAAAAAAGCGCGCGAAAAATTTTGCATTATCGGAGAGAAAAACCAACGCGCGCGAAATAATTTTGAATAGAGTTTCATGACACTAAATTACTGTCGAAACTCCATAATAGTGAACAAAATAAGGTGAAAAATAGTTAAAAACAGATAAAAAATGAAAATAAAAACTTATTTTAGTGAAAACCGCTCTAAAAATCACCGACCCACCCAAAATCTCAGGTGGTTTAGTGGTGTGCGGGGACGGAACAAAAATCACCGACCCACCCAAAATCTCAGGTGGTTTAGTGGTGTGCGGGGACGGAACAAGGTAGGATCATGAAAAATTGGGCCCTGGGGTTTTTTTTACAACTTTCTTAGTTTTGCCAGAACGTCAAAAATCAAGGGGGTCCTATCATTATTGGACGGAGTGTATATCCAATCATCTTCAAGCAAATGAGTTTTTGCCCATCCGCAGTGGTCGAAAAATGGAAATTACTTTCATAATCTTCTATGCATGTACTTTGTTATCATTTAAATAAACCGACGACGGAAATATAGAGCAGAAAGCAAGGAAAGAGTTACACAATTGATAAGAAAACTTCTCATTTAAAAACGCTGGGCAAACGCTGACAAAGCATTTTCATTTTTACATTTAATTTTTCTGATTTTTTTACATGCATAAGTGCTATGCACATGCAAAATACAGAAACTTGCAAAACCCCCCTCCCCCCACAAGCGGTATCTTGAGTGAGAATATACGACTATATCATATCTTTCTTAAATGGAAAATTTCACATTAGAGTGGTTATGTGTTTTTGTTTTTAAATTTCACACACGAGTTTGTCTCCTTACAAGGGAAGTATTTTCACAAACCATATTGGAACTTTCTGAAACTTGGTGGGCTAATAGAACCTATCTCTGGCTACAGCGTCAAAAAAATTTAGCTGCCGAACTTCAAAAATATTCAAACGAAAATGGGAACAAATCTTTTCATTTGCCATGCTATTTCTCTCATTGCCGTATGGATTTAAAAAGTACGCAAACACCGCGTTGCAACTTTTTTGTTTTCACAATATTAGTAAAGTTTGCAATTACTAAAAGTATTTGGTTCTTCTAATATTCCAACTCTTTCTTTTTTCTGAAAACTACGTCAATTAATTATTTTTTTTTGTTTTTATTTCTAGTACCCTAAACTCGTGTAGATAGGTCCGATTTCATTTATGAGAAGGACACACTATCTCATTTTGTCTGGTTTCTCTGACCTGTTGTGTTTTCATGTCTTCTCACTTCTCTCTCAGCGGTCGGCCACACACTGTTATTGGTAAACAAGCGTGGTCAGAGAAACGAGAGAGTGTTTCTTTCTTGGAGAAATGGGCGGTAAAGAAACGAGAGAGTGCTTCTAACTGGAGACGGACCTATCCATTGGCAGACCTATCTACACGAGTTTAGGGTAATAGTAATCATTTTCTTTTCCTGACGCATCAATTTCTCGTGACTCTTTTGTTAAAGTGGTTAACATGTTTGAACGTCAATCGAAAGGTCACTGAATTGAGTTTTGTGGACATAACATGGACGTGAGATATTTACTTCCAATGAATCGGAAATTAAAAGACTACAGAGAGAGGTCACCAACATGTTTGAAATAGCCGGATGGAACCGAACAGACATGGAAAGCAAGTCTTACGATGAAAACTGAAATGGTAGGGCACGCATCACGCATGAAAAACGACAAATGGGCAAAGATCCGATCAGAATGGGATCTAGGGGATCAGCACGACCACACGTTCGTCCTCCAAAAAGACGGGCTGACGAAATCACTGAATCAATCAAAATCTTTCAACACAATGATGCCCTAATGGGCAACCTCTGGCACGACTGCCGAAGAATTGGCATACTCGAGGGAAAATAAGCATGGTCCCCTGTCGGAAATGATCGTGCAACTTGGCGCAGCTTGGTTCGCAGTATACGGGATATAAACTGAGGTCGAACCTCACAAGTATCACAAGTAAGTATCGTGGTTGGTCATATTCGAAATTTTGGCTAGCAGCGATAACGTGTTGGCGTAGGAGCAAACGGAAGGTCTGTATACGTTTATTAGTCTTATACCGTAGGCTGCATTTAGCTGCGAAGTCACTAATCTGCGTTAAACTGATTGAAAAAGGAGACGCAGATAACCTGAGTGCGAGGATATTGTTGTTTTATAGCAAACTCTCGCCGGAAAGACGCAGACATTCAGCTGCAAGCATTGTTCCGATCAGCACGTCGTGTCTCTGAGAACTCCACCGCTCGCACACAGACCGTGCACGACGGACTTTTCCGCATTTCGTTTTGCGTTTGTCATATTTCTACGTAGAAAAAATGTATTACGCCGTTGGCATAGTTCTTTACGGCCTAAGTTCCAAGAGCACCCATTCAGAGATTGATAATATAAGAACAAGACTAAAATAAAACTTTGAATATAGGTATAAGCTCTGCAAAAATGTTGTTGACTAGTCTTATTATAGTGGATTCGTGGCGGAGTGACAATTTTTTTTCACGTTTCTATTCGAAAAAATGAAGAAATAACTGAAGAAATGAAGAGATTTTTTCTCTCCCAGTTTCACTTGAAATGTCACTCCGTCACAAATCCATTATATTATCAATTCAATCTTTTTGCCGGCTACCACAAGAGTTCTCGCAGAAAATCTAAGGCCACAGCCCATCAATTTTTTTCTAAATTTTCAACTGAATGCAATGAAAAAAAGTTGAGTGAGTGTGGCGACACGTGGAGTTCTTGTTCCTCAAGATAACTATGGTGTTTGCAGAATTTTCACGTAAAACCCTATTGAATTTAACCGGCAAGAAAATTGAATGAATAATAAATACACTTTATAAAGTCAAAGCATCTTTCTTGTATAGAACATTTAAGATTAGTCTGTATGTTTGTTTGTGTGTCTCGCACAATCAAACTTGCATATGGCATGCTGGTGGCTACGTTTTTTAAAACTATTTTTGGAAATCAATTTTTGGAGGTCATCTCTCAAGTCTCTGCGTCTTTACTTTTACATGCACTTATGTTATCTAATATTGACAAAAGTCACTTTGGAGACGCAGCTATTTACTAAAAAGAAAAACAAAATAAAATAAATTGATCGCCACAAGCTGCAGGCTTGTTTTCTTATAAAATTACAAGACTGCAGCTTTAGGCGACTAAGTCGCCTTTGTCAAACATTTATTTTTACTGATTTTTGTTTTTTTTTTTGAATAGAAATGATAATCATTTCTTTTCCGTATTTCTCTCAAATTCTCCTGACCCTTGTGGTATAGTGGTTAGCATGATTGAACGTCAATCAAAAGGTTGCTGGATCGAGTTTTGTCGACTGCAAACTCGTGTGTGAGACAAACAAACAAACACACAGACTAATCTAAAATTTTCTATATAAGAAAGATTGTCTCTAAGTTTTTATATTGTCGGCCCGCCAAAATGGTCAAACTCGCTCCGCTCAACGCTATGCGATTTTCATTTTGATCTCCAAATCATTTTATTTCACGTTGAATTTATACGTGAAATGAAATAATTTGGAAACCAAAATGAAAATCGCATAGCGTTGACACGGCGTGTTAGAACCTACGTAAAGGCAAACGCGCTCTGTCGAATTTATCTGCGTCTCGATAGTAGCATTCTGCCAAGTTTAGCTAAGTGTGTGAAAAGCTAGAGACGCAGAGACTTGAGAGACATGACCTCCGAGATTTCATTTTTAAAAATAATTATAAAAACGTAGACTTCAGCACTCCGTGCGTTGAGTTCAGCGGAGCGCGTTTGACCATTTTGACGGGCCTACAATATATCAGGCTCCCCGACGATTCGCAACCCGACGCTTCGAAACCGCGTCATTTCGCCACTCATGTCGATATTGATACTGCGAATTATCAAAATGATGGGTTGCGTGATATACTTACTTGTGATACTTGTGAGGTTCGACCTCAGTTTCCATCCTGGATACTGCGAACCAAGCTGCGCCAAGTTACACGATCCCTTCCGACAGTGGACCATGCTCGTCTTGCCTCGAGTATGCCAATTCTTCGGCGGCCGTGCCCGAGGTTGCCCCTGAGGGCCTCATTGTGGATGAAGATTTTGATCGAATCCTTGATGTCGTCGGCCCATCTTTTCGGAGGACGACCGCGTGGTCGTGCTGATCCCCTAGGATCCCATTCTGATACTATCTTCGCCCATCTGTCGTATTTCATGCGTGATACGTGTCCTGCCCACTTCAGTTTTCTTCGTAAGACTTGCTTTTCCATGTCTGGTGGGTCACATCCGGCAATTTCGAACATGTTGCTAACCGCTCTCTGTAGTCTCTTCGTGTCTGCCTCCTTGGAAGTCCATGTCTCGCATCCATAAGTCATCGCTGGGATGACAGTTGTTGTGAGAAGTCTTATTCTTGTCTTCTGAGGAGACTGCAAGAGCTCCCGCCGAATGGCGTTGAAAGCAGCCCATCCCGCGCGAATTCTTCTAGCGACTTCTTCAGTGAGAGATCCGTCGTCCGCAAACGTTCTTCCGAGGTATTTGACCTTTTGGGAGATTTCAATCCTCGTGTTCAGAATATCGATGTCTGATCTTGTGACGTACTTATTCATCAATATTTGCGTCTTGGACGGGTTTATATTGAGGCCGTACTTGGGACATCCCATTGCAATCCGATTTGCTCTATCTTCTGCCTCTTTCACAGAGTTCGCGAATAAAACAACGTCGTCTGCGAATTCCAAACGGTGAATTGATTCTCCATTGATGTCAATTCCGGTCTTATCATCCTCACAAGGTGCTGGGTCTAGCTCATCCAAGATCGCCTGAAGAGCCAGCGCGAAGAGTAGTGGAGACGACGAATCACCTTGACGTACTCCTCTTTTGATCTTGAACCTCATCTTCTTGTTCAGAACGTTCAGCTCTCCAATCGCCGAAGAGTTTGAGTTGTTTAAGGCCCGAATCACGTTTCTTCCGATTTGAAGATTGTTCAGGACTTGGGATATCTTCGTCCAATTAACGTTGTCGAAGGCACAAGTGAAATCCAGGAAGACCGCTACGAGCGGAATCTTGAATTCGGTGCACTTTTCCCACATCTGCGCGACGACTTGAATGTTGTCTGCGCATCCTCTTCCACGTCTGAATCCTGCTTGTGACTCTTCCAGGTAATCCTCGCTTTTGGCGGTGATCCTTCTCGTAAGGATTTTTGTGAAGAGTTTTGAGACGATTGAGGACAACGCAACCGGACGATAATCTTTCACTTTCTTCGGTTTCGTGGTCTTGGGAAGGAGAGAAATCTTCACCGTCTTCCAGTCTTCCGGTGTTCTCCCGTTCGTGAGGACTTGATTCAGTGCGGCTGTGAGATGAGGAGCTATGCTCTCAATTCCCAGCTTTAATTGTAGCATTGTAATCTGATCAGGTCCTGGCGAAATGTTCGTCTTTGAGGTGACTATTGCGTGTTCGACCTCATGTTGGAGAATTTCCGGCTCATCTGGATGGTTGTATCTGGATTGTGGCTCTCGCGTCGTCGCTGCGTACAGATTGGAGAAGTGAGTGAGAACTAGCTTCCTGATCTCGGGACGATTGTATGTCGTTGATCCATCCGGCCGTTCTAAATTCGTGAACGGGGAGGATTTGAGTGTCAGTGCTCGCTTCGTTTTCTTCAAGCTTCTTCCTTTCACCGCGGCTTCGAGACTTTTAACTTCTCGCCATTTGTCCAAATCATTTTCCAAAGATCTTCGAACTTCGTTGTTGATTTTCGCTAGATCCGCGTTCTTCGTCTGTCCGGCGTGTATCATCTGGAAGCGGGACATCATCATTTTCTTCGTTGCTTCGGAAATCCTGCTGAGTTGATGAGTTGCATGCGTAGCTGTGCTGGCAGCGCTCCTTATCGACTCCGTGAGTTCTTCATAGCATGTTGGTGGATTTTCCGTGAGCATTTCGGTGATGGTGTTCTTGAATCTGACGGGGTCCCATGATCTTTCGCCTCCAGCCCGCTTGGCCTTTGCGAACTTCCTCGACTTTTCCTTCTTCGCGGTTGAGCGGAATCTCGCGCGCAAAAGACGGTGGTCACTGCAGTTGAGATAATCACAGTATACTTCGCAGTCTACTGCAATTTCTCGCCTGTTCGTGAGAATGAAGTCGATTTCGTTCTTCGTTTTGCCGTTCGGACTGATCCATGTCCACTTCCGGTTGGGTCGTTTGGGGTAGATCGTGTTAAGTATTGAAACTCTGCTGGAGAACGCGAAGTTCACCAGCCGATCACCATTATCACTTCTTTGACCAGTTCCGTGTCCACCCACAAATGGAAGATCGTCTGAAGAGCATCCCACGACGGCGTTGAAGTCTCCGCAGATGATGATCGACGAGTCCCACTTCGATAGCCGTGTGTATACTTTCTTCAGATCCTTGTAGAACTTATCCGACTGGGTCTCATTAGCGGCCGAGGTGGGTGCATAGACGTTGATGACGTGGAGATGAGATCCATGAAAATCGAACGACGCCGTACTAATACGGTCCGACTCTCTCTTCGTTTCCACCAGACTATCGAGCCAGTCTTTGTGAATCCAAAAAGCCAGTCCTCCTTCGCGAGCTTCGCGTCTTGTGCAGATCAGTTCGGCTCCACTGGACAAGACCCATTCCCCTTCTTTTCTCTTCGTCTCTTGTAGGGCAATCACCTTGCAGCCGCTATTGACAGCTAGCAAGTCGAATGCCTCGGCCTTGGATTGATCGGATATCGATCTGACGTTGAGAGAGCCGATGTGGAAGTCGTTGCCTTTCCTTCTGTTCTTGGGGCCGTATGACGCTTCAGTAATTTCCGTATCCGTGGTGCTCCTTCCAAACATTTTCTTCCGACCAAGACAACTCGGCGAGCACCGTGGCCGAGCTGGTGAATTCCTGGACGGGTCCTTTACATTCTTTTGATTCAGCTTTTTAGTAAGTTTAGGTTTGTACTTCAGCAGGCTTACCAGGCCGGCGTGAAGCCCCTTCTTCACGAGTATCGGACACTACCGTGGCAAAGAGTGGATTTTGGCTACTGTGCCTAACAGTGGTGTCCAATTTCCCCTGTCGTAGGAGCACAGCATTGCCCAGTTTGCACCGCGAGGAGGTATCCAACAAGCAAACCAATTATCAAAATGATGGGTATAATATATCAGGCTCCCCGACGATTCGCAACCCGAAGCTTCGAAACCGCGTCATTTCGCCACTCATGTCGATATTGATACTGCGAATTATCAAAATGATGGGTTGCGTGATATTGGGTTGCAAATTGACGGGTAGCGAGAGCGCGCGGGATCTGTTTGTCGCGGTCTGGAACTACTGGTTTTCCAAAGTTCGCGGTTTCAAATCTACGTGAGTGGCGGAATGACGCGGTTTCTAAGCGTCGGGTTGCGAATCGTCGGGGAGCCATATATCACTAACATAAGTTTTTTTCCAGACTTGTTAAAAATTTCAAAAGTTATTGTGAAAACAAAAAAATTGCAACGCGGTGTTTACGTGCTTTTAAAATTCAAACGAAAATGGGAACAAATCTTTTCATTTGCCATGCTATTTCTCTCATTGCCGTATGGATTTAAAAAGTACGCAAACACCGCGTTGCAACTTTTTTGTTATCACAATATTAGTAAAGTTTGCAATTACTAAAAGTATTTGGTTCTTCTAATATTCCAACTCTTTCTTTTTTCTGAAAACTACGTCAATTAATTATTTTTTTTTTGTTTTTATTTCTAGTAATAGTAATCATTTTCTTTTCCTGACGCATCAATTTCTCGTGACTCTTTTGTTATTGTGAAAACAAAAAAGTTGCAACGCGGTGTTTGCGTACTTTTGAAAATTCAAATGGCAATGAGAGAAATAGTATGGGAAATGAAGAGATTTGTTCCCCTTTTCATTTGAATTTTAAAAGTACGCAAACACCGCGTTGCAATTTTTTTGTTTTCACAATAAAGTGGTTAACATGTTTGAACGTCAATCGAAAGGTCACTGAATTGAGTTTTGTGGAATATACTCGGTATGAAACACTGAAAACTTGCTCTAATCTAACAATAAATTTCACATGCATTTGGAATGAGGTTTGGAGAAATCAGAGCAAAACTTCGGCCACGCTATCTCAGTTTTCTGGACTCTCTCGTCGCCAACGTGGTCGCGTCCTCCACTGTGCGAAGGGAACGAGTTTGCAGCGCTCCGCATTAACAAGGGAAGTCTTATCACAAACCATATAGGAATTTTCTAAAACTTGGTGGGCTAATAGAACCTATCTCTGGCTACAGCGTCGAAAAAATTTAGCTGCCGAACTTCAAAAATAAGCTCAAAAAGTTGCTCCAAAGTTCCGGCTCCCCTTTCCGTCGCTTCTCTCGCTTTTATCACAACCCTCCAGAGGTGAAAAATTCAACTAGAGGGTGGCGCAGTGGTAGAGTGGGTGATCAGTAGAAGATATGTCACGGGTTCGAACACTCTTGTGGCAAAAAATTTTTGTTTTTTTATACTGTCGGCCCGCAGAAATGGTCAAACGAGCTCCGCTGAACTCAACGCTATGCCATTTTCATTTTGGTTTCCAAATTATTTCATTTCACTTATAAATTCAACGTGAAATAAAATAATTTGGAATCCAAAACGAAAATCGCATAGCGTTGAGTTCAGCGCGTTTGACCATTTTGGCGGTTCGACAATAAGTATGGGAAACAGGGGTGCAACCAAAAAAAGTGTTTTTTTTTGGTGAGACAAAAGTTTTTTTTGATGGTGAAGGTGAGATAAATGTTATTTGTTGTTTTTTTGACAATGCGCCGTAGGCAAACATTTTTTTTATTTTTATTTTTTTGTATATAGAGCCGCGGAGGCGAAAAACCGGTTGGACGGGACTACCCCCGGGGCAGAACTTTCCCGTATCAGAAAAATTTTAAAAAGAGAGTAAGTAGCTCATCTTTAGGGTTCTGTTTCGGTACAGTTCTGATACGGGAACAATTTGATTCGGGGTAGCCCCGTCCAAAACCTTTTTCGCCTATGCGGCTCTATATACAAAAAAAAAAGTTTTTCCTACGGCGCATTGTCAAAAAAAAGAACGATATCTCACCTTCACCATCGAAAAAAAAACTGTGTCTCACCAAAAAAAAACACTTTTTTTGGTTTCACCCCTGTTTCCCATACTTATTGTCGAACCGCCAAAATGGTCAAACGCGCTGAACTCAACGCTATGCGATTTTCATTTTGGTTTCCAAATTATTTTATTTCACGTACAAATTCAACGTGAAATTAAATAATTTGGAGGCCAAAATGAAAATCACATAGCGTTGAGCTCAGCGGAGCGCGTTTGACCATTTCGGCGGGCCGACAGTATAAAAAACGAAAAAATTTTTGCCACAAGAGTGTTCGAACCCGTGACATATCTTCTACTGATCACCCACTCTACCACTGCGCCAACCTCTAGTTGAATTTTTCACCTCTGGAGGGTTGTGATAAAAACGAGAGAAGCGACGGAAGGGGGAGCCGGAACTTTGGAGCAACTTTTTGAGCTTATTTTTGAAGTTCGGCAGCTACATTTTTTCGACGCTGTAGCCAGAGATAGGTTCTATTAGCCCACCAAGTTTTAGAAAATTCCTATATGGTTTGTGAAAAGACTTCCCTTGTTAATGCGGAGCGCTGCAAACTCGTTCCCTTCGCACAGTGGAGGACGCGACCACGTTGGCGACGAGAGAGTCCAGAAAACTGAGATAGCGTGGCCGAAGTTTTGCTCTGATTTCTCCAAACCTCACTACAAATGCATGTGAAATTTATTGTTAGATTAGAGCAAGTTTTCAGTGTTTCATACCGAGTATATTCCACAAAACTCAATTCAGTGACCTTTCGATTGACGTTCAAACATGTTAACCACTTTAACAAAAGAGTCACGAGAAATTGATGCGTCAGGAAAAGAAAATGATTACTATTACTAGAAATAAAAACAAAAAAAAATAATTAATTGACGTAGTTTTCAGAAAAAAGAAAGAGTTGGAATATTAGAAGAACCAAATACTTTTAGTAATTGCAAACTTTACTAATATTGTGAAAACAAAAAAGTTGCAACGCGGTGTTTGCGTACTTTTTAAATCCATACGGCAATGAGAGAAATAGCATGGCAAATGAAAAGATTTGTTCCCATTTTCGTTTGAATTTTAAAAGCACGTAAACACCGCGTTGCAATTTTTTTGTTTTCACAATAACTTTTGAAATTTTTAACAAGTCTGGAAAAAAACTTATGTTAGTGATATATTGTAGGCCCGTCAAAATGGTCAAACGCGCTCCGCTGAACTCAACGCTATGCGATTTTCATTTTGGTTTCCAAATTATTTCATTTCACGTATAAATTCAACGTGAAATAAAATGATTTGGAGACCAAAATGAAAATCGCATAGCGTTGAGCGGAGCGAGTTTGACCATTTTGGCGGGCCGACAATATAAAAACTTAGAGACAATCTTTTTTATATAGAAAATTTTAGATTAGTCTGTGTGTTTGTTTGTTTGTCTCACACACGAGTTTGCAGTCGACAAAACTCGATCCAGCAACCTTTTGATTGACGTTCAATCATGCTAACCACTATACCACAAGGGTCAGGAGAATTTGAGAGAAATACGGAAAAGAAATGATTATCATTTCTATTCAAAAAAAAAAAACAAAAATCAGTAAAAATAAATGTTTGACAAAGGCGACTTAGTCGCCTAAAGCTGCAGTCTTGTAATTTTATTAGAAAACAAGCCTGCAGCTTGTGGCGATCAATTTATTTTATTTTGTTTTTCTTTTTAGTAAATAGCTGCGTCTCCAAAGTGACTTTTGTCAATATTAGATAACATAAGTGCATGTAAAAGTAAAGACGCAGAGACTTGAGAGATGACCTCCAAAAATTGATTTCCAAAAATAGTTTAAAAAAACGTAGCCACCAGCATGCCATATGCAAGTTTGATTGTGCGAGACACACAAACAAACATACAGACTAATCTAAAATGTTCTATACAAGAAAGATTCTTTGACTTTATAAAGTGTATTTATTATTCATTCAATTTTCTTGCCGGTTAAATTCAATAGGGTTTCACGTGAAAATTCTGCAAACACCATAGTTATCTTGAGGAACAAGAACTCCACGTGTCGCCACACTCACTCAACTTTTTTTCATTGCATTCATTTGAAAATTTAGAAAAAAATTGATGGACTGTGGCCTTAGATTTTCTGCGTGAACTCTTGTGGTAGCCGGCAAAAAGATTGAATTGATAATATAATGGATTTGTGACGGAGTGACATTTCAAGTGAAACTGGGAGAGAAAAAATCTCTTCATTTCTTCAGTTATTTCTTCATTTTTTCGAATAGAAACGTGAAAAAAATTGTCACTCCGCCACGAATCCACTATAATAAGACTAGTCAACAACATTTTTGCAGAGCTTATACCTATATTCAAAGTTTTATTTTAGTCTTGTTCTTATATTATCAATCTCTGAATGGGTGCTCTTGGAACTTAGGCCGTAAAGAGCTATGCCAACGGCGTAATACATCTTTTCTACGTAGAAATATGACAAACGCAAAACGAAATGCGGAAAAGTCCGTCGTGCACGGTCTGTGTGCGAGCGGTGGAGTTCTCAGAGACACGACGTGCTGATCGGAACAATGCTTGCAGCTGAATGTCTGCGTCTTTCCGGCGAGAGTTTGCTATAAAACAACAATATCCTCGCACTCAGGTTATCTGCGTCTCCTTTTTCAATCAGTTTAACGCAGCTTAGTGACTTCGCAGCTAAATGCAGCCTACGGTATAAGACTGATAAACGTATACAGACCTTCCGTTTGCTCCTACGCCAACACGTTATCGCTGCTAGCCAAAATTTCGAATATGACCAACCACGATACTTACTTGTGATACTTGTGAGGTTCGACCTCAGTTTATATCCCGTATACTGCGAACCAAGCTGCGCCAAGTTGCACGATCATTTCCGACAGGGGACCATGCTTATTTTCCCTCGAGTATGCCAATTCTTCGGCAGTCGTGCCAGAGGTTGCCCATTAGGGCATCATTGTGTTGAAAGATTTTGATTGATTCAGTGATTTCGTCAGCCCGTCTTTTTGGAGGACGAACGTGTGGTCGTGCTGATCCCCTAGATCCCATTCTGATCGGATCTTTGCCAATTTGTCGTTTTTCATGCGTGATGCGTGCCCTACCATTTCAGTTTTCATCGTAAGACTTGCTTTCCATGTCTGGTCGGTTCCATCCGGCTATTTCAAACATGTTGGTGACCTCTCTCTGTAGACTTTTAATTTCCGATTCATTGGAAGTAAATATCTCACGTCCATGTTATGTGTTAACAAACGAGTGGTACAAAAGACGCTCAGATTTTCCGCATTTTTTATACTGTTGCGCAGTATTCGTCGCGATACCGCAGTGATAAACTGTGAAGCATCGGAGCGTTGTTTGCACCCCTCGTTCGTGAACAAATAACAAATCATCAGCTGGATGACACTGGTTGTGAGTAACATGTTTCTTATATTCTGAAGAGAATGTAAGACCTCTCACCGAATGGTGTTGAAAGCAGTCGAACCTGCGTGAATCTTTCTAGCGACTTTTTCAGTGTGTGATCAGTCGTCCGTAAACGTTCTTCCAAGATATCTAAAAAAGAGATTCTAGAAATTTCACTTCCGACTTCCGACTTTTGTTTTAGATATATTACTTCCAACTTTCGTTTTAGAAAATTTTACTTCCATGCAACTCTAGGCCACGCACTATCACAGCAATCAATGAAATCCCCAGAATTCTACCAGTTGGGATTCGATGGGAAAATTTGCATATGACATTAAGCTTTACACTACAATTCCAAAAGTGATGAATGAATGAATGATTTATTGATAAAGGACAGTTAAACCTCTGACTCAACAATTAGCAATATATTGTGTTTTCAATCGACTTGCGACATGAGAACGCGAAACTCCGCCCACTTATTTGTGCGCTACCTGTCTGCGTCTCTTCAAATATCACTGTTCGCGTGGTCGCGCACAAAAAAAAGTGGGCGGAGTCTCGCGTTCTCATGTCGCGAGTCGATTGAAAACACAATAAGTTAGAAGATATTTAAAGTTAATAGTTAGTAGTTGGTGGAATTAAGAAACAAGTAGTTGGTGAGATCAATAGTACATAGATTAGATTTAAAACACTGACTAGGGAATGCCGTAGGGTCAAGCTTTGGGAATTTTCTTAAAATTTGTACCCTGTGGTTATTTTGCCTTCTGAATCGATTTTTATAGTCTCCACCTGCACAAATCGCAAAAAGCTTGAAAATGAGCTTATCAAAATGCTCACGGCGCCCACCGTTTTTATCACCGCCCTTGGCAAGCACTGTTCGGCAAGCAGCGGTGGTCGAGTGGTGTGCAGTTGGGAGCTGAAATCTGATGGTTGGGGGATCGATCCCGCAGTAAGTGAATTTTGTTTTTTTTTTCTTGCTAGAGTAACGATTATGGAATTTGCCCACACAAAAAAACATGAAAAAGGGATTTGAAATGTTTTTATTGAATGAAAAATTTTGAAAATCATACTCATCTCCTCCAAAAATTATACATTTTTTTTGTTTATAATAAAGATAGATGAACCAACTAGTTATCCACTGATGTAGACAGCCGACTTTGATCCGGAATAGAAACACTTGAACAAATTATGTTTTCAGTGAGGATGATATTACTGCGTCGCGAAAAGCAGTCAGAGCGGAGCGCTGTGGTCTCGCCGCGAAAAGTGGTGGTCACAGCCGAGTCACAGCAGCGTCGCGCACCTTGCCACAGCAGCGTCGCGCGCTCTGCTCTGACAGCTTTTCGCGACGCAGTAATATGCGACTTTAATCTACAAAATTTCAACCATTGATCGCCAGAAAGTGACAGCCGAATTTCTCAAAAACCCCATTGAAAATATCAAGAACCATGTTGGCTATTAAACATATAACATTTTTTCTGGAAAACAAACAATTGAAAAAAAACTGTTTGAAATGTTGAAAAACCAAAAATACAAGTTTTAAATATTGTCGGCCCGCCAAAATGGTCAAACGCGCTCCGCTAAACTCAACGGTATGAGATATTCATTTTGGTCTCCAAATTATTTCATTTCGCGTGTAAATTCAACGTGAAATAAAATAATTTGGAAACTAAAATGAAAATCACATATCGTTGAGTTCAGCGGAGCGCGTTTGACCATTTTGGCGGGCCGATAATATGTAAAACATTTTCTTTTTCTTCTTTTGTAGCAAAAAAAGAAAAAAAAAAAAAACAAAATTCACCTAGTGCGGGATCGATCCCCCAACCATCAGATTTCAGATCCCAACACACACCACTCGACCACCGCTGCTTGCCGAACAGTGCTTGCCAAGGCCGGTGATAAAAACGGTTGGCGCCGTGTGCATTTTGATGAGCTCGTTTTGGCAAATACCGTAAAACCTGTAATTGAAGTACACCTGTATTAGAAGTACACCTCTAATAGAAGTACACCCCCAAGAGGCCTTTGAAAAATAGAAGTACACCCTCTAATTGAAGTACACCCTCTAATAGAGGTATATCATCGGGTGAATTATTTTGAAAAAAAATTTTATTCCATTTTTGAAGCTTTTTTCCGATTTTCATTGGTTCAAAGAATTTTTGAATCGAAAATCATTTGAATGCCCGCGACACAAGTGTCCAAACACGTTCATGGAGGAACAAATCATTGAAAATTCTCGTTCCGATTTCCGTCGGAATTCCGACTTCCGTCGGTATTCTTAAAGTATCCACAAAAAAGTTTAAAAAATTGAGGAAAGATACGTAAACTTGTGTTTTAAATAGGAAATTTGTGTCACGGACATGGTAGAACTTTTTCCAAAAAAAAAAACAATTTTTTGTACCAAATTTCGACAGAAAAACATTTTTTTTTCCGACATCGGAAAAAAATTATTTCCGACGGAAAAGGAATTATTTTCGGAAATCATTTTGTCTCGGAACGGAATCGAAAATTTCCGACATCGGAATTCCGACTTTTCGGAAATTTCCGAGAAAGCCTGGTCTCGAATCGTTTTTCTTATTTTTCTTTTGAAAGACCTTTGAAAAATAGAAGTACACCCTTTAATTGAAGTACACCTGTATTAGAAGTACACCCATTTAGGGGTTTTGAAAAATAGAAGTACATGTACTTCAATTACAGGTTTTACGGTACTCATTTACTACCGGATCATTTACTACTTTTCTCTTTTACTACCGCATCTCATTTACTACCGCGTCTCAATTACTACTTTTTATTCTATTTAACTCATTTACTACTTTTGTCTCATTTACTACATTATCTCTTTTACTACCTTTTCTAACATTCAACTCATTTACTACCATGCAAAAATATGTGTTACCCTTTCAAAGACGATTAAAGAGAGCTAGGCTGAAGCATTTGTTGCTCTCTTCGTGTGTCTATCAAATCATATTTATTATCCATGCATGTTTTGAGTAGAGTACATCATATCAAACGCAAAAAAATAGTGGGTTCCAGAACGCGAAACATGTTTCCTTCCAGCTCCCTCCGGTCGCCCCTTTTAAAGGTGTCACACATGCTTCCGGCGCGTTAAAGACTGAAATATCCGGACAACGATGATTTTCATATGAAATTTAGCTTGAATAGAAAGAAAAACTCGAGACAAATTACGAGAAATCGGACAGCAACGCGTCATACCTTGCTTATCCATTTTATTGAAAAAAACCACCGGAGCATTTGTCGGCAAAAAAACAGTTATCAATAATTTTTTGGATAAGGAGTCCCAGAGAGGTAATAATAAAAAAAGTAGTAAATGAGTTAAATGTGAAAAAAAAGTAGTAAAAGAGATAATGTAGTAAATGAGACAAAAGTAGTAAATGAGTTGAATTTAAAAAAATGTAGTAAATGAGACGCGGTAGTAAATGAGATTCGGTAGTAAAAGAGAAAAGTAGTAAATGATCCGGTAGTAAATGAGTATTTGCCGCTCGTTTTCGTGCTTTTTGCGATTTGTGCAGGTGGAGACTATGAAAAATCGATTCAGGAGGCAAAATAACCCCAGGGTACAAATTTTAAGAAAATTCCCAAAGCCTGACCCTACGACACTCCCTAGTGAGTGAAGGGGTTAGGGGAAAAACAGAAAGGGGGAGATTGTTCCAACACCGAGTTGCTCTATAAGACAAGAACTGGAATGAGGTTTTAGTAGAGTTTTTGACAGTAGGATATAAGTTATACTTATGACGGCGAAGTGTATGAAAATTAGAAAGTTTGAGGCAATTCCGTGACACGTCCAGGGTTCGTATTTCCTTTGAAACCAGAATTTTGTATATAGAGACGAGATCCTGTAGCAGACGTCTTTTTTCCAGCGATTCTAGACCAAAATATTCCAATTATTTGAAATGCTTCGGATAAGGAAAGTTAAAATTTTTGAACGTTCTGAATATGCATTTTTTTTGACAATTTTCAATACCTATAGTGTTAGATTTTGCAACCGGGCTAGTGATAAGAGTTCCATATTCAAGTAGCGGCCATATATATATATATACAAGCCTGGCTGCATCAAAAGCTACTTTTGATTTCTTTTCATTACTAAAATTCTTAACACGTGAAAAAATAAGAAATATAAAATTTTTTTCTTCTTCAGCTTTCTTTTTCATTCATTTCTTGCGTGTGCCCTGTGGCGTAGGCGGTTAAATGCTTGCCTAGTAAACGAAAGACCGGAGTTCGAGTTTTTGTGTTGGTGTCGGGCGCTCAGTTCGCTTCCGCCATGCAGTTTGGAAACAGACACACCAAGAAACTCAGTTACAGACCCAAACGGAATTTTATATATAAGGATGATAACATAGCATTTGATGAAGACTTCCAGTGTTGCACGGCAAAGCACATTAAAAAAAATTTATTCATTGATGACCTTTTTTGATGATAATTGCATGATACTGTGAAAAGAAAATATTAGATGATAGCCATACGCCCATGTCTCGTATGGTGTTAGTACGTGGAATAGTAATTGTGTTGATTGAAAAAACGGCGAGACAAGTAGTGGTTTTCAGACTGTAGAGAAAAGATATCGTTTCGCGCCTATTCGGAGCAATATCCAATTGCCAGAGATCACACAAAGACTCAAGACGCTGTAAATCACGTTGGTTTTTTTTATGGTACGTCCAAAGTAGAAAAAAAGCGCAAAAAAAGACGAAAAAAGGTGTCCAAAGTAACATTTTTTTGCGTCTTTTTTTCTTTGTTGTTTACCGCCAAACAAGCAAAAAATTAATTGTAAACATGTTTACAACTTCGCGCGTGCAGGTTTGGCGGTAAACAACAAAGAAAAAAAGACGCAAAAAAAGTTACTTTGGACGCCTCTTTTCGTCTTTTTTGCGCTTTTTTCTTACTTTGGACGTACCATTACTATCGACGTCAAATAATTTCAAATAATCTGCAAAAAAAAGTAAAAATTTGGATTCAAAAGTATCCTCAATATCATTGATGAAAAGTAAAACTAGGAGCGGCCCTAAAACGGAGCCCTGGGAACTTCAGACTTGACAGGTTTAGAAAGTGGCAAGGAACCATTGACAATGATTTTTATGACCGCGATTGGTGAGAAAATCCGACAGTCATCCGAGAAGATAACCATTCAACCCGAAAGATTCTAGTTCGGTAATAAGTTTTGGTATGAACACCTTATCAAATGCTTTACGGAAATCAATGTACATGTTGGGTATTTTGCTTGCCTGTTTGATTTTGAATGAGCGTTGATTGATAGTTTAAGAGCTGCGACTCTGTACCTAGATTGGAACAAAAGACGTACTGACATGTGGAGAGGAGACGTTTGCTTGATGAGACCTAACCAACTTTTCCATAATTTTGCACACAGACGACATAAGGGATATGAGCCTGTAATTGTTCGGTGTAGAGCGTGGACCTTTTTTGTTTAGAGGTAGAACACTGGCTGTTTTCCAGATGAATGAAAGAGAAGTTTGGAAAGAATTTTCAGAAATAATAGAAAGAGGTAGAGCGATTGAGGTGCATGTTCGTTTAAGGAAGATTGCTGGTATACCATCCGCCGTAGTGTTGACTCTGGCTTTGAGCTTAAATAAGAAATCTTCGATAACATGAAGAAAAAAGGTCATGGAAAGTGGAGAATCAAGAGTTCTGAGTGGACAGTGCGGAGTCAAGCCATTATCCTCTGTAAACACTTCTGATGTGAGAAAAGTTCAGAAAACATACCAGCTTTAGCAGCGTTCTAACAAATACAGTTACCATCGTTATTCTTTGAAGACATAATGATATTGTTTTCTTTGATTCGAGAATTAATAAATTTGAAAAAAAAATCTTTGGAGGAGCATCGAACGAGACTATTTTAGTTTGCTTTTGTTCTTCTTCAAAAAGTTTTTGCTTCAGAACTCCTATAAAATTTTTTATACGTTACAGAATTACCTTCTTGTCGCCAAGTTTTCAGTTTTTCAGTCATCAGTTTTCTTATCTCCAATGAGTTTTTTTTTCACAGAAGTGTTGAACCTCCTGGTAGGCACAAAGCGTTCTATTAAATCCGTAAAGGCGATCATAAAAGTTTAATACATAGCTTCTACAGTGAGTTGAGATAATTTAGCGAACCCGTTAATGTTGTTTTTTT
The DNA here is from genome assembly GCA_963572235.1 of Caenorhabditis japonica. Classification (NCBI taxonomy): domain Eukaryota; kingdom Metazoa; phylum Nematoda; class Chromadorea; order Rhabditida; family Rhabditidae; genus Caenorhabditis; species Caenorhabditis japonica. Next base: position 30,884,050 of record OY754344.1, read on the forward strand.
CTAGACTTGGCAGAACGCCACTGTTGAGACGCAGACACATGCGAAAAGGCGCGAATTCCTTAACGTAGGCTCTAGCACGATGTGTTTAGTTTTTACGGTAAATATCTTTTTCTTTTATTTAGCATCATCACCTTATTTCCAATATTGACCTTTCATGATTAGTCAAGATACAAAAATGATCTTCACTTATTTTCTATTTTGTCATTTTTCATAGAATATTCATTGTGTGCAACTTGAATTTTAGTTTTATTCATTTCACGCAGAAATCGGCATTTTCTGCAGAAAAAATGCAGAAAACGTTGTTTTCTGCTTGAAATGTAGAAGACAAAAATGCAAGTTGCACAATATAAAGAACCCCATTAAATGTTACTTAATTTATCGAAAATTGCAATTAAGTTTCGCTAATAAAGCATTGAACTTGTAGGTTTGTTGCTTGTTGAAAATGTCAGCATCTTATCAAATTATGGAGAACAACGTGCCACAGTCTTATCGGTGAGTTAAAGTTGAAAACCTACGCCAACCATTATTATGGAGCGGTAAGTTGTTCGCAAAAAACAAATACTCATTGGCTTTGGGATCAATTGATATTTTCTCATTTGTCATGTTCAGGCACCACGACGTATTTCTAAAAAATATTTCGAATTGCATAGATTTTTGTCTAACTTGCGCCAAACAGTCTAAAAATTCTCATTAGACTATTCAGTGTTTTCGCCGATTCGTTTACACGTGTATTTTAATTTTAATTGTTACGTGACCTTTTATTTGTACGTGTTTTTAAATTTATTTTTAAGACAGTCTTGCAGATCACTGCACCTTGCATTCGGAGACCCGCTTCAAAAACAGAAATCATTTGTCAATAGAACGCGCTTGCACTGCGTCTGCGTCTCGTATCTTGGCACACTCTCTCGCGCACATAAAAATATACTTTTCAGATTGTAAAAATGCATTTTTAAGTATTTTCTCGTTTCATTTTTGGAAAAGTCTCTGTGTTAAATGATAGTAATAACTTTTTAGTGTTTTGAGAAAAACAAGTTTCGAAAATTTATCATGTCTTTTGCGCACTTTATCTATTTTTAGTTGTTCTTCTATTTTCGAGGTTGCGTTATTTATACAAGTCGAATCGCTAACTTCGGTGGAGCGCACTTGCATAGAAACTCGCTGCGGGTCGCCGATCGTATGAGCGGCCTCCAAGGGTTGGTGAATGCACAGGTGAAATGCGACACGTGCATTACATCTCGCTGGTGACTTGCGCGCAAATGGCATGGGGGCACTGCATGGGTGTCATCATGGATGCGTAATGAATCTATCCCATTTATTGGCGCACCGTTGACGCATCATCGGCGCATTTTTGGCGTGTTATACATTCATAGTAGGTGAAGCGATCGACTGTCACCGATCTATTCTTAATGAATAATATTTAACTAGCGAGCCATTTAGAATTTATTTATGAAACAAAATCATTATTAAAAATATAGTCGCTAAATGCATGATCAGCCGCGCTCCACTGGATTCAAATTTGAGCTGCCATTAGTCGTTTGACATTTTTTTTTTCCATTTATTCGCTGCATATTTCTTTCCTTTTTATTTAAAATAAAAATGACACTAATTTTTTGTAAATTATTTATTGATTTCAGCAAACGCGCAAAGGAGAGAATACTGCTGTTCAGGAGTCGCAACTGTAAAGTGCTGGTGAGTATTTTGCCCTTATTTGTTAACGGCTTGTGTGAAAATCCTTTAAAAGATTCCTCAATGCCAATTTGTCCCTGTGGAACCGTGCCGCCAAACTAATACCAAAGAGATTGCATCCAAAGGCTTTTGCGGCGCGCCTAGGCGCTATTCCCCTAGACATCTTAACCCACACCCACACTTGACCAACTGGACTATTGCCGGTCCGATTAGTCATTTTACATTTTATTTGCTCTGCTTTTAAAATTCGTGTGTAACCATTACGTTGTAATTACACTTGAAAGCAAATAAATAAATTAAATTAAATTAAATACAGCGAGGCTTGTTGAAACATAAAATGTTTAAAAAAGTGAAATAAAAAATAAAAAAATTTTTAAGTTGGCAATTATCGTAATTCAAAAATGACTGAATGGGGAGGGAACGTAGGAAATGAACAGTGGGAAAGAAATGTTTGCCTTTATACAGCCATTAATCCAGTCAACACTTTGACAATACAGTTTACTTCCGGAAAGTAACATACCGCTTTCTGTCCGAACAAGACTTCCGTTTTGAAAAATATCGCACTCAAGGCCGTTATCCATTTCGGTATAATTCAATATTAGCCCCCACCCCAATATGGCCCCCACGTTGTATACAACCTTGTTAAAGCCCCCACCCAGTACAAAATGAGTGGGGGGTTTCACTTTAATGTGGGGGGGGGTCACAATTGATGAAAGTGTTCAATTATAGACCCCCACCTGTACAAAGTGGGGGGGTTAATATTGAAGAATCTGGTTTTCTTCAATTTTAGCCCCCAACAAATAAAACCCCACCATTTCTATTCAAGTTTAGCCCCCCTCTGTTCAAAATGAGTCTCCCATAAATTCAAATAAGACCCCCACTAGCTCAATTTTATCGAATTCAAAATAAGCCCCCCCACAAATTCCTACTCTTTTTGATATAAAACCTGGAGACTTCTGTTAAATTTCAGGACTCTAATCATTATCTTTATATAAAAATTGACTTACATTCTTTCCTGACCTGGTTTTGTTCAATTATACTCGGCGAATGCATCATCAGCCTTGCTCTACGGCACTTTTCAATTTTCAACAGTGTAGTGCGCCTAATTTGAACCGAAAAATCAAATTTTAACTGCAACTCGTCGTGAATACGTCATTTTCCGTTGAAAAAAGAAATAAAATACATTGTGCCTTTTTTAACCTGTTTTTTTCTACATTTTCCTTTTTTTTCTACATAAAAACCGGGTGGGGGACTATTGGGGTTATTCACGAGAAAAAAAACGGTTTGTTTTTGTTTTTTTTTCCAATTCACGCGATGTCGAGAATTGTAAAAAAATACAGGTAGAGAAATGGGGATATAGCATTGATAGTGAAGAGACACAGAGACTGCCCCCTTTCTTTGAACTCCTCACCTTCTGCGTCTCTTCAATATCAATGCTATAACAGGGGGCCCCCATTTCTCTACCTGTATTTTTTTTACAATTCTCGACATCGCGTGAATTGGAAAAAAAAACAAAAACAAACCGTTTTTTTTCTCATGAATAACTCCATATATTGTGTTTTCAATCGACTTGCGACATGAGAACGCGAGACTCCTCCCACTTTTTTGTGCGCGACCACGCGAACACAGTGATATTTGAAGAGACGCAGACAGGTAGCGCACAAATAAGTGGGCGGAGTCTCGCGGTCTCATGTCGCAAGTCGATTGAAAACACAATATTAGTGTTGTTTCTGGGGGCTTTATTTGAATTAGAGGTGGGGCTAAAATTGAATACTGCCGAACAATCGTACTCAAAGATATCGTACCCAAATTCAGTACCAAAGAGTAGCCGTAACCAAAGAGCAATCAAACTCAAATTAGGTATCCAAAGAATAGCCGTACCCAAAGATCAATCGTACCAAAAGATACCGTACCCAAATTTGGTATCCGAAGAATAGCCGTACCCAAAGTGCAATCGTACCCAAAGATACCGTACCCAAAATTGGTATCCAAAGAGTTTCCGTATCCAAAGATCCATCGTACCCAAAGAGTATGGCACCCAAAGACATGAGACCCACTGAGTATTGGTCACCTCAATTTCACGTAAAATCTTATGGTGACCCGCAAAAAATTGAATCGATTACAAAACGCTTTTTAACAACTTTTTAACAAACTTCCATCAGCGCGTTAGTAAAACATATCATGTGCTCTCAGTGTGCGGGGCTAAACCCACTTTCAAAAAATTTTGTGAGCTTCTAAACCTATATTAATGCAGAGACCAAATATTGAAATGGAATGGATGGGGCTACGCTGACTCGCAATTTGCAATAAACAAACAAGGATCTGTCACATTTACTGGCAATAAGTATGTTTTGCGTTGTAAAAAATACTGTTCAACATTGTGTTATAGATACGACATTTCGGGAAAAGTCATGCCACATTTTCGTCCATGGTTTGAAAGCCATCTAGGAATTGATCTGAACTACATTAGCCCGTCTCAGAATTTATCCGACGTTGTCATTGATGCGCCGGTTGAAAATGAAGAAATTGTTGAATACCTAAAGGAAAAAAATATTTCTTTTTCCAACGAGCCACGCATTCGTCTTATGCGAGCACATGGTCACACTGTTCATGATATGGTAAACTTACGGGAGGGCAAGATTCCACGTCTTCCTGATATTGTTGTTTGGCCAAAAACCGAGAGAGAAATTGTAAAGGTTAGTTATTTGTCAGTGGTTCATAGATTAAGAGCCGAAAAAACACAATTTCCCGGCAACCGGTCTCTTACTCAGGCAATTGAAAAAAAAATATTATGAGAAAATTTAGTAATATTCTGAGAAATTGTCATATTGTATACTCGGCGAATGCATCATCAGCCTCGCTCTACGGCACTTTTCAATTTTAGATAGGTACCGCAACATGTTTGAAAAACATGCGAATCCCGATTTCATTGTATTCTACGCCTCAATATTAGTACATTCCCATATTTTCTCCTCAAAATTCCCGCTAGTTCTCGAGTTTTAGCCGTTTAAAGTCGCGATTTTTCAGTACTAAATTTCTCTTGACTTTTTGAAAAGGGGCGGAGTCTGCAAGGTGCGGCGGGCGATTTGGCAATGGTATCTTTTTGACTAAATCGCTTTCTCTAATCAGAAACCACAACATTTCTGTCAATTATCGTTAAGATAATGAAATTTTCTAATGGGAAAAAATAATTGATAATTAAATTCTGTGTGGCTACTAACGGTTTTAATAAAAAATAAAATAAAAAATTGGGGTCATCGCTGAAAAAATTTCACAACCTTTTGTTGAAGTTTGGCGCTATATAACAAAAATGCGCGCAGTTGGATTTTAATTCTGTTTAAAAAATTGAATTCTACGTGTCCAAATCTATCAGAAACAATCATAAAACCTAGCGCAATCGACATGCATCACACCCAATAAAGCCATTTTTCTCATCCCATTTCACTTTTTCGACGATTTCAGTTGAAAATAGTCATTTTCAGTCAAATTTGATTTTACCAATCGATTCCTCGTGGCTGATTACGTATAAGTTGATATAAGTATTACTAGATTTGAGCACAGTATCCGACAAAATATGAGCGCAAATTCCAAAAACCAAAACCCAAAAGAAAAAATGGGAGGCCACGCCCCCCTCTCATTGCGGTGCCTAATTTTAGACAGTGTAGTGCGCCTTTTTTAAAGCGAAAAATCGATGTTTAACTGTAACTCGTCGTGGATACGTCATTTTTCGTAGAAAAGAAGTATAAAACTAGAATTCGAGTTAATCTAACAAGTGCAACACGGTTTTACAGTAATTTTGCAACAGAGCGAGGTTGATGATGTATTCGCCGACTATAAGATTATATAATATATTTGGCTGGCGCATTTGTCTTGGGAAGAAAATGCGTCAGCAATGTTGCTAGCGCAATATTAGACAAGATATTTCAAGAAACACGAGATATTACAAGATATTGTGAGATTTCAAAAATCTTTTAAGATATTAAAAGAAATTCTAAAATCCTGTGAGAAATTCGCAATATCTTTCTTATATATATTAAACTATTCAAGTATGTCCGTCTGTTCGCTTTGAAAGGTCAGGGTCAAGTTCACTCGGTTTTCACGTTTAACTATTTTTTTTTCTGTCACTGCGCCGATAGGCGCCAGATCAGACTTGTTACAAGATATTTCAAGATAATCCCAGAAATTGCGCAATATTGATTTTTTCATTAATCTATTTTTCCAATCGCGTTCTGCGCATTTCTGCCGTTTTTCCCTATATTTTAAACTTTTTTTTCACGTATTCGTTGATATTGATTTTTATAATGGATTCGTGACGGAGTGGCATTTCACGTGAAACTGGGAGACGAAAAATCTCTTCATTTCTTCAGTTATTTCGTTCATTTTCAAAATAAAAACGTGAAAAAATATTGTCACTCCGCCACAAATCCATTATACATACTTTACTCTACGTTTTCCTTCAATTCATTATTTTTCTGTGTTATTACTGCGTCGCGAAAAGCAGTCAGAGCGGAGCGCTGTGGTCTCGCCGCGAAAAGTGGTGGTCACAGCCGAGTCACAGCAGAGTCACAGCAGCGTCGCGCACCTTGCCACAGCAGCGTCGCGCGCTCTGTTCTGACAGGTTTTCGCGACGCAGTAATATTATCGATTCAATCTTTTGCCGGTTTCATGTGAAAACTCTGCAAACACCAAAGATATTTTTCAGAAATGAAAAGCGACAAGTGGCCACAATATATTGATAATTTTTTAATCGTATTGATAATTTTTTAATCGAAGGTTCTTCTTGCGTCAGGGACCTGGGACTTTTTACTGACTGTAAGCTCTCTTTCAAACTGCACATTGCCCGAATCGCTGCTCTTGCTCTCTTGCGCGCTAAACATTTTTTGAAATGCTTTTCTTCTCAGTCCACCAAATTCTATGCTCATTTATTCAGCACGTATGTTAGACCTCTTCTTGAATATTGCTCAGTAATTTATTCTCCTTCTCCTAGTGGCGTCTTAGCTAGTAAACTTGAACATTCTCTTCGTTTTTATACACGCCGGGTGTTGCAGCGGTGCAACATTCCATTTTCCTCTTATGAACACCGTCTAGAAATTCTTAATTTACCTTCCTTAAGGCACACCCGTCTCAAATCTCAACTCCTTCTTTTATATCGATTGGTTACTAATACTGCACATTTCCCCCATCTCACTGAGTATGCCGCTTTTGTTTCATCTTCTCGCAGACAAATGCTCTTAGTCAGGATTGATAGATGCTCCACGCACTTCTTTGCTAAAACTGTTCCTATTTGGAATTCTCTTCTCCGGAACTGCTCCTGCTTTTTATCTCCTTCAGAATTTCGCAACATTCTTGATGGTAATATTTCCCGTTTATGAATGTATCCCCTTCCCTCTAAACATAACTTTTTGCACTTTTATTCTCCCATACATTGTTAAATTTTTATTATAATGTACACTTTTACACTTTTTTTTTCTTATTTTAAACTTTTTTTCTCTTATCTGATTTTCTTCTTTTTTTTTATCAACTACGGTTTTCTCATGAATCCCGATGTGCCTCTTGCGGGGTGGATCGCGATCTTTCTTATTTTGATTCTTCACGCCCCATCGCTCATTTATTGGAATTTATCCCCGGTATTTTTTTTTTCAATTGAGTGTGAATGAATAAAGAATATATATATAATCACTCAACTTTTTTCATTGAGTTTAGTTGAAATTTTTCAAGGTGTTTGGTCTTAGATTTTCCGCGTTAAACCGGCAAGAAGATTGAATCAATAATACAATCGCAAAAATAGAGATGAATACTTTTTTTTAACTTTGGCGAAGCATCAAAATTCTCCGTTATTCATTCATTAAAAAAATAAACGCGGTGTTTGCGTACTTTTAAAATTCAAACAAAAGTGGGAACATTTCTCTTCATTTGCCATGATATTTCTTCAATTGCCGTTTGGATTTCAAAAGTACGCAAACACCGCGTTGCAATTTTTTGTTTTCACAATAGGTATCACGAGAAGACGGTGCTACCTTGGAATAGAACTCGCTCCAAATAGAACTGTAGCAATATAGAACTTGCTACGGAATAGAACTGTTCGGAATAGAACCGTTCGGTATAGAACTGTAGCGAAACAGAACTGTAGCAAAATAGAACTGTTTTGGGATAGAACTGTAGTGAAATAGAATTTCCAGAAATGGAGCTGTACAGGAAGCTGTGCGGAATCGAATTCAATAACGCACCAAGTACAACTGAATACTTATTCGAGCTGCTCTAGCTTTCCTGGGTCACTACAGCTCCACTTCAGGCAGTTCTATTTTGCTACAGTTATATTCCAAAATAATTCTGTTTCTGTACAGTTCTGTTTCGAGACAGTTCTATTTTGCTTCAGTTTTATTTCACAACAGTTCTATTCCAAAAAAGTTACATTCCGAAACAGTTCTATTCCAAAACAGTTCTATTCCGACACAGTTCTATTCCGAAACAGTTATATTTCGCCACAGTTCTGTTTCGAGCGAGTTCTATTCCGAGGTAGCACTGAAAAGACGCGTCCGCTCAGCTTTTTGCGTTGCGTTCAGTCAACAACCTGAGGGGTTTCAAATTTTCGATATACAGTCACGGGGTCGCCGAGGGAACATCGAGAAAGCGCGCTCTACGAGACTACCTTAACCAGCCAGATTGAATATTGACATCATGCCAAAATCGTGTTTTATATTGATTTCAGCCCTATTTTTTGTTGTAAAATGGCATTATAAACGTTTTTATTTATTTTATTACTTTTCTAATTCACTTTTATAATCGCTGAACGGAGAGAACAAAAAACATTTAAAAAATTGTTTTTATCCGAATAAAGACATTTTAGAATAGGATCGCCTTTTCCACATTTGGTTGCTTTTTGAGCATTCGTCGTCCAGGCAAGCGTTGCACACGTCGTCGAGCTCATAGCCGTTTGGTCCCAACAGTTTGCAGAACTTTCGCGGCTGAAAATATAGAATTCAACAAGCCTGGCTGAATCAAAAACTATTTTTGATCTTTTCTCATCTCTAAACTGTTTTTTATTTGACCTTATCCTCTACCCGGAGGCGAACGCAACGTCATGTTGCCAGCCGCGAACAAATCTACTCCTCGAGAGCGTTCATTCCGCGTGTCCCGTGTGGCGCAGGCGGTAGCACGCTTACCCGTCAAGTTTTTATTTGGCCGCGGGTGCTGAGTTCGACCCCGCCATGCGCCTTTGACACAGACACACAAAGATCCTCAGTTACAAACCCAAACGGAATTTTATATATAAGGATGATGTTTCATTTTTTGTGTATATAAATACGCTCGAATTTGCGTTTTTAATCGAAAAAATGAGGAATTCACTGCACCTTGCAGTGGGAGACTCGCTTCAAAAACCAGAGAAATCGGTCAATAGAGCGCGCGTGCACCGCGTCTGCGTCTTGTATCTCGGCACACTCTCTCGCTCACTTTTTTTGAAAATATGTTTTTCAGAGCATTAAAATGCATTTTAAAGTATCTTCTCGTTTCATTTTTGGAAAAATCTCTCTGTTAAAAGGTAGCAAATTTTTTTAGAGTGTTTTTAAATCAAATGTTTTGAAAATTGGTCGATTCTTCCGTGCACTCTATCGATTTTTAGTTATTCTTCTATTTTCGCAGGCATTTTTTTTATCCGAAAATTCATATTTTCTATTTTTCCCTTTAAATTAATATTTATTTTGTCTGAAATTTACAGTTTTACGTGCCATTCAACGAAAACCGGCCTTTGGTTTGGCGAGAAACCATAATTGTACAATTGCAATGTAAAAATTACGAAAAATTGTGCGACGAGTACTTTATCCCATTTCTTTTTTAGCTTAACTTGAAAACTGATATATCAATTATTTTTCTTATGTAAATCGCTAAAATCACATACAAATTCAATTTTTTTCTTGTTCATTGTTGATTGAAGTGTCATAAAGTTTTTGAAAATTAGAAATTTTTGTCGATCCCGTATTCCAGAACGATCCTAGACTCGAAAAAATATTTGAACACAATAATTCAAAACTATGGCTAAAAAATGTCGGCAAAAAAGAAAGAAAAACAAAAAATTGACAGCGTACAAGTAATTATTGGCTAATTTTGATAAACTTTGTTTTAAAAACGTTCTAAAAATTTTTACTTCCATTCAACAGAGCGATTTTTGAAAAAAGGGAACGAGAAAATGCTGAAAAATGGATTTTAATTATCTGCTTCGAAAAAAAGTGAGCGAGAGAGTGTGCCGAGATAAGAGGCGCAGGCAGGCGCGGCGCAAGTGCGCTCTATTGCCAATTTCCTCTGAATTTTGAATCTAGTCTCCCCATGCAAGGTGCAGTGGAATTGAAGAAATAGAGAGATGTTTCGTCTTTCAGTTTTACGTGAAATGTCACTCCGTCATCGCAAAAAAAAAACGTTCGTAATGTTTTACTTTTTTTTAGAAACCTGATCAATGACACAAGCTAAAATTTTTCCTCCGAATGTTTTTATGTAATGATTTTTTTTCTTCGAATTTTTGGTAATTAAACTTTTTTCTTACCTCTCACAATCGTCCTCCAATCGAAGACAACTTTCTTTTGGCTGAAGGCGGAATCTGCTGGCAGATGTGGCGTCGACGGTCTTGGTCTTCTGGCACTTGGCTGACATTCCTTCATAAGCGTGGAAATTCTTGAGAGCTTCGATTTTATGTTCTTGCGTGGGGCATTACTGAAAAATACTGAGATTGAATAAGTTCTAAGAATCAGAATAGGCTTACCTCTGACAGTGCGCCAAAAGATCATTCATGGAGCTTGTATTTGAAAGACTCCGTGAGCTGGGTTGCTGTTACAACGCTTGCGGAAGAAGCTCATGTAGCTGATGACCTAAAATAATCTTAATAATATCAAATTTATATGTCGCAAAAGCAGAAAGAGTTATTCATGATGGAAATATTAACAACAAATTAACGTGCTATTTTTGCGTATAAGTGGACAAAACAGCACATTAATTCAATTTGGAAACAAAAACGTCAAAAAATAGTGAAAAATCGATTCATGCGGTTTGAAATATGTTTTTAAAAAAACACAGACAGACAAAAACAAAGTTTTCCCATGATACAGAATTGATAGTGGAGAGAAAGAGAGACTTTCCTCACCCTCTCACCTTCCGCGTCTCTTCTTTATCAATGCTATATCATGGGAAAACTGTGTTTTTTTTTGTGATTAAAAAGAACATATTTAAACATCGATGAATTGGAAAAAAAAAACTAAAACCTATAAAAAGAAATAAATTGAAAACAGAGTTGAAAAAGAAAATAATTCAAAAACACACACAAGACAACAGAATTGAACGGCGCCGATTTCACTGTGTATCGCGTACGTGGATGAGTCGCTACGCATTTATTTGACCGCATTCGCGGTGCGGTCAAGATCATTTCAGCGATGTTCCTTCGGCGACCCCGTGTACAGTGCGCGTCATAATTATAAGACACCCCCCTTTTTTGAGGGTTTTGGGAAAACTAGAAGTTTTTATGAAACGGCATGTGGTGGATCTTTTTCAGCGGCTAAAATAACCCGGAAACCCAAATTTTCATGTACCTACCACAGAAATTACGACTACAGTATCAAAAAGTCGAAAAATCAGCCGCGTCATAATTATAAGACACCCCCAAAAAAATTAAGAATTTTTCAACTTTTTTCAGCTTTTTCAAACTTTTATAGGTTTTTTTTGCCGGTTTTACGGTTTTTATTCCTTTTGAAGATATTTTCTCAATTTTTACCAATGATTGTGGCATATTTGACCACTTTCTTTCAAGTTTCCAACTTTTTCACCGTCACATCTCCTTCAAGGATTTTGGTTGACTACAGTGATTCTAAGATGTGCAGAACAAATGACAAAACGTTTAGGCCAGCTGAAATTACGATGATTATGATTTAGGCCATGAGTTACATTCATTCACCTCATTTCAATCATCATGGGTCTCGTCCCTACTCTCTATTCCGAAGAGCAAGCTCAACTGGACATTATGATTCAACTTGGATTCAGTACTTTGCAGATGAGCAGAAGAATCACCCGTTTGCGATGCTGTATAAGAAACTACGTTCGAGATACAATGGCTCACGGCTCAGAAAAACCCACTGGACGTCCCAGAATCCTCAATGATCGAGATGAGCGATTTGTCGTGAGGTGAGTTTCCAACACTCTCGTTTTCTTGGAATTTGTGACTTGTAAGATGAACTACCAGGACACCCAGAATGGAATTGTCTTCTTTTTCAACCGCGGAAACCGCAAGAAGACTTCAAAAAGATAATGCGGCAATTCACAAAAGCTCATCGATAATGAACGGGATTTCCACGAAGAAGATCAAAGGTCTTGCTTGACCAGCCGACTCGCCAGACCTCAACCTCATAGAGAATGTCTGGGGACTTTTTGCACGAGCTGTTTATGGTCACGGAAAAAAGTTTCAAACTGTAGCAGAGCTCAAAAATGCCGCCTGGGACGAGATCCAGCCATCATACCTCGAGAGTCTTACTACTAGCAGGAACAAAAGACTATTCCAAGTGATGCGGAAGTTTGGAGGACCTAGTTCTTATTAAATTTCTGTTGTTTTCACTGGTTTTCTTTGACGTTTTGATTAATTTTCCTTTCATTAACAGTTTTCTGATCATTCTACATGAAATATTCTGAAGTCAAACTCAAAAACGTGTGAAACTTGAAAAGAATGGTCAAATAGGACACAAGTATTAATAAAAAGTAAGAAAATGACTGTAAAAAATAATAAAAAACGGTAAAACCGGCAAAAAAATAGATAAAAGTTTAAAAAGGTCGAAAAAAGTTGAAAAATGCATCATTTTTTTGGGGGTGTCTTATAATTATGACGCGGCTGAATTTTTGACTTTTTGGTACTGTAGTCGTAATTTCTGTAGTAGGTACATGAAAATTTGGGTTTCCGGGATATTTTAGCCGCTGAAAAAGATCCACCACATGTCGGGTCATAAAAACTTCTAGTTTTCCCAAAACCCTCAAAAAAGGGGGGTGTCTTATAATTATGACGCGCACTGTATCAAAGAAACCAAAACATATGCGAAAATAGCAAAACGCACAAAAAAATCTTGATGCTTAGCCTTTTCACTTTACAGTACTCCAAATAAACATAGGTTCATTCTCATTATTTGAAATATCTCTTTTTCTATAAGTTTTTAAAAACTATTACTATTAAAGAAAAGGCTGATACATAAAAAAAAACATAAGTGATATTAAAAAGAAAAACGCTTGAAAAAAATAAACCGAATTTATTCAAAAAACACGTTGAAAAAAAATCAAAAAAAAAAAAAAAAAGATAGGTTCACCCGATAAAAATCAACAAAAAACAACTTTAACAAAAATGAACGAAGATTAAAATGTTATTTAATAACTTGTATGACCTCCCTGATTGGTAGTCAGTTCAAAAATACGGGAATCAAGGGATGGGTAGAGGTTGTCAATAAGTTGCTGGTCCACAGTCAGCCAGGCCGCTTCAATCGCCCTCTTCAGCTGTGCAACATTGACGTAACTTTTGTTACCCTCATAAATTTTGTGCACCATGTATCCCCAAACGTTTTCGATAATGTTCATATCCAGAGACAGGCCGGCCAGTCCAGGATGGGGATCCTTCTGTCCTCCAACCATCTGATTGTGCGACGAGCTCTGTGACAAGGAGCTCCGTCCTGCATGAAAGTGAAGTTATGGTGTCGGTTTCGACGCCAAAAGTGAGCAAGACCACGTCTTAAACAAATTCTGTACTCAGCTCCGGCCATTCGCTTTGAAACGAAGCAGAGATTGACTCGTCCCACAGAGCTAATCGCCGCCCATACCATGCATCCTCCGCCTTTGAAGTTCCTGCGGGAAAAACGAAGTGGCTGTTTCCGCAAATCTTGCCAATACGATCGGTATCCACCCGGGCCATCACAATTGAATTTCTTTTCATCAGAAAAGATGACCTGGGATTGTAAACCTTGTTTACGACAATGACAGTAATCCTCACCTTTCTCCAGTCGGTTCGTGCGCTCTTTCTGGCGAACTCAAGGCGTTTTTGTTTATGTACTGCTGTGAGGAACGGTGCCTTCTTCATCTTCCTGTGTTTAATGAACTTTCTCTTCTTCAGGACAAGTCTCACTGCTTCAGAGAAAACGTTCAAGCCCAAATAACTCTTAATTTTGGCACAGGATGTGACGGCGTTTGACGTTTTGCGGACGATATTTCGCTTATCTCTGTCTAACAAGAGAGATGGCCGTCCAGGAGACTTTTTTGTGTCATAATGAAGCGGATCCTTTATGTAATTATTGACAACATTGATAGAGCTGCCCATAAAAACAGCAATTCGCCGGTTCGACATTCCCAGAGCAGGATTGGCATCGATTAGTCCTTGCTCGTAATCTGTCAACGGCTTTCCTCTGCCCATGGCTGTAAAACAATCAAAAAAATTAAGAATAGCTGTTTATTACCAAAAATAAAAATGAAAACCGAAAAAATAAACAAAAAAATAGGGGTGAACCTATCTTTTTTGGAATGAAAATTAACAAAAAATCAAATAAATCCAAATATCTCGCTTGCTCATATTAAAATTTATTCCGCTTCAAGACCCAAAATCGTGTCTTACTGTATCCTTTTTGTGGCACAAAAGGCTTTACATCCCTTTGATAAATAACCAGGATTTCTTCAAAACAGTGGGAGAACCTATGTTTATTTGGAGTACTGTATTGACTTGTCTTTTACTTTTTGTAATTTCAAAACATTTTATTTTTTTCTCATGGGGTAATTCACAAAATAGCAAAACGTTGTGGGAAAACTCGGAGAGCGCTTCGATTCTCTAAAATTTCTCATAATATTTTTTTTCAATTGCCTGAGTACTCTTATCTCAGCGATTTTTTCTGAGGACTCACGCTTGTCCCACGGAATCCTCAGAAAAAACCTTTCTATTTGCACACTCTCTCGCTAATAGAACACACCGACCCCTCATAGAGGTCTCGGAAAATTTGACCTCATCGATGCCTCGGAATGATATTAGGCTGGCGAAAAAGTTTTTTCCGAAAATTTTGAAATTCGCGCCAAAGAAAGTGCTGGAGCTTAGGGCACTTGTTTGTTGTACTATTGTATAGAACCTTTTAGAAACTTCTCCCCCATACGTACAGGGTGCGTCAAAATTACGTGCACTACTTCCAACGCGCATTATGACAAAAGTGGAAGTCCAAAACACATGAAAATCAACAGAAAGTTCATTCAATAGTTTAGAAATATAATGCCAAAAGATTATTAAATTCGGCCTTTTTTGGCGGCAATGACAAAACGAAGAAGTCGTGGGTAAGATTCCACCGTGGCACGGAGGTACTCAATTTGTCCCATTCTTCGACAAAAGTCTTCTCTGAAAGCTTCCAGACTAGAATGGGGTCTTGCACATACTATATTTTGAAGTACTCTCCAGATGGAGAAGTCGAACGGATTTAGATCCGGAGAAGATACAGGCCATCTATCCTTCTTTATGAACGCCGGCAAGTGGGCTTTGCACCAGTCCTGGGTGTACTTTTCCGTGTGAGGAGACGCTCCGTCTTCCTGGTATAGAAAAATGATGCAATAATGAAAATAAAAATTGAATATTGTGCGCACGAAGTGCATCAGCACGCGTTGCCATAGCGTGAAAGTTTAGTGCACGTAATTTTGACGCACTCTGTATATAAGGCACGCGTGTTTCCTGGCGAGACCACCGCCACCGATCGCACCGTGCGTAATTGGTTCACTCGTTTTCAATCGGGAGAAAATCGTTTCGAAGACAACGACCGCTTTGGCAGACCTACCGTCTTGAACAACGACCTGCTACGCGACGCCGTGAAGGAGAAACTAGATGTAATTACGCGATAGCTGGAGACCATGCTTCACTGCAGTCACCAAATCATCAGCGATCGTCTTCACGATCTCGGTTACCGACGAGTGCTGGCGAGATGGGTACCCCATGCTCTCTCTCCCTACCAGATGCAGGCTCGTGTGACGGCCTGTCAGTCTCTTCTTCTCACTCCACAAAGGAAAAAGTTTCTGGCTGACCTTGTTACAGGGGATGAGAGCTGGGTACTCTAGAATAACGACACCCACCGCGCTGTCTTGATTCCTCGTGGGAAAGAGCCGCCAGTGCAGACGAAGGCCAATCTTCATAAGAAGAAATGTTTGCTTTCCTGCTTTAGGGTCGCGAAGGGCATGCTGTACAACGAGTTTCTCCCGCAAGGGTTACTTACTTAGTTACTTACTTAGTCGATCCGTTCTTGGATAACCTGATGTGGTCGCGGATCACAGCTTACCAAGCCATTCGGTCCTTGGCGATTGTTGACCAGTGTGTTATGAGATCTTCGTCATCAAATAATGATATTTCCTTCTGTAGGGAGTCGCACCATCTCATCCGTGGTCTTCCAACGGGTCGCTTCTCGCCTATGGGATACCATTCTTGCACAAGCCTCGTCCATCTGCCATCGTTTCTTCGCATTATGTGTCCGGCTCATCCAAGATTCTTTTTCTTGATGACTAGTAGGGGATCTCGGCCCTCCGATTGTGCTCGGATATCTTCCCTGTCCAGATTCCTTTGACGTTGTTTCGATAATGAGATTCCGACTAATCGTCTTTCTAATGCTGCGTGGGTCACTCTAACTCTTTTGGAAACTGCCTGCGTAAAGGTCCAGACTTCAGAGTCATACGCGAGAGCCGGTGAAACGATGGAATCGAAGAGTTGAGCTTGGATTCGCGGGCAAGACAAGGCATATGTGGTGTTCTTGATGTTGTTGAACGCAGCCCATGCTGCTCGGCGTCTTCGGTGAAGTTCCGGCTCTAATTCGTTGTTATGGTTGTGTAGCCTACCGAGGTAGTCGTACAGACATCGCGTCTTCTGATTATCACCACTTCCGACCGCTCAAGCTGTTCCTGAAAGAGAAGCGATTCGCGAAGTACGAAGACCTCAAAATGGCAGTTTTCGACTTCTTCGACTCGCAGTCCGCCGCGTTCTGGAAGAAGGGCATCGACGAGCGCCCAGAGCGATGGCTCACAGTTGTGACTAATGATGGTCAATATATTGTTGATTGATCATGCTAGGAAATAAAGTTGATTAAAAAAATAAAATTGCGAAATGTTTCGGAAAAAACTTTTTTGCCAGCCTAATGAAACATGAACTCAGATTATCTGCTCAAAAACTTTGGGTATCTGTTCAGAATTTTTATACAAAGCACGGGTAAGGGTGTAACCTTTTTTTAAATAACTTTGAGGGGTCTGCGTTTTTTCCAGAGCAGCGGAGATGTCGAAATTTTTCTGAGGCCTCCGCGTGACATTTTTTTTTCTTTTGATTCGTGTAGAATTACTTTTATTCTGTCAGTGCGAAGGGAAGGGAAATTGTGTGCCTCTTTTGGGTTTCCCAGTTCCCAACAATCAAACTATCCAACCAAATCTGAAAAAAACTGAGTGACACTGAAAGAAAATCAAACGCATGAAATGGTGCGCGTAGTGATTGCAACAGGGCGCATGTTCATTGTAAAAAAATCAAACATTTTAGCGAGAAATGCGAGACAACATAAAACAATATGGCACGACATGTAATCGACTCAGCTGTCGCGACAGCTACAGTACCGGACAAAAAGATATCATATTTTGGTTTTTGGAGTATAACTTTTGAATGGAGAGGGGTTCTGAAAATTTGCATGAATCTGTCTCGTAATGTTTTTGACAAGCTCGAAAAATGGATTTGGTCATTTTTGAAAACTGCGGATTTTTCAAAAAATTTCAGATGCCAAAATTTTCGACCCAAAAAATTTTTTTTTTTCAGAATTTTTCAGACTCGAAATTTATTTTTTAAATTGAAGTTTCAAAACTAAAAGTATGATTTTAGTTGACTATGAGTCGATCGGACAATTTTCAGCTGACTTACAGCACTTTGAATATCAGGGTCTACATGGGTAAGTCAACTATAACTTTTATTGAGGATCACCAAAACCGAAGAAAATTAAATAAACGTTGCTTTTTAACAGTTTTTAACTAATTTGCCTTAATTTTCTTTAGTTTTGGTGATTCTCAATAAAAGTTATAGTTGACTTACCCATGTGGACCCTGATATTCAAAGTGCTGTAAGTCAGCTGAAAATTGTCCGATCGACCCATAGTCAACTAAAATCATACTTTTGATTTTGAAACTTCAATTTAAAAATACATTTCGAGCCTGAAAAATTCTGAAAAAAAATTTTTTTTGGGTCGAAAATTTTGGCATCTGAAATTTTTTGAAAAATCCGCAGTTTTCAAAAATGACCAAATCCATTTTTGGAGCTTGTCAAAAACATTACGGGACAATTTCATACAAATTTTCAGAACCATAACCCTCACCATTCAAAAGTTATACTCCAAAAACCAAAATATGATATCTTTTTGTCCGGTACTGTAAGTTGATTATTGTTTATTTCTCACGTTGAAAACAAAGAAAACAATTGCAGGTTATTGAAGGAGCAATGAGCCATAACTGCGCAATTATTCCAATTGGTGGTGGAACTTCTGTTACCAATGCGCTGGAAACTCCAGTAAACGAAACTCGTTTGGTGATTTCGCTCGATATGGCTCTGCTTGATAAAATTTTGTGGATTGATAGAGAAAACCTCACATGTCGTGCCGAGGCAGGAATTGTCGGTCAAAGTCTTGAACGGCATCTAAATGAAAAAGGATACACATGCGGACATGAACCTGACTCTATAGAATTTTCAACTCTGGGGGGGTGGGTCTCAACCAGAGCTAGTGGTATGAAAAAAAACAGGTAACTAAACTTCCACAGATTACATTGAAACGTCATGTTCAGGTACGGCAACATTGAGGATTTAGTTGTACATCTAAATTTTGTTTGCCCGAAAGGAATAATTCAAAAACAGTGTCAAGTTCCTCGTATTTCATCAGGACCTGATATTCATGAGATTATTCTTGGATCAGAGGGAACACTAGGTGTAATATCAGAAGTTACTATCAAAATCTTTCCTCTACCAGAGATTAAGAAGTTTGGTAGTTTTGTTTTCCCAAATTTTGAATCCGGAGTAAACTTCTTCCGTGAGGTGGCAGCAAAACGAATTCAACCTGCATCGCTTCGTCTAATGGACAATGATCAGTTTGTGATGGGACAAGCCTTAAAGATTGCTTCGGACTCCTGGTGGGCTAGCTTAAAAAATTCTGTGAGCAAGATGTACATTACGTCGTGGAAAGGATTCAAGGGTGACCAAATATGTGCTGCAACCTGTGTATATGAGGGATGCCGGAGCGAGGTTGAACAACAGGAAGAAAGCCTTAACAAATTGGCCTGCAAATTTCACGGTGTTGTGGGTGGCGAAGAGAATGGTCGGTATGGATATCGCTTAACGTTTGCAATTGCATATCTGCGTGTAAGTTTGCGGCGTATTGAAAAAAACAAGTAGCGGCAAATATGTCACAATTTTAGGATCTTGGCATGAATCATGGAGTTCTTGGAGAGTCCTTTGAAACTTCTGTCCCGTGGGATAAAGTTCTCACTCTGTGTAGAAATGTTAAAGAACTCATGCGGAGAGAAGCCAAATCTCAAGGAGTAGTGCATCCCGTACTAGCAAGCTGTCGAGTCACACAAGTTTATGATGCGGGCGCATGTGTTTACTTTTATTTTGGTTTTAACGCAAAAGGACTGATAAATGGTCTTCAAGTTTATGACAAAATAGAGGTGCGACGGGAATGAAGTATTTGAATACGTTTTGCATGTTTAATTTTCAGACGGCTGCACGTGATGAGATCATAGCATGTGGTGGCAGTATCTCTCACCACCATGGTGTGGGAAAAATTCGAAAGCAATGGATGCTGACAACAAATGGAGCGGTGGGAATTGCTCTTTTAAAAGCAATTAAGAGTGAACTAGATCCTGCGAACATCTTTGCAAACGCCAACCTAATTGACATCATCGGTTCGCCACATTCCAAATTGTAAACCGACAAACCGTAAAGCCTGTATTAGACTTTCATGCAAGTCTATTGTTCAAAAGCCTCGCCCGGGTGCAAGTCAATTAGAGGGGCAAGTCTAATAAAAGGTGCAAGTCTATTGTTCAAACCTTGAAAAGGCTAGGTAGTATTTTTAATTTAAAATTTTATGTCAGAGAGTTTTTGGCTAAATCGGCTAATTGCTGCCTAAATCGCAGCCATTCGACGGCAATTCGCCGTCGAAGTCGGCGAAGCTGCCCACGGACATCGACATATTCCATTTTCGATTTTTGATCTTTCCACTGCTGAATGTTTTTTCTCGAAACTCCTCATTTTTCAGCCGCGTTACAGTTATTCGTTGTGCAAGCATAGTCGACCACCACTTTCTTGAAATCTAATGTGAAATTTAACCTTTTTTCAGGCAGGAGCTTTAGTATTTACCTCATCAATATCCGACATTGGAAAAAAAATCAATTAAGTATTTGAAACACAAAAAAACCGAAAAAAACATCACTAATTAAAAAAAATTCGAAACATTGAAGTGAAAGTACGCAATTTTTTCCGCAGTTATTGCGTATGCAGAGAGGCAAGTCTATTAAAGGGGCAAGTCTATTAGAGGGGTAAGTCTAATAAAGGGGCAAATCTAATACAGGTTTTACGGTATGTCTAAAGTTTTATGTTATTATTTAAATTTTCATTCAGTTTTATTTTCCCATATTTTTATATTTATAATGCATATATTTTGTTTGAATTTTTATGAACACCAACCCTACCTGAATTACACCATATATTTTGTTTGAATTTTTATGAACACCAACCCTACCTGAATTACACCTATCTGTCCCCGCGCAACACCAAAAAGTCATTTTTTTGGACGGTCAATAAGTTTAGGACCCCTCTTGGAAATTTGGTGGATTTGTGAATTTTTTAATCGGATTTTCGTTTCAAAACTTGAAATTTGTTTTATCTTTGTGGTTTTTCTTATAGTTTTGTATAGAATTCGTATTTTTTCCACGTTTTTCACATCATTTTGTGAAATATTTTGCGGTTTTTCCGGTCTTGTGGTAAAGAATAGTGATTGCATCGCTTCGAGGACTGGCCCCTTGAAAAAAAATTCCCAGTTTTTGCTTTTTTATCGTCCAGAGCACCTTAATTTAGGGGGGGATACCCTTTTTAGATTTTTGAATAAGACCGTCCCCGACCCGCTAAAAGGGGCGGAGTCTGGAAAATTTTTTCCGTTTTTTGACCATAACATAGTTTAAACTTGAGTTTTTTGCAAGATTTTTTTTACGATTCCTATTTATTTTTTGAGACGCATCGTCACGTATTGTTTTCACAATTTTAGAAATTAGTTATCGATAAGTTCTTATCACCGGACACATTTCAAACCTCAAAAAAAAAACTTTTCCTTCGCTCAGAAATTCTGCAAAAAATACCTGTAATACAACAGCCAATTGTCTACAAGATTTTGTGTTTGTTGAAACAAAAATCCTCATACGTTTTTGAGATAAAAATTGATATGTGTAAATTTTCACGATATATGACGGTTTTTCACGTTTTCCGGCTCGGGGACTGTTTTTTTCAAAAAGTTTCTCATGATCATTTTTGAAGAACTGTTTATTGCGCATCGTTTGTTTTTTTAAATTTTTTCATTAGTGCATTTTGAAGCAAGTTATCAATCGATAAAACAAGCTTTTGGTTTTTTGCTCATAACTTGGTTCAAATTCATTTTTATGATTAAATTTTTTTACCAATCGATTTATAATTCAATTTTACATCATGTTATATTTTTTATTTATTTTTCCGGCAAATTTGAAATGAGTTTTTGTACGTTTTTCAACTATCGATTTTTTCAAACAATTTTTCTCAAAAATGAACTCTGCGATTGGTTTGAAATTTTTACTTGTTACAGTGTGCTATGTGTACTAATTTGTCGTGCAACAGTCGTCAAAAAAAGCGAACGTTTTTTTGAGATAAAAATCGATATGTGCAAAATTTCACAAAATTTGACGGTTTTTCACGTTTTCCGGCTCGGGGAGTGATTTCTCCAAAAAGTTTTACATGATCACTTTTGAAGAACTATTAAATGCGCATTGTTTGCTTTTTTTAGTTTATTGATTAATGCTGTTTGAAGAAAGTTATCAATCGATAAAAATTTGGTTTTGGTTTTTTGCTCATAACTTGGTTCAAATTCATTTTTAAGTTTTTACCAATCGATTTGAAATTTAATTTTACATCATAATTTATTTTTTTTATATTTTACCGGCAAATTTGAAATAGGTTTTTTAACGTTTTTCAATTATCGATTTTTTCAAAGCTGATTTTCTCAAAAATGAGCCTAACGATTTTTATTTAAAAAATACTACTGTTAGTGCACACTAAATACTACCTTTTGATATATGGCTTGTCACATAAAGCGACCGTTTACTAGAAGATAAAAAATAAAACATGCAAAATTTTCTGAAATTTGACGGTTTTTTACATTTTTCGGCTCGGGGAGTGATTTTTTCGGAAAATTTCTCAGGAACTTTTTTGAAGAACTTTTTATTGCGCACAGTTTTCTTTTTTTAGTTTACTGATTGGTATTGTTTTAATCAAGTTATCAATTGATAAAAGCAATTTTTGGTTTCTTAATCATAACTTGGTTTAAAGTTATTTTTGTGAACGTATTTTTTTACGAATCGTTTTTAAATTCAATTTTACGTCTAGATTTATTTTTTTCAATTTTTTCTAAACCGTTTCGGTCGGGTTTTAATGGTTTTTGAAATATCGATTTTTCAAACCCAATTTTCTCAAAAATGAGTCTAACGATTTTTATAAAAAAAAATACGACTGTTAGTGCACACTAAATACTACTTTTTGATATAAAACTTGTCACATAAAGCGACCGTTTACTAAAAGATAAAAAATAATATATGCAAAATTTTCTGAAATTTAACGGTTTTTTACATTTTCCGGTTCGGGGAGTGATTTTTTCGGAAAATTTCTCAGAAACTTTTTTGAAGAACTTTTTATTGCGCACAGTTTTCTTTTTTTAGTTTACTGATTGGTATTGTTTTAATCAAGTTATCAATTGATAAAAGCAATCTTTGGTTTTTTGATCATAACTTGGTTTAAAATTATTTTTGTTAACGTATTTTTTTACGAATCGTTTTTAAATTTAATTTTACGTATAAATTTATTTTTTTCAATTTTTCCAGACCGTTTCGGTCGGGTTTTGATGGTTTTTGAAATATCGATTTTTTCAAACCCAATTTTCTCAAAAATGAGTCTAACGATTTTTATGAAAAAAATACTGCTGTTAGTGCATATTAATCGTTTACTGTAAGATAAAAAAATATATATGCAAAATTTTCTGAAAATTGACGGTTTTTTACATTTTCCGGCTCGGGGAGTGATTTTTTCGGAAAATTTCTCGGGAACTTTTTCGAAGAACTTTTTATTGCGCACGTTTTGGTTTTTTTATTTTATTGATTGGTATTGTTTTATTCAAGTTATCAATTGATAAAAGAAACCTTTTATTTTTGTGAACGTATTTTTTCACGAATCGTTTTCAAATTCAATTTTACGTAGGGACCGCAACGAGTTATCCAAAAGTCGAAATTTCCGAATATTTTTGGTTGGAATGTGTTCTTTGGCTCAATATGAGTACGCTGTCAAATTTTTTTCAAAAAATGTTCGGTAATTCTCGAGTTATACCGTCCCAAAGTAGCACTGTTTTCTCCCAAGATTTGCATGAGGCGGGCCGTCGAGACGCGAGAAAAGAGACGCCCGACAGAGCGAGAGTGAGCGAGAGACAACACAAAATGAAGAGAGGTGAGGGGGACTGTATTCTCCACCGCTGCTTGCGAGATCAGCATTTTCAACGGAAAACGGTATTTTTCGCACAGAAATCGGCTCGAAAAAAAAATCGGAAACTAGCCACAATATTAATTTTTACATGGTTTTGTAGCAAATTTTACGCTGAATCTGTATATGAAGAATTAGCCGCGTGCTCCATATTTGCGACCTTCAAATCCTCAAAAAACTGAAGTTTTGGGTGAACATGCTTCATTCAAATGTACATAAAATTGCTCCAAGTGAGTCAAGTGCTCTAAATTTTTGTATTTAAGCTCTAAGAGGGTTTATCTTTGTATTCCACAAATAAAAAACTAGGGTCGTCGCTGAAATTTTTCTAGAATTTTTCCTTGAAGTTTGACAAGCTTTAAAAAAAATCGGAAACTAGCAGGACAGAAACTGATTTCAGAAATGAATTCCCCACATCTTAAACTATCTGTATACTGAAAATTAGCCGCGTGCCCCGGTAAAATCGACCACACGGGTAAAAAAAGTGAGCTCCATTTTTGTTTTCTCCTTTTTCTGTGAAAACTATGCATTTTCATGTAAAACCAACTTGTTCATTAGATTCAGCATGGCCGATTACATCTAAAGAGATAGTTTTGAGTATCATACTTCAATCCGGGGGCTCCTTACAGGCCTGTAAACATGCGCGCGCGAACTGGGGAGAAAAATCGTCTGACTCCGCCCACCCCTTTGCGCTCCCTAATTTTACGTCTAAATTTATTTTTTTCAATTTTTTCCAAACCGTTTCGGTCGGGGTTTGATGGTATTTGAAATATCGATTTTTTCAAATGAATTTTTCTCAAAAATGAATTCAGCGATCTCTATAAAAAAAAGTTTTTAATACCTTAATTTAGTGTAATAAGCGGAAGATGTGTCTTAGATTTTTTCAAATAATGAGGCAAAGAGATTGCCCAACAAGAGCAGTTTTACAACTGTCTACTGACGGGGAAATGGCAAGAGAGTGCACGAAAAAGTCAAATGGCAAGAGAGTGCACAAAATGAGGAGGGTCCTGTTTTGAATATCTGTCTATTGTCATCTACACATTCTGGTTCTGCCATGTTTATCTACATAACAAACCCTACACAAGACAAAAAATAGAAAAAAAAAAGACAAAAAATAGCAATCTTTCTTATATAGAAAATTTTAGATTAGTCTGTGTGTTTGTTTGTGTGTCTCACACACAAGATTACAGTCGACAAAACTCGATCACGCGACCTGTCGAATGACGTTCAAACGTGCTAACCACTATACCACAAGGGTCACGAGAACTTGAGAGAAATAGGGAAAACAAATAATTGCCATCTTTCTTAAATAGAAAATTTTAGATTAGTCTGTGTGTTTGTTTGTGTGTCTCACACACGGGTTTGCAGTCGACAAAACTCGATCCAGCGACCTCTAGATTGACGTTCAAACGCGCTAACCACTAAACCACACAGGTGATTCGCGACTTATGCATTATATGCGCAGACAAATAATTTACAAATTGTACATGAATCGCGAAGAAGAAATTCGCGATTTGAGCACAATTTGTAAATAAAAAATTGTCGACATATGGTCGGTATCCCTCAATTATCGGTAAATTATTGACAAATCGCAAACATACAATTGGCGAATCCCGAAAGAACTCTCGCAGCGAACTCTTGCTCGTCCTCAATTGAGTCCCAAATTAATTCATTTCTGCCCCTAAAATGTTATTTTTTTTGCTATTTTTCCTGGTTTTTTTCTGAAAATGCTTCAATATTTTTATAATTTTCATTCCTTCTTGCTTTTTGTCAACTTTTTCCTTCGTTAATCTTATATTTACAGACACCTCAGCAGTCATTCACAAAAAAGGCGCGCGACAACCAAGGAAAATGTGAGTTTTCAAATATAAGCAATGAAGAACCTAGGTTAAAAATGTTTTTGCTTTTGAAATGTAGAAAAAATTTTCAATTTTTAGTTGTTTCTTTTTGTTGCTAAATTCATCGTGTTTGAATTAAAATCTGAGAAAGACGCTGTTCTAGTTTCTTAAATGTTCTGTGTTTGAAAAATTTTGATAAAAGACGGATACATGACAGAACCAGTTCTTAAAGAGTAGCGATTGCGAGAGAAAAAAAATTTAATTTACTATTTTTCAGGGCAACGATAAGCAAGCAACTCCGAACGAGAACTCAAGGATCAACGCAAGGATCAACAAGCAACTGCGAATGTCAGCGCAAGGAGACCGATGTTTATTTAAGATAATTTGACCCACGATTAGGATAAAATTTGAAGAACGCTCCGATATGTTTTAAACTTTTCATGCCTGGCATGTTTTTTGTCCACATATACCAAAGTTACAGACTGATCGGAGCATTCTCAGATATTTTTTCCTAATCTTTTTCTTATTTGCTTGATATTTATATGAAATTCTCTCCCCCCCCCCCCCCCCCCTATTGTTCATTGTTTAGTATTGTTTATTCTGGTAGATGTGTTTAATTTTTTTATTGTTAATTCTGTAGAACTTTTCTAATTATTTTTTTGACTTGTCTTTGGATTTATCATGTACTTTTTTTTTTAAAGTTTTGAATATAATAAACCAACATACTCTTGTTACAAAATACATATAAAATTGATAAGCTTAATAAGGAAATTAATTGTTTGATCAGAGAATTTTTACGGCAAAGCATACTGAATTTTTCGGGATTTGCCATTTGTGTGCGAACAAAATTATTGTCGGCGAAAATTTCATTTCGGGAATTGCCAATTATTGGTCATTTTTTTCGCGATATTCATATAATTTCCGAATAAATTGTAAATTTTCGCTAATTGCAAATTGTGCGCGAACAAAAGTAATGTTCACGCGTACCCATTTCGCAAACGCGCGAACAATTTTTGACAAATTATTTGTGTCACGCGAATCACCTGTGCACAAGGGTCACGAGAACTTGAGAAAAATAGGGAAAAGAAATGATTGTCATTTCTATTCAAAAAAAAAACAAAAATATGTAAAAATCAACATTTGACGAAGGCGACTTAGTCGCCACAAGCTGCAAGCTTGTTTCTATAAAAAAAAACAAAAATCAGTAAAAATAAATATTTGACGAAGGCGACTTAGTCGCCACAAGCTGCAAGCTTAGGCTTCGGCGCAGGCTACGCCTGCGTCATTTGGTCTTAGGCGCAGAGGCCCATGTGACAAAACCCGGCTCATTATATATCATTCGAAAGCATTTTTTATGGCGAACATTTTGGCTTTTGTGAAATTTCAATCTGGTTCTCGTGTGGAAGGTTACTGTAGATCAAAGCAAAACTGCAAAAAACTTTAAAAATTCATAACTTGCTTCATTTTTATCGTACAGCGAGCACTTTTCGCCAGCATGTGCACCTACAGGAAGCAGCACGAGACACAGGAGCAAGGCTCGCGCGCAGTTGTTAAAGTGTCGTGGCGCGGGAAGCATGTGTGATACCTTAAAATTTTGCGACCGTAGGGAGCCGGGTGGAAGTATGCGAGCGATTTCGGAGAACAACCAACTGCCCCAGGGCCCTGTATTTCACACACCCACCTAGAAAAAAAAAAGTGAAAAATTACCCAAATATTTTCCATCGTCCTCATCATCGTCCTCCTTCTCGTCCTCCTCCTCGTCATCATCCTCGTCCTCGTCCTCGTCGTCGTCGTCGTCGTTCGACCCGGGGTCCATCGCGCTCCAGTCCATTTTGAGAAGAATCTGAATAAATAAAATTGGTAAATATGCACCCAAAAAAAGGAAAAAAAACACACCTCTTATTTTCCTCGTCATCCTCGTCTTCGTCCGACCCGGGGTCCATCGCGCGCAGTCCAGTAGACACTGAATGCTCTTCAAAAGATTTCTGCCAAACGGGTTAGATAAATAGATATGATTGGGATAAGCTGATTTACTCAGACTCATAACCGCATTTTTTAATTCATATACAGGAATAAATTTGTTATTATTATTAATTGTATTAGAACTTTTCGTTAAACGAGAAAAAACTGGGATGCTGTATAAAGGATAAAAAAAATAAGTTTTTAAATTTTGAAATGAATAAGACTAGTGTTGATATTAGACTAGGGGTGGTTTTTAAATTGTGTAATGAATAAAGGTTATTACAATTTCGACTAGTGTTGAAATTAGACTAGGGGTGGTATTTATCACATGAGGAAAAAACAAAAAAAAAAACGGGGAAAAAATGAGGAGTAAAAAGAAGAAAAAAGAGAGAGAAAAAGAGAGAGAGAAAAAACCTATGTACACTCCGCGTCTTCATCATCATCCAATTGCGCAGTCGCACTATTGCGTTTGCGAGTGGGTTTTTGTGGTACGATGGCGACGTCGTCTTCAATTGCTGGTAAGTTGAAGAAACCTTCCAATTTGTACATCTTCCTCGAAGTTTTCACCTTCGCTTCGTTGTCTTCCGTGGACAAACACGCCACTCGCTGGAACGTGCTCGGCATTTTCCAGCTGCTTTGCCAGTTGCGGATCACGCCAGGTCCCGCCGCGACGAACGCCACTGGCGTACGGATTTCGACTGAACTTCCTGAAAATTTTAAATGTTACAATTATTGGGGTTTTCTAAGGTAAATTGGAGAAAAAAAAAAGAGGCCGTACCGTTTATCACGCCAATCATCACGTGTTTGTTCTCAGGAGCGTAGTGGAGAAGTTGCTGCAGGGCTCCACCATCCGGCTGAACGCACACGAGTTGGACATCTCGTTTTGCAAGACTTTCGACGTTCGGTGGGATTGTGTTGCAGGTGACAAGAAATGAATCGTCAGGCACTTCTTCAAGAGAAGAACACTCGATGAGACCGTGGCAATCGAATCTCGGTGCTTTCGGCGACTGATCTTCGGATGTGCCTTTAGATTTGCGGGCGGCGGTGGTGGTGGTGGTGGCGCCTATTGCGACTATGAGCCGGAGTTTCTGTAAATTAGAAATATTTATTGAGATTTAGACCCCGGGCTTCGGCGCAGGCTACGCCTGCGTCATTTGGTCTTAGGCGCAGAGGCCCATGTGACAAAACCCGGCTCATTATATATCATTCGAAAGCATTTTTGATGGGGAACATTTTGGCGCTAAAGAGACTTCACGTTGGGTCTCGTGTGGAAGGTTACTGTAGATCAAAGCAAAACTAAAAAAATCTTTAAAAATTCATAACTTGCTTCATTTTAATCGTACAGCGAGCACTCTTCGCGTGCATAAGCACCTACACACCGCGCATCATCCCAAATTTTTTCAGATTTTTCTGACCTACCGTAACCCGGGAAAATCGATTTCAAATTTCAAACATTTATAACTTTTTTTTGATCGTTCGAAAAGTTTTGAAAAAAATTCAGCGTGTGTTAACGGCTAGTCGTAACGACCTGTCAAATTTAGAGAAAAAAATTTTCGGTACACTTTTGAGATAGGATTTTCAAAAAATATTTTCTCGCTGCACGTTGGAATTATCAGTTTGTTGTCAACTAACTTTTTGTTAAACTTTGTTAGATGTACACTGTCTATTTTTTCCAAAATTTTTCAGGTCGTCTGCAAAAAGTTACGGTCGATCAAAAAAGACAAGTGGGCTTCAAATACAAAATTTGGTAGTAGAAAATATTCTATAAAAAACTACAGCATTTGTTATAGTCGGTCCCAATTTTTTAGAAAAATTCATCGAAGCTTTCGCGAGATATTTTTTTTCAAAGTTTTGGCCTAATTTCTGATTTTATTTAAATCCTGTTCTTATTTTCTCCTATTTTGCAACACTACTGTATAGGGCTAGTTGAAATGCACCCGTCCTAATTTTTTCAGATTTTTCTGATCACTTTCCGATTTTTTACAAAATTATTAAACATTTTTTTGCAAAAACTGGCTTTTTTATGCACTTGGAAGCCTCTGCAACGTTTCAAAGTCTTTAACGCATCCATTACAAAAGCTTGCAGCGGAGAGGAATCGAACTGGCGGGGGAAACAGCTGCGCTGGACTCGTAGGCAGACGCACTACCATCTGCGCCCACAGGTTTTGCGCGATAGGCCTATAATAGGTTGCGCGATAGGCCTATCAAGTACCCGCGAAGGACCCTATAGTAAGCCTATTATAGGCTTATCGCGGCTCGTCGCCTATAATAGGCCTATAATAGGCTTATCGCGGTTGACTCTCGCCTATAACAAGCTTATCGCGGTTACGAGTAAGCCTATTGTAAGCCTATAATTGGCTTATCGCGGTTATTCCTAATTCAGGGATAGGCTTATTATAGGTTATCCCAGGCCAATATACGGGCTCTTTAGGCTCAAATGTACATACATTTAAGCCGGCATATCTGTAAAAGCTACACACTAAAGAAACATAACATTTATTGGTAAATTCTGCTATTCCAATATTTTTTTTCTAATAAAAATGTGACAAAACAAAAAAAAACACTTAAAATAACAACAAATAGAAAAAAAAAAACACTTTAATTGACGGTGTCGTCATTCATCGTCACTTCCGAATCCACCACCGCCGCCATCCTCGCTATCGTCGGAATATACGACCCCAACACGAGCACCGCTGCTGCTCGGAGAGAAGAGCCACGAACTGAAACGAATATAATTTTAAAAAATGTAGACATAGGCACTATGGCGAAAGCGCTAGAACATATTTAAATATAGCTGGACGTTGGGTCCAGGCTTTCTTGGAAAATTACGCAAAACATTTATTTAAATATTGTTTTAACGTACTGAAAACTGGTCATTTACCAACGTTGTCCGTATTTCTGTGTAGTATTATCAATCTAAAAAAGTTCCACCGGGTGCCAATCGCAACCTACGCCATGCAGAAAAAGGCTGACGGCGAAATTCGTATTTTCTACGTGAGAAATTGAGAGACGCGAGACGAAATGCGGTTAAGTCCGCAGTGCACGGTCTGTGTGCGAGCGGTGGAACTCTCAGAGATGGATAATATAATGTATTCGTGACGGAGTGACATTTCACGTGAAACTGGGAGACGAAAAATCTCTTCATTTATTCAGTTATTTTTTCATTTTTTCGAATTAAAACGTGAAAAAAATTGTCACTCCGCCACGAATCCATTATAGTATAAGTGAAATAGAATACTCACTTTTCTAATCCATTTTGGCAATCCTCTCGCAGCTTCGCAGCATCATCTTCGGGGCTCGCAGCCACGTCCGACTTTTTGAGGCTGGTCCTTTTTCTCGTGCTGAATCCGTTGATTTATTAATTTTTTTTTGCGGAGTCTTACCAGAGATTGGTTACAATTCTGTTGGAGACGTGCCTCACGTAGGATTTTACATCGTCCGATCGTTCCTGCCCGAAACCATCGATGGCGAATTCTATAAACGAACAGAAAATTCAACCATATATTTTTTAATCCTACCATCTATCGAGTCTCTCAATTTAGAATTCAGCGAAATGTACACGGAACCGGCGTCGGTACCGGTGTACCTGTGAAAACCACCATCTTTGTCGGCAAGCTGTAAAAAAAAATATTACATTTTGAATGAAGCTTTTCAAACTCTTAAAAAAATTTTTCTAACAAGAAAGTTGCATAATTTCAGGCTTCCAGAATTTTCTCCGCGTAATCGAAAAAGTGCACCCTTTTCCAGATTTCCGAGTTCTCCCACCGCTTCCCGCTAAACGGGGTGTTGAGAGGTACGTGGAAATTTAAATTTCGCGGGAAAGTTGCCGCGTCACTCGAGAAAAAATGTTTTTCGGTAACGCACACTAACCGGTTCCAGAATTTTTTTTTTAATTTGTAATGGCGGAAGAGTTTTTTATTTCGGAAAATGTTCAAAACTTGATATTGTGCTCAGAATAATTTGGGGAGTGACCGAAAGTATTTTTTAATGATTTCCCTGTTTTACATCGATCGAAGCATTCTCCGAATTTCCGCTGAATTTTTTGCTAGTTTTTTTTATTTTTGCTGGTTTTTCTCGTT
This sequence comes from Caenorhabditis japonica, assembly GCA_963572235.1. Taxonomy (NCBI): domain Eukaryota; kingdom Metazoa; phylum Nematoda; class Chromadorea; order Rhabditida; family Rhabditidae; genus Caenorhabditis; species Caenorhabditis japonica. Next base: position 30,915,408 of record OY754344.1, read on the forward strand.
CTTTGAAAACCCCCATTCCTAGTGTGCGTTACCGAAAAAAATTTAACCGCTAAGACATGATTCGAAAATTTACCGGTAAAATTGTCAAATCTTTACCGATAACGCACACTAACCAAAACCACACCGCTTTCAATTGAGTCCCAGCAAAACGCTGATTATGTGCACTCAATGTTCAGAAAACTCTGGAAGCCTGATTTCAACTCCCTAAAACCTGTCGTCGAAAGCCTAGACAAACAACATGAAGCAATAAACTGAAGAACATCCGTAGGTACACTTTTCAAGAATCGCTTTAGCTCTAATTTATAAGAAATCTACATGAAAATAGTCAAAATGGGTACCTGGAATTTCCTCGTCAGCTGACTGATTTGTTCCGTTACTATCCTCATCCTCTTCGAGTGCTCCATGTGCAATGAAGTCGCAATCAGATTGTTCTTCAATTCCTTCCATTTCCGTGCCAATCGAATCAGCGTTCTCCGCCTTCTCTGCGGCATTCGAAACGTCATCTAAAAAAAAGTAGTGTTAATGATATTTGCACGCATCAGTTGACCTGAGAAAAAGCGAATCGCGGGTTCGGTTTGAGGCCTCGAAGCGGCCCAAAACCTCGCAGCGCGCCTGGGCGCGCTAGTCTTTTAATGAACAAACTGACCTGGTCTATTCTGGTATAAGAAATCCGCCGAGAATGTTCTTGGCATCGCTTGAAGAATATTCGGAAGAACCCAAACGATTATTCCTGAACAAAAATGGAGCAATTTATATTTTTATAGACAATTTTCGGATATAACGTGGAGAAGTACTTATTTTTTACACAATGGATTAAAAAAACCTATATCAGAATTCTACAAAATATATTAATTTAGAAATTTTCGTTATCAAAAATAATAAGAAAAGGAAGCATATTTGAAAGAAAAATGAATGAAAACGCATGTTCACGACCTCGGCGTCTTCATTGCTCATTCTGATGTAGGTGACAATAGGTCGCTTATCTCTGAGAAATTCACACTCAAGATTTTCTTTTTAATTTTCACCGATAAAAAGGTTAATATTTCAAAAAAATCATATTAAATTGAAAAATTTGAAACGAAAACTTTTGCTCGCCGGCCTTCTCTCCGCCGCGCGCTACGAGACCCATTGAAGCTTGAAATGCTCTGCGCCTTTAAGATCACACTTGCATTTTACCACTCGATTGTGTTTTTAATCAAGATGCATAAAAAAACGTGAAATCCCGCACAATTTTTCACGCGAAAATTAAAATTACACTAAAATTTAATATTCGCGTGAAAAAATCGTGCGGGATTTCACGTTTTGATGATGCAACTCGATGGAAAAAAATGTTATGTAATTATTAACCACTGTGACACTTCGCAATAAATTGTGAGACAAAAATATTTTAATTTCTTCAGATATTTCTTAAATTTGATTGAAAATGTATCATTCATTTCATCATGCATTTCGCAACTTATGGGGTTATTCACGAAATGGCAAAAAATGGCAAAAAACGGCAAAAAACTGCGCGAAAACTCGGAAAATGCTCCGATTTACCTGAAATTTTGGGAAATGAGGGAGAAAACTCTCCCGGACATTCCCACAAAATTTCAGATCAAAATATCGATGTTTAAGAAATATTGCTTTTTTTTCTGAAAATGCTTAAAATCGATATTTTGGTCTGAAATTTTGTGGGAATGTCCGGGAGAGTTTTCTCCCTCATTTCCTAAAATTTCAAGTCAACCGGAGCATTTTCCGAGTTTTCGCGCAGTTTTTAGCCGTTTTTTGCCATTTTTTGCCATTTCGTGAATAACCCCATTAAAAAAATTCGTTTCCTTTCTTTTTTATCTGGTGCTTGCATTTTCTGCCATATTCTTTTCATGCGGAAATGACATTTTCTGAAGATAAATGCACAAAATGGCGTGCCGTTAGGCATAGAATGAAGCAGACTCACTCATTTCTTTTGTGGACAATTTGAACATTTTGTATTCTATTCAAAGAAATTACAGGAAATATTACGTTCCGGTTCTGAAAATTTGTTCAGAGGTAAAATAAATTGAAAATACTTCGCTTTAAACTATTACAAAAACTTTGCTTGGTGAGGATTGAACGTTGGTCTGAAAAGCGATATGTTATGATCCCAAGATTGAAACGGCAACATGGAATCAGCATTCTTATTAAAATGAATTGAATTTAAGGGAATTTGATTGAAGAATTTACCTTTTTTCATTCTTCCTTCAATTTGTGCGCATATATTAGGTTGGCAAGAAAGGGGGTTCTTTTGGATTGGAAATTCGACAAAATTGAAATGTCACTTTTTGAAAATTGCGTGAAAATAGAAATCCACGAAATAGAAATGTAATAAATCAGAAACGTAACAAAACGGAAACGCGTGAAAACAGAAATGATCTCGATGATTGTGGTCCCTTTGTGCTTGCGTGTAGCCTAGTGTGGTGTTCAGCCGTGTGTTGTTGAGTGAAGACTTAGAGAATGGGGAGAAGATCGCTTGGCCGTGCGAGACGCAGACGGTCAGACAAGTGAGCGCGCATATTGGAAGACTGAAACTATGGCTATATAGCATTGTGTCTGAAACGGAAACATTAGTGACGTAATAACGCGTGGATTTGAGTAACAAAGGGATGATAAGGGCGAGTTGCGTGAGTTTCACAGATAATAGCTCATGACAGAGCCCGACAAAAACAAAAAGGTTAATTTACTGGGTATATAAGAAACCTACCTTAAGGGTACGACAGAATAGAAATAGGCGAAATAGAAATGCTACAAAATAGAAATGCTACAAAAAAGAACTGGAAAAAATAGAACGGCTACAAAATAGAAATGAGCGAAATAGAACAGCGCGAAATAGAAATGTGACAGAATAGAAATGAGCGAAATAGAAATCGGTGCGATGGAGCGCGTTTGCATTATTCTTCGAATTTTCTGATTATTATAGGGTTTTTCAGTAGTTTTCAGATATTTTACGCACTTAACAACATCGAAAATGAAGAAAGGTATACAATCAATGCAGTTTCAGAAAAAAAAAGGAAAATCGGCGAAAAACTGAGAAATTGAGAAAATGATGCAAACGCGCTCCATCGCCCAAAAATTTCTATTTTGTAGTATTTCTATTTTGCTCATTTCTATTTTGTAGCCGTTCTATTTCGTAGCATTTCTATTTCGCTCAGTTCTATTTTTTCCAGTTCTTTTTTGTAGCATTTCTATTTTGTAGCATTTCTATTTCGCCTATTTCTATTCTGTCGTACCCCCCCCCCCTACCTTGTTGACAATAGCATCCACTTCCCCATACTGCTTCTCTCTCTCAAACCCCATGGACCATTTCAGTCGTGACCGAAATCGCCTACGACTTTTCATTATTATTGGCCCGCCAAGTCGGTCAAACGCGCTCCGCTGAACTCAATACTACGTGGATTTCATTTTGGTTTCCAAATTGTTTAATTTCACGTTGAATTTACACGTGAAATAAAAAAATTTGGAAACCAAAATAAAATCCACGTAGTATTGAGTTTAGCGGATCGCGTTTGGCCATTTTGGCGGGTCGAAAATATCTTCTTTTTTTCTATCCAACTTGAAAGTGCCGAAGGTTAATCGCCGCCTGTTGCAAGTTTATAAGAACGAGGCTCTTCATGAAATGATCATTCGCATTTGGTTGGGAAAATTCGAGAACAAGGACTTTTCCTTTGACTTTTCTCTGGGTTGTCTGTAGTTTGTCCATGGTGTGGACGACTGGGAACTTCTGGACGAAGGCAAAACTAACACGGCCAAATACTACTCTGCCCAACTGCAAAAGGTCAGGGCCCAGCTCAATCTTTCCCCACTAAAAGGTCTCAGAGTGCACTACCTTCAGGATAACGCCATTCCACATGTGGCTTTTTATTTCATTTAATTTCAGAAAACGCTTTGTGACTTATTATCTTCCTTTTTATATTTATTTTTTACCTTCTTTATTTTCATGTTGCGTCTCGCCGCTAGACCTACAAGTAGGCCTACCGCGGTCGCCGCACACCGCGTCCGCGATAAGCTTATTACAGGAGGGTAGGCGCTGCCGCCCGCGATAGGCCTATTATAAGCTTATAATAGGCCTATATTTGGCCTCAACCTATTATAGGCCTATCGCGCAAAACCTGTGCCACACGACACGGTGATGCCTCGCAGCGCGTTGTCGTTGATAAAGGCGGCGGCGAGCGACGCGGCGGCAGCGAGGGGAGGAAGGGAAGGAGGAAAACTGCACGCAATGGTCGGTTTCGCACGGTATTTCTGGTCTGTTGCTTGACCCAAACCACCTAATCGGGAAAGAGTTGGAGTATGCTGGGTAGAAAAAAACACGGGCTACAAGATGGCGTAATTTTTGACCAATTTTAAGGGAAAAACTCCCCTGAAAGAGGTAAAAAACTGAGAAATTAAATGAAAATTTATGAATATCGCGTGTCAAAATTTGTCTTTCCTTCGAATAAACATTCATATTATGATGCTCCCTTGGGTAATCGACTACGGGGAATCGATTATTGATATCAGACTTGGCAAAAAATTATTCATTCCAGTCGGAATCGAAAAACAAAATGAAGCGAAAGTAAGAAAATCGAAGTTTTAGGGTCTTTCCATGTTGAGTCCCACTCTTTTTATTATTGATTCCTATAGTTTTTTATGTGTTGAATTTGAATACGCAGTTGGTTTTAATGTTTTAGTTCCCTCTTTTAGGTTTTTTTTTCGGTCAAATGGGGAGGAAATTTATCTCGATTTATTTAGTGATGACCTAAATGAGACTTGAAGATGCATTTTTGGTTAGCACTGTATGAGATGAGAGAGTATGAGAGTTCAAAAATGGACGGAAAATATTTGCTGGCAGGCTTGCAAAATAAGTTTCGTCTTGCGTTTTAGCTTCCGTTTATTAGTAAAATGTCGATGAACCAAGAACTATCGGCCGCGAAGCGGCCGCCTCATTTTTTCACTCTGCTTCTACTTTTTTTCTTCTGTTTCACCCGTGAAACATAGGACCATTTGGTCTTCACCTGGCTCAAAGCACACCCCGTCCTTTCCTTGCCTCAAAGCTACCCCCGTCATGAAATTCAGCTCGCTCGCTGCGCTCGCTTCGCCGGCCTCCCTTATTCCCCTTTTTTTCTAAGACCAAATCCGACACACACCACACGTTCATCATTGTTGTTAAAAGTAGAAATAAATGTTTTATCACTACCTTCCATTGTAAATCATTCCAAAGATCTTCCATTAGCACAACAACTCTTTTGTTATGCATTTCTGTATCCACCAAACAGTACACAACTTTCATTTCAAATTTTCAGTTTTTTGAGGCCGAAAGGCTTGTAGTTAAAAAATTTGACCGTTTTTTCCTTTAAACTTACGTTTTTTGCTCTTTTGTTATCCTTAATGCCTAACTGAAAACAAAAGTTTTTTCAATGTTAACGTCTTAAAATCCGGAAGAATCAGAGTGAAAACTCTTCATCTTTTTTAAATAAACAACATTCCAAGTCTAACAAACGGCTCGGTTTTAAGCTGTCTAACAGACTTTCTTTTTTTTGCATACCATAACTGAAATTTTAAACAAAAACAAAACTTATTTTTTTTAAAACATTTCATTGCATTTAATTTTTTCTGAAGTTGATTCGTTTTTTGATATCCTGAGGTTTATATTCTTTGTAATTTCGTCATTTTATTCTCCAGAAAGTTTTATTCCCACCTAGCCCACAGGTCTGGAGTCAAATTTTTTTTGTTATTTTTTGAAAATGCGGCGCTCGATTGTTCTGAAAATTTTACAGCACATTCAAGCTAACAATCGTTCTGAATTTTATTCAAAACACTGAGCCCGACGGGCTCGGAGTAAACTTAAAATTTTACTCAAATTTCTATTTTCTAGGGAGGAAACTTCTGAAAAGCAGAACTAAACTATGAATTCAGTTCACGCATTTTTGAAATTAACCGTTAAATACTACTCGTTTCAGGATCAGCGTCATACGAGCCCGAAGCGCTCGGAGTAAAATTGCTTGCATATTTCAATGAACGTTTGCCTAAAGTTTCCAGCAACTGTCTTGTCTAGTGGCACCAGTAGCACCTTCCGAGCCCGGAGGGCTCGGAGTAAAAAAAGTGGTGTGTGTCGGATTTGGTCTTAGAAAAAAAGGGGAATAAGGGAGGCCGGCGAAGCGAGCGCAGCGAGCGAGCTGAATTTCATGACGGGGGTAGCTTTGAGGCAAGGAAAGGACGGGGTGTGCTTTGAGCCAGGTGAAGACCAAATGGTCCTATGTTTCACGGGTGAAACAGAAGAAAAAAAGTAGAAGCAGAGTGAAAAAATTAGGCTTCGGCGCAGGCTACGCCTGCGTCATTTGGTCTTAGGCGCAGATGCCCATGTGACAAAACCCGGCTCATTATATATCATTCGAAAGCATTTTTTATGGCGAACATTTTGGCTTTTGTGAAATTTCAATCTGGGTCTCGTGTGGAAGGTTACTGTAGATCTACGTGCAAGTGCAAAAAACTTTAAAAATTCATAACTTGCTTCATTTTTATCGTACAGCGAGCACTCTTCGCGAGCATATGCACCTATAGACCGCGCATCGTCACAAATTTTTTCAAAATTTTTCGACTTACCGTAACCCGGGAAAATCGATTTAAAATTTCAAATCACCATAACTTTCGGGAACCAGGTGAACTTTTTATGAAAAAAATTGAGCACATGCTATAAACTGGTAAAAAACTGGTCTAAATTTTTTTTGCAAATCTGGTGCGTAGTTTTTTAGAAAAAAATTTTTTCAACTTTTGACAATTTTTTTCGCGCCTGTGGTTTGATCTACCGTTTTGTAGTCAACAGATGAAATGTAGTATTCTAAAAGTTCTATACGGTCAAATTTTTTCAGATTTTTCCAACGCATATTTGGACAAAATTAAGACGGTCAAAAAAAATCGTTCGTCTCGGATTGGACAAGTTTAGTCTCATAAAAAAATTCAGCTTTTTTTATGGCTACTGCCAAATTTTAAAAAAATCTCCTCGTCATTTTCGAGAGATAATTTTTTTCAAAGTTTTTGTTTTTTTTTTCAAGTTTTCTTTATCATTTGCTGGTTTTATTGGTGATTTTTTTATTCCATTGGATAGACCGCGTCAAAAAACGTAAGCCACAATTTTTTCCAAATTTTTTTGGACACTTTCCGCTATTTTACAGCAATTATAGACAATTTTTGTGCAAAAAGAGCTATAATTAGAATTTAGAAGGTTCCAGAACATTGTGGGGACTATATCGCATCAATTACAAAAGCTTGCAGCGGAGAGGAATCGAACTGGCGGGGGAAAGAGCTTCGCTAGATTCGTGGGCAGAGGCACTACCAGCTGCGCCACACAGCACGCTGCTGCCTCGCCGCGCGTTGTCGTTGATAAAGGCGGCGGCGAGCGACGCGGCGGCAGCGAGGGGAGGGAGGAGAGGAGGGAAATTGCACGCAATGGTCGGTTTCGCACGGTTTTTCTGGTGTGTAGCTCGACACAAACCATCTAATCGGGAACGAGTTGGAGTATGCTGGGTAGAAAAAAACACGGGCTACAAGATGGTGTAGTTTTTGAACAATTTTAAGGGAGAAATTCCGCGAAAATCGGTAAAAAACTGAGAAATTAATTGAAAATTTATGAATATCGCGTGTAAAACTTTGTCTTTTCTTCGAATAAACATTCATATTATGATGCTCCCTTGGGTAATCGACCACAGGGAATCGATTGGTGATATCAGACTTGGCGAAAAATTATTCATTCTAGTCGCAATCAGAAAAAACAAAATGAAGCGCAAGTAAGAAAATCGTAGTTTTAGGGTCTTTCCATGTTGAGTCCCACTATTTTTATTATTCTTATTGTTTTTGATGTGCTGAATTTGAATATGCAGTTGGTTTGAACGTTTTAGTTCCCCCCTTTTAGGTGTTTCGGTCAAATGGGGAGGAAATTTATCTCGATTTTTTCAGTGATGACCTAAACGAGACTTGAGAGAGTAGAAGAGTTCAAAATGGACAGTAAATATTTGCTGGCAGGCTTGAAAAACAAGTTACGTCTTGCGTTCTAGCTTCCGTTTAGTAGTAAAATGTCGATGAATTAAGTACTAACGGCCGCGAAGCGGCCGCCTCATTTTTTTCACTCTGCTTCTACTTTTTTTCTTCTGTTTCACCCGTGAAACATGGGACAATTTGGTCTTCACCTGGCTCAAAGCACACCCCGTCCTTTCCTTGCCTCAAAGCTACCCCCGTCATGAAATTCTGCTCGCTCGCTGCGCTCGCTTCGCCGGCCTCCCTTATTCCCCTTTTTTTCTAAGACCAAATCCGACACACACCACACGTTCATCCTTGTTGTTAAAAGTAGAAATAAATGTTTTATCACTACCTTCCATTGTAAATCATTCCAAAGATCTTCCATTAGCACAACAACTCTTTTGTTATGCATTTCTGTATCCACCAAACAGTACACAACTTTCATTTCAAATTTTCAGTTTTTTGAGGCCGAAAGGCTTGTAGTTAAAAAATTTGACCGTTTTTTCCTTTAAACTTACGTTTTTTGCTCTTTTGTTATCCTTAATGCCTAACTGAAAACAAAAGTTTTTTCAATGTTAACGTCTTAAAATCCGGAAGAATCAGAGTGAAAACTCTTCATCTTTTTTAAATAAACAACATTCCAAGTCTAACAAACGGCTCGGTTTTAAACTGTCTAACAGACTTTCTTTTTTTTGCATACCATAACTGAAATTTTAAACAAAAACAAAACTTATTTTTATAAAAACATTTCATTGCATTTAATTTTTTCTGAAGTTGATTCGTTTTTTGATATCCTGAGGTTTATATTCTTTGTAATTTCGTCATTTTATTCTCCAGAAAGTTTTATTCCCACCTAGCCCACAGGTCTGGAGTCAAATTTTTTTGTTATTTTTTGAAAATGCGGCGCTCGATTGTTCTGAAAATTTTACAGCACATTCAAGCTAACAATCGTTCTGAATTTTATTCAAAACACTGAGCCCGACGGGCTCGGAGTAAACTTAAAATTTTACTCAAATTTCTATTTTCTAGGGAGGAAACTTCTGAAAAGCAGAACTAAACTATGAATTCAGTTCACGCATTTTTGAAATTAACCGTTAAATACTACTCGTTTCAGGATCAGCGTCATACGAGCCCGAAGCGCTCGGAGTAAAATTGCTTGCATATTTGAATGAACTTTGGCCTAAAGTTTCCAGCAATTGTCTTGTCTAGTTGCAACAGTATCGCCTTCCGAGCCCGAAGGGCTCGGAGTAAAAAAAAGTGGTGTGTGTCGGATTTGGTCTTAGAAAAAAAGGGGAATAAGGGAGGCCGGCGAAGCGAGCGCAGCGAGCGAGCAGAATTTCATGACGGGGGTAGCTTTGAGGCAAGGAAAGGACGGGGTGTGCTTTGAGCCAGGTGAAGACCAAATTGTCCCATGTTTCACGGGTGAAACAGAAGAAAAAAAGTAGAAGCAGAGTGAAAAAAATGTTAGGCTTCGGCGCAGGCTATGCCTGCGTCATTTGGTCTTAGGCGCAGATGCCCATGTGACAAAACCCGGCTCATTATATATCATTCGAAAGCACTTTTGATGGCGAACATTTTGGCTTTTGTGAAATTTCAATCTGGGTCTCGTGTGGAAGGTTACGGTAGATCTACGTGCAAGTGCAAAAAACTTTAAAAATTCATAACTTGCTTCATTTTTATCGTACAGCGAGCACTCTTCGCGAGCATATGCACCTATAGACCGCGCATCGTCACAAATTTTTTCAAAATTTTTCGACCTACCGTAACCCGGGAAAATCGATTTAAAATTTCAAATCACCATAACTTTCGGGAACCAGGTGAACTTTTTATGAAAAAAATTGAGCACATGCTATAAACTGGTAAAAAACTGGTCTAAATTTTTTTTGCAAATCTGGTGCGTAGTTTTTTAGAAAAAAATTTTTTCAACTTTTGACAATTTTTTTCGCGCCAGTGGTTTGATCTACCGTTTTGTAGTCAACAGATGAAATGTAGTATTCTAAAAGTTCTATACGGTCAAATTTTTTCAGATTTTTCCAACGCATATTTGGACAAAATTAAGACGGTCAAAAAAAATCGTTCGTCTCGGATTGGACAAGTTTAGTCTCATAAAAAAATTCAGCTTTTTTTATGGCTACTGCCAAATTTTAAAAAAATCTCCTCGTCATTTTCGAGAGATAATTTTTTTCAAAGTTTTTGTTTTTTTTTTCAAGTTTTCTTTATCATTTGCTGGTTTTATTGGTGATTTTTTTATTCCATTGGATAGACCGCGTCAAAAAACGTATGCCACAATTTTTTCCAAATTTTTTTGGACACTTTCCGCTATTTTACAGCAATTATAGACAATTTTTGTGCAAAAAGAGCTATAATTAGAATTTAGAAGGTTCCAGAACATTGTGGGGACTATATCGCATCAATTACAAAAGCTTGCAGCGGAGAGGAATCGAACTGGCAAGGAAAACAGGCGCGCTGGACTCGTACACAGGTAAAGCGCGTCCAGCTTATAATAGGTGTAAGCCAAATAAAGGCCTATTTTGGGCTTAAAATAAGTCAATCGCGGTTGGCAGCGGCTACCCTCCTGCAACAGACTTATCGCGCACGCGGTGTGTGCGGCGACCGCACTAGGCCTATTACAAGACATCGCGATGCAAACGCGCTCTACGGCTTCACTGTTTTTTTGGGCGGCCTAAATTTTTTGTCATCATTTCATTGCTTTTTTTCCCCTGTTTTCATAGCTTTTTGAGTACGTTTTCCATTTGATTTGTTTATTTTTTACAAAATAATTAACGTTATTGTGTTTTCAATCGGGTTGCGACATCAGAACGTGAAACCTCGCCAACTTTTTCCACGCAAAAATTCATAATGCACTAACTTAATGTTTGCGTGTAAAAGGTGGACGGAGTTTCACAATTTGATGTCGCAAATCGATTAAAAACACAATATTTTGTTTTCAATCGAGTTGCATCGTTAAAAAATGAAAATCCGCCACGTTTTTCACGAAAATATTAAATTTTAGCGCAATTTTAATTGTTCCATGAAAAACGTATGCTGGTTTTCATTTATTTTTTTAATGTTGCGACCTTCTTAAAAACAATATGCGTTTTGGCATCAGTGTTGCACTAAATTTTTTTTCGTTCCCTTTTTTAGCCCCGTCCGTTTCCTATTTCCGTTTTTTTAGTTTTTCCGGAACTTGAAAACCTTATGGGGTTATTCACGAAATTTCGAAATGGCAAAATATGGCAAAAAACGGCAAAAAACTGCGCGAAAACTCGGAAAATGCTCAGATTGATCTGAAATTTTGGGAAATAAGGGAAAAAATTCTCCCGGAAAGTACCCCAAAATTTCAGACAAAAAATATCGATTTTAAGCATTTTCAGAAAAAAAGCAATATTTCTTTAAAATCGATATTTTGGTCTGAAATTTTGTGGGAATGTCCTGGAGAGTTTTCTCCCTCATTTCCCAAAATTTCAGGTAAATCGGAGCATTTTCCGAGTTTTCGCGCAGTTTTTTGCCATATTTTGCCATTTCGTGAATAACCCCATCATTTTTCGGCGCTGCTCGCACCTGTATTATTATGGATTATTGACGTAGCGAGACAGCGTGTCAGTTATTTTGGCGGCAAGAGACGAAAAAAAATTTTGCAAATTTTTTTTCATTTTGCTGGCGCACAACTTGCAGCAACGAATCGCTACGTCACGAATCCATAATATTGTGTTTTCAATCGAGTTGCGACATCAAAACGTGAAACTCTACTCACTTTTTCACGCGAACATTACATTTTAGTGCATTTTGAATTTTTGCGTTAAAAAAGTGGGCGAGATTTAACGCTTTGATGTCGCAACTCGCTTGAAGACACAATAATACTGCTGAATCTTCTTCCGTTAGATATTTCTGGGCCGTATTCATGAAGCCATTCGGAATTCCGAATTTCCTCCTGAATACGGCCCCTGCTATTTTTTCCGTAAATTCTCTTTTATGCACTGAACATTTCAGATTATGATGGACAGCTCGGACATCACGCGGAGACATCAACGACGTCAGAAACGGCCTCTCCTGTAGCTCCTGGCAGGTCTCCTGGACAACGTGCAGGACTTCGGAAACGGACGGCAACGACGACGCGTGACGTCATTTCTTGTTAATTTTAATGGTTTGGCTTTGGTAAGCTTTTTAGAAATTTAAAAAAATTGGCTAGCGTGTATAATTTTTTGAAAAGTTGCCATCAACTGAAAATTCCTTTTAAAATCGGAAGGCAAAAATTATTTTTTAAAGTGACGTAATTTTGAGCGAGTTTGGAAGTATTTTTGACATTCTTTCCCAAACTTTCAAACCAATCCGAGCATCCAACGTATTTTATCCTTTTTTTGAATGTTGTCCACTGACTATTGAATTTTACCAAAAAGATAAAATTATTTTAAAAAAAACCCCCCACCAGAAAAACGAAGTACACGTTGGCCATTCTTTTAAAATTCTGAAAGCTCTCCCGGCTTATTTTATGTTGTTTATTTGTTTTCTGCTCGATTTCCATTGTTTGTTAATAACTTACCAAAGTGTTCATGTGTTTTAACTTCAAATATGCAATAAATTCAATTATTTTCATCAGTAAAATTTATTTGGGCAAGCTGGCTTGAATTGAAGCACGGCGGAGCCAAATATTTTTTGTGATGACCTGTGGCATGCCTATTGTAAGCCCACAACCGAGTTTGTAATGGCCGCGAAAGGCCTATTATAGGCGTGAAATAGGCTTTCTAACAACCGCAATAAGCTAATCGTAGGTGAAAATTACCCGCGGCAAGCTTATTTCAGGCCTATTACAGGCGCCGAGCCGCGATCAGCCTGTTACAGGCTTACTTCGGTGTTCTTCGCGTGTACTCGATAGGCCTTGCGCGCAACCTATTATAAGCTGAACGCGCACTACCTGTGTAGGCAGACGCACTACCATCTGCGCCACAAGACACGGTGATGCCTCGCCGCGCGTTGTCGTTGATAAAGGCGGCGGCGAGCGACGCGGCGGCAGCGAGAGGAGGGAGGGAAGGAGGGAAGCTGCACGCAATGGACGGTTTCGCATGGTTTTTCTGGTCTGTAGCTCGACACAACCCACCTAGTCGGGAAAGAGTTGGTGTAAGCTGGGTAGAAAAAATCACGGGCTACAAGATGGCGTAAATTTTGACCAATTTTAAAGGAGAAATTCTGCAAAAATCGGTAAAAAACTGAGAAATTATATGGAAATTTATGAATATCGCGTGTCAAAATTTGTCTTTCCTTCAAATAAACATTCATATTATGATGCTCCCTTGGGTAATCGACCACGGGGAATCTATTGGTGATATCAGATTTGGCGGAAAATTATTCATTCTAGTCGGAATCGAAAAACAAAATGAAGCGAAGGCAAGAAAATCGAAGTATTAGGGTTTTTCCATATTGAGTCCCACTCTTTTTATTATTGATTCATATATACTCGGTATAAAACGCTGATAACTCGCTCCAATCGAACAAAGAATTTCGCATGCATTTGGAGTGAGGTTTAGAGAAATCAGAGCAAAACATCGGCCACGGCTCTCTCAATTTTCTGCACTCTCTCGTCGCCAACGTGGCCGCGTCCATCACTGTTCGAAGGGAGCGCGTTTGCAGCGCTCCGTACTGAGAATAGTTTTTTATGTGCTGCATTTGAAAGTGCCGTTGGTTTTAACGTTTTAGTCCCCCCTTTTAGGTTTTTTTTCGGTCAAATGGGTAGGAAATTTTCCTCGATTTTTTCAGTGATGACCTAAACGAGACTTGAAGATGCATTTTTGGTTAGCACTGGCTTGCAAAATAAGTTTCGTCTTGCGTTTTAGCTTCCGTTTATTAGTAAAATGTCGATGAACCAAGAACTATCGGCCGCGAAGCGGCCGCCTCATTTTTTCACTCTGCTTCTACTTTTTTTCTTCTGTTTCACCCGTGAAACATAGGACCATTTGGTCTTCACCTGGCTCAAAGCACACCCCGTCCTTTCCTTGCCTCAAAGCTACCCCCGTCATGAAATTCAGCTCGCTCGCTGCGCTCACTTCGCCGGCCTCCCTTATTCCCCTTTTTTTCTAAGACCAAATCCGACACACACCACACGTTCATCCTTGTTGTTAAAAGTAGAAATAAATGTTTTATCACTACCTTCCATTGTAAATCATTCCAAACATCTTCCATTAACACAACAACTCTTTTGTTATTCATTTCTGTATCCACCAAACAGTACACAACTTTCATTTCAAATTTTCAGTTTTTTGAGGCCGAAAGGCTTGTAGTTAAAAAATTTGACCGTTTTTTCCTTTAAACTTACGTTTTTTGCTCTTTTGTTATCCTTAATGCCTAACTGAAAACAAAAGTTTTTTCAATGTTAACGTCTTAAAATCCGGAAGAATCAGAGTGAAAACTCTTCATCTTTTTTAAATAAACAACATTCCAAGTCTAACAAACGGCTCGGTTTTAAACTGTCTAACAGACTTTCTTTTTTTTGCATACCATAACTGAAATTTTAAACAAAAACAAAACTTATTTTTATAAAAACATTTCATTGCATTTAATTTTTTCTGAAGTTGATTCGTTTTTTGATATCCTGAGGTTTATATTCTTTGTAATTTCGTCATTTTATTCTCCAGAAAGTTTTATTCCCACCTAGCCCACAGGTCTGGAGTCAAATTTTTTTTGTTATTTTTTGAAAATGCGGCGCTCGATTGTTCTGAAAATTTTACAGCACATTCAAGCTAACACTCGTGCTGCATTTTATTCAAAACACTGAGCCCGACGGGCTCGGAGTAAACTTAAAATTTTACTCAAATTTCTATTTTCTAGGGAGGAAACTTCTGAAAAGCAGAACTAAACTATGAATTCAGTTCACGCATTTTTGAAATTAACCGTTAAATACTACTCGTTTCAGGATCAGCGTCATACGAGCCCGAAGCGCTCGGAGTAAAATTGCTTGATTATTTGAATGAACTTTTGTTTAAAGTTTTCAGCAATTGTCTTGTCTAGTTGCAACAGTATCGCCTTCCGAGCCCGAAGGGCTCGGAGTAAAAAAAGTGGTGTGTGTCGGATTTGGTCTTAGAAAAAAAGGGAATAAGGGAGGCCGGCGAAGCGAGCGCAGCGAGCGAGCTGAATTTCATGACGGTTAGGCTTCGGCGCAGGCTATGCCTGCGTCATTTGGTCTTAGGCGCAGATGCCCATGTGACAAAACCCGGCTCATTATATATCATTCGAAAGCA
Source organism: Caenorhabditis japonica (assembly GCA_963572235.1). Taxonomy (NCBI): domain Eukaryota; kingdom Metazoa; phylum Nematoda; class Chromadorea; order Rhabditida; family Rhabditidae; genus Caenorhabditis; species Caenorhabditis japonica. The sequence continues at coordinate 30,930,644 of OY754344.1, forward strand.
CTTTTGATGGCGAACATTTTGGCTTTTGTGAAATTTCAATCTGGGTCTCGTGTGGAAGGTTACGGTAGATCTACGTGCAAGTGCAAAAAACTTTAAAAATTCATAACTTGCTTCATTTTTATCGTACAGCGAGCACTCTTTGCGAGCATATGCACCTATAGACCGCGCATCGTCACAAATTTTTTCAAAATTTTTCGACCTACCGTAACCCGGGAAAATCGATTTAAAATTTCAAATCACCATAACTTTCGGGAACCAGGTGAACTTTTCATGAAAAAAATTGAGCACATGCTATAAACTGGTAAAAAACTGGTCTAAATTTTTTTTGCAAATCTGGTGCGTAGTTTTTTAAAAAAAAACAGTTTAAAACCGAGCCGTTTGTTAGACTTGGAATGTTGTTTATTTAAAAAAGATGAAGAGTTTTCACTCTGATTCTTCCGGATTTTAAGACGTTAACATTGAAAAAACTTTTGTTTTCAGTTAGGCATTAAGGATAACAAAAGAGCAAAAAACGTAAGTTTAAAGGAAAAAACGGTCAAATTTTTTAACTACAAGCCTTTCGGCCTCAAAAAACTGAAAATTTGAAATGAAAGTTGTGTACTGTTTGGTGGATACAGAAATGCATAACAAAAGAGTTGTTGTGCTAATGGAAGATGTTTGGAATGATTTACAATGGAAGGTAGTGATAAAACATTTATTTCTACTTTTAACAACAAGGATGAACGTGTGGTGTGTGTCGGATTTGGTCTTAGAAAAAAAGGGGAATAAGGGAGGCCGGCGAAGTGAGCGCAGCGAGCGAGCTGAATTTCATGACGGGGGTAGCTTTGAGGCAAGGAAAGGACGGGGTGTGCTTTGAGCCAGGTGAAGACCAAATGGTCCTATGTTTCACGGGTGAAACAGAAGAAAAAAAGTAGAAGCAGAGTGAAAAAATTAGGCTTATGCTTAGGCTTAGAGCTAGGGAGCCTCAGTCTAAGCCCACCCCTCTCACTTTTCTCACTTGCCCACCCTCTGTCCATACATCGGTGTTTTAACGCCGCTTTCGACTTGAAGTCAAATTGATTTGTTTCAACTGTTTCTGTGTGGCACTTGGTATTCCACTTGAACTCGAATTAAAAATTAGGCTAAATCAATAGTTCATTCTGATTTGAATCATCCGACTTGAAGTCAAATTGATTGGATTAGGTTTTCTTACAAACAACATCGTTTTTTAGTTTCAACGCTGTTAAAACTTTAGTTTTTTGACTTGAAATCAAAGACTGACTGACAATGTAGCACCCGGAAAACCGTGCTAAACATGCTCCATCCGCGAAGACAAATGTCCGAAATTCTGCTTCCGGCCGGCTCCCTCCGGTCGCACAATTTAAAAGTGACACACATGCTCCCGGCGCCGCGACACAATTACTTTTCTGGGTGCCCAGAAGCCTACTCTACACACAAACGTCTAGTGTCGTGGCGCCGCAGTTCAAGTGTCGTGGCGCAGGAAGCATAAGTGTTACCTTAAAATCCTGCGACCGTAGGTCGCCGGGCGGAAGTATGCTTTGGTTACAGAAGCATGCTTTGGCCAGTCAGGCATATCCAAAGGCTTAGATCGGTGTTTTAACGCCGCTTTCGACTTGAAGTTAAATTGATTTGTTTCAACTGTTTCTGTGTGGCACTTGGTATTCGACTTGAACTCGAATTAAAAATTAGGCTAAATCAATAGTTCATTCTGCTTTGAATCATCCGAGTCGAAGTCAAATCGATTGGATTAGGTTTTCTCACAAACAACGTCGTTTTTTAGTTACAACACTGTTAAAAGTTCAATGGTTTGACTTGAAGTTTAAGAGTGACTCCCTTTTCCAGTTTGAGTCTACCACGTAACAAGTTCTCTTTTTTCTAAAAAATAACTCGTGGTTGCAATGCATGGCAAACACGGTGGATGTAGAACCGTAGATCAGCTCAGCTACTGCATCTGGGCACGAGTCGCTTCTGCGACATGCTTTAATTCTTCCGACTTGAAGTCAAATTGAATTGTTTTCATTGTCTCTGTGTGTCACGTCATGTTCGACTTGAAGTCACATTTAGAGTTAGCCTAAATCAATTTGTTTTTTAAGAAGAAATTCTTTGCTGTGCCAAGAGGCGTCGTTTTACACCTAAATTTTTATTTTCCTTGGATCTTCCGACTTAAAATCGAATTATTCGAGCAATTTGGTTATAAGCATTTCAACGTATTCGTTTATCGTTCCGGTTACTTGACACCTTGTCGTCTCTACCTTTTTTTTGACAGGACAATATATGAAATCAGATAAAAGGATGGTGTCATTTTCCGTGCTGCAAAACAGGTCTATCCCACTTTGCTTGTTGACCATACCACCATGACTTCAAGTCAGTTTAACAAATAATGAATTATTAATGAACACGGCTAACATGTATTTCCAGTTTTTATCAGAGTGTAGTCATGAATTTGACTTCAAGTCGGGTTCAATCTAGTTTGTCCAAGTTTTTACTGCATGTTTAGATTTTGACGTGGTAAAAATTTGTTCAGTTTCTCTGTTTAATTTTATGGTTATTTGCAATGTGGGTTAAAAATTGCACTAAATTTTTGTAAAAATATTTTGAATAATATAATTTGTTTCTTGGTATCACTTGTGATTTTTTGTGATTTCTCTTGTTGTAATACTTTCTTCTGTAAACTTTAAAATTTTTTCCGTATTCCAATGGCTCAATTCGAACATTTCCGCCAAAAGTACTCAGTTTATTAGGAATGAAAAAACAACGTTGTAATTATTATTTTTTAAAAAATTTGGTCACTGCATAAATTGACTCTTCTTTATCGAGGATATTTTTTTTGGAGTTTCTGCTACGACAGAAGAGAGCTGGCAAGCGGCAAAACTTTGATTGACGTTTTTCCTCATTTGGAAGATGGTCTTGGCATTGATTGCCAAAAACTATGCAAACGGCTAGACTTTGTCCATCATAAGCCGACGAATCCACAATAGCTGTTCGGAACGGTTGACAAGATACAGCTCGAACGTGCGAATCCATTGATGGATCAATCAAGCAAACTGTCAGTTGTTTACGACGGATCACTTCAAGGTCAGGTAGCTGTAATTTTTGAACTGTATTCCATGTTTTTGTTACTAATCTTACATCTCGGTAGCAAACCAGAAATTGTCTATCTGGCACCGTTTCTAACTCATCAACGACCACAACATCCGCCACTTGTCTCTGCTTAGTCTCTCTTTCAACACGCTGCCCGTTTGCGACTAACTCCAGACGTGGCAACAGCTTGCTAGGAGCAAGCTTGCGCTCTCCGACGTCAAGTAGTAGTTTAGCGGCCGCTTCGTCGTCCTTCACTGCCGCACGAAGAATCATCTCATGGGTTTTTGAGCCTACGGGCAGAAGCCCTTTTGAGTGGAACGTTAAATACGCTCGCTGCGTTTCGGCGGGAAAAATAAAAACGTAGAGTGGCAATTCTTCAATGCGACCCCCCGTAGCGGGTGAAAGTAGACGTTCCGTTTTCAGCTCTCGTAAAATCGCACCTCTTTTTGAAGAATCCATTCTGAACTGTTCAACATCAGTTTCCGTGAATCGTGAGTCTAGAACATTGAGTATGAAGCTGAGCTGTTCGTTTTCAGTGAAAACACCGGCGGTGCGATAAGATTCATTGCGAAACGACTCTACGACCACATTTGCCACTGATTGTGGGAGCGCTTTCAGTATCGGGAGTCGCGATGAATTCCATTGAGAATCTTCAAGTTGGGAACACTCCTTCCACAATTGTTTGAAATCTTCACGTGGCAGCATGATAATTCGAGCCGATATCAAAATATCCTGGTCCGTTTTGTTCAATTTGCCTTCCTGGTAAAGTTTTCGAATTGCGCAAGTTCGATGCGTCCCTTCAAGGACAATGACGTCGGCAATCTCGGCAACTTCCAGGGTTGTACAGAAAAATGTTCTTAATATTTAAACAATATTTAACTAAGAATGTAATACAAGAACTCACGGTATAGAAGAAATTTCACTGTCAAATAAAGTGGAAACAGTTTCCTGAGAAATTATATCAACTTTTTTGTAATCCACTTTTCGGATTAATTGTCCCCGTATGTTCCAGTGAAGGAGATTACTGAGCGTCAGTTCGACTTTCGTCTCTGGATACCCGTTCACCACTGCATTGAGAGCACTTCTGATGTTCGCATTATTGCTCTATAATAAATTCAAACGTTCATCTTCCAGCCAAAACTGTGGCCATTTTGTTAGCGAATTTTCATCTGGTATGTTTTTCAAAACACTTTTCTTTCTGAATTCAAGGCCGACTTTAAGTCGAACAGCAACTCGACTTAAAGTCGAACAGAACAGCAACTCGACTTCAAGTCGAACATGAGATACGAATAAAACAGTAATATACAAGGTAAAATTTTGCCACAACATTCACCAGCAATTTTTCTATTTTTTACCCTTCAAAACATACTGTTCTGTGTTTTACTTTTTGAAAAAATTGAAAAAAGATTGAAAAAAGTGAAGAATTTTGATAAAAGTGAAGAATTTTGATAAAAAAATGTTTTTTCTCAAAAACAAGCTGGTAGAATTGTCTGAAAATTGGCCACAACGTTTTTCAGCAATCTCTCTACCATTTCACATTTGAAACACACTGTTCTATGTCTTGATTTTTGAAAAAATTAAAAAAAGATTGAAAAAAGTGAAAAATTTTGATCAAAAAATGTTTTTTCTCGAAAACAAGCTGGTAGAATTGTCTGAAAATTAGCCAAAACGTTTTTCCGCAATTTCTCTACCATTTCACATTTGAAACACACTGTTCTATGTCTTGATTTTTGAAAAAACTGCAAAAAAATGGAAAAATTGAAGAATTTTGATCAAAAAATGTTCTATGTCTTGAATTTTGAAAAAATTGCAAACATATATTTATAATATTTGACGTATATTTATGTCTTTATTATATTAAAAGTGAAAAGTATTGTCAAACCTTCTTTTTCTTATTCTTTGATCGGAAATCGTCGCATTCTCCTTCCACAGACTTGCGCTGATAATTTATTTAAAAATTAAATTCTGATAAAAATATACTGACCTGTCTTTTCAACATTTGTGTTTTGGAGTTTTTCAAGGATTCCTCCGTTTTTTTATTGTTTTGAAAAGCTTCGGAAACGCGGGTAACTTCTTCCACATCGGAAAAGCTGACATCTTCCTGCACATATCCAATTGAGCCATCTGAATAATCTGTGCATACTTGAGTGGTACACAAATCGATTGTTGAGTTATCCGGTTGTTCAGCAGCGACTTGCACAGGAGATTGTAGGAAGGAAGTCAGCTGTACCTGACTCTCTTCGTTTTCAAACAGCTCAGTGGCATTTGCAGAAAGAATAACCTGGAAAAATACAGGTATTTAACACTTCACGACATCTCAAAATAAGTAACCTCTGTTTCCTCTGTTCCTTCTGTTTTCTCAGAATCCACGTCATCATTAAGTTTGACAAGTACTCCTCGAGCTTCATCATCATGTTCAGCAACTTCATCGGAAGGAACGGTCTACAAAAAAAAATATATTTTACAATGCTTTCAAAATGTCATACCTCAACTGCCGTTGAAACGACGACATCATCAACGATGGAAGTTGGTGAAGACAGAATTGTTGGCATCTTTTCCAGATCCTCCAAGAAAATAATAAATATTTACTTAATGTTAAACACCGATTTGACTTCAAGTCGAACACTAATTCGACTTCAAGTCGAACACTAATTCGACTTCAAGTCGAACACTAATCCGACTTCAAGTCGAACACTAATTCGACTTCAAGTCGAACACTAATTCGACTTCAAGTCGAACACTAATCCGACTTCAAGTCGAACACTAATTCGACTTCAAGTCGAACACTAATTCGACTTCAAGTCGAACACTAATCCGACTTCAAGTCGAACACTAATCCGACTTCAAATCAAAAACAAAACAGTTAAATGCAAGATAAAATTTTAGGACTACGGAAAGTAGGACTACATTATTTTAGTGAGTAGGTTACTGTAGAAACAGGTCTTGGCACGACAATGCGGCAACAACCTGCAGAAGAGTAACTCAGGTTAAACTTTAATCCGACTTCAAGTCAAACAGCAATCCGACTTCAAGTCGAACAGCAATCCGACTTCAAGTCGAACACGAAAACCAAATAAGACAGTGATATACAAAGTGAAATTTTAGGACTACATTATTTTAGTGAGTAGGTTACTGTAGAAAAAGGTCTTGGCACGACAATGCGGCAACAACCTGCAGAAGAGTAACTCAGGTTAAACTTTAATCCGACTTCAAGTCAAACAGCAATCCGACTTCAAGTCGAACAGCAATCCGACTTCAAGTCGGACATCGATCGGACTTCAAGTCAAACAGCAATCCGACTTCAAGTCAAACAGCAATCCGACTTCAAGTCGGACACCGATCAGACTTCAAGTCAAACACGAAAACCAAATAAGACAGTGATATACAAAGTGAAATTTTAGGACTACATTATTTTAGTGGGTAGGTTACTGTAGAAACAGGTCTTGGCACGACAATGCGGCAACAACCTGCAGAAGAGTAACTCAGGTTAAACTTCAATCCGACTTCAAGTCGAACAGCAATCCGACTTCAAGTCAAACAGCAACCCGACTTCAAGTTGAACAGCAGTCCGAAAAAAAAAAATTTATCCTCCATTAGACACGACGCTTGGTTTTTCTCGAAAACAAAAAATGGATTTTCTCGAAACCAAGCTGGTAGAATTGTCTGAAAATTGGCCACAACGTTTTTCAGCAATTTCTCTATGTTATAATATTTACAACATACTGTTCTATGTCTTAATTTTGGAATAAATTGCAAACAAATTGAAAAAATCCGACTTGGATAACAACTGAGCCGACTTTAATTTTAACATGTTTTACCGTTATTTTCCGATGGTTTAAAACATCAATTTGGGTTTCCAGTCTTAGTAGAAATCGTCGCAACTTTGTCGCTTCCAGTACCTTAAAAGTTTATCATTAAATGTTCAATAAATCGTTTTCTTAGCCACGAAAAACGGATTGAAATGTATTATCAAAGCTACCATTGAAACAAAGATGTTTTCATAGCTGCAGCAAATGATGACATCTGGGCAACAATCTTCGTGCACTATAAGTGGTTCCCAGTCGTTTTCCCCCTTTTTAAGTACATATCCATTGCTGTCAATTTTTAACTTTGTTGTCGGAAGGTGGGGAACAGGAATCTCCACCAAACGTTTCATCCAAAGTTTCATGTCATCATCAGATGGTGGAGCAAGCATGGACGAGTACACCCACTCAATTTTGCAAGACCCGTCAATTACACCAGCCTTTGTTAGTGAAGTAAATAGTATGTTTTTGTACTTCTCCAGTTCAGTGTTGCTGTTGAATTTGTGAAAGACGTTGTTCTGCAAGTATATTTGCACTTCATCATTTTCCTTTATATTTTTTATAGTGCAATTTTCTGAGGCCGCATTTTCATTAATGTTTGGTTGTAGCTATAATTAAATTATGAAAACTATTATTTTAAATCATCCTACTTTGCAACTTTTGATTTCAATACGGTTGTCGTTTATTTTTATCTCTACCAAAAACGTTTTGGTTAGCATTGTGTCTTCTAGGCAGTCAATCAATCCTGCAGCATTGGTAAGTTTCCTTATTAAAAGTGTTTTCTTTTTTTCGTTTAACACCGTCTAAAAAAATTTCATTTTTCGAAATCGAGTTATAAATTATAACATACGACTTCTTCGAAGCCTTTTGTCGTGAAGAAAGAATACGAAAATTTTGGACTCGCATTTGTTCCTCCAACTTTAAATGATGTCCCATCTAGATTCAAAATCCGGCCACGTGAAGATCGCACAAGTTTGAATTGTCCCGAGTTGGTTACATTTACTTTCTGAATTTTTCATTTTTAAAGATTTAAAAGCACCGTATTTGACTTAAAGTCGATTTATTATGACCTCGTAATCTGGGATTTTCTCAAAACCTTCAGTTGTAGGAACGGTGCTTGTTTGAATATAAAGTCGATGAAGTTTGCATATGTTAAACAAACCAGCATCTGTAAATCTTGTATAAATGCTTTGAAATTAGTTTCACCTTTTCCACAATTCAAGTATGATAAAATCAAAGTAGGGACATCACAGTTGAACAGCTTTTCAGTTTTTGTTAGAGGGTTCACAATGCATTTGAACGTGTGCAGCAACATTGGAAAATCTTAATGTAAGTTTTAAAATAGTAGTTCCAAATTTTCTCTGAATGTATGCTCTTGACGGATACTTATTTGATATTACAAAAAATATAAAAAAATATATAAAAAAAAGAATCATTCATTATTTCCATGTTGGTTTTTGCTTGTAAATTTGAACTGGAAGGAAACATTTGGTATTGGATGCCTGCGCAGCAAATGTCTACAGAAGTATCTCCATCTGAAATATACATTGGCAAAAGACATACAGAATGTATCTAACTTTGAAAAACCAGAGTCCGGACATTCTGGACATAAATATGTCAGTTTTTGTTTTTTATCTTCATGATTTTTAATCCAATGATAATTGGAGCTTTCAACGCTATCATGAGTACTTCTAGGGCAGTTCATAACTGGACAGTGATATGGCGCATTCGTTTGTCCTCTGCAATTAAGTAACATTAAAAATTCTAATTGATTAAATCTGTGAAACAATTTTTTAAAGCTTATGATTGCTATTGATTGCTATTCACTACCTTCCAAATCCTAAAAATGGCATGTGTCTGTTGTCATTTGTAATGACATCTTTAAAACTTAAAAAAGTGTCTCTCATATTTATTATTGGTCCTGTTAGTAACCACTCCTTTTTCTTTTCGGGGGAAATGGCCAGAGTTCCAGCTCTCTTCCAATTTTGCAAGTTGATTGCATCTTGCAATCCCCGTCGTTCTGTGGCTGTTAATTTGTGAAAATTTTCAGCAACGTCTTTGTCAGCATATAAAAAAAAGATTATTCTGATAAAATTCGACTTCAAGTCAAGCTTACGTTGCAATGTTGATTTACATATTCAAAAAGTTTTTCAATTTCAACGTGTTTGTAGTCAACTTTTGCGGCGGCGCACGTGTTGTAAATAGCTGAACACCAATCCGAGCAAGAAATAGCAGCGTGTGTCGCTGGGGCCGATGTCAATGTATTCGTTAGACTTCTGAATAGTAACCAAACTAAGAAATTATAAAGCAAGCTTTTTACGCTAAATAACGATCCGATTGTGCTGACTTCCACTGAGAACCAGTAAATAAATTTTGGCGAATTTCAGTCATACTCATCATCCTCGACGGATCTCCGCGAGTAACGTAACTTTTAACGGCATCTTTAGCGTAGTCACTTCTATAAAAACATACTTAATTGATATATATTCAAACTTTCTATCATGATGTACCGATAACAGCGAGAAGTGAAAAAAGATCTTGGAATCTTCAAGGAATCGGCAACAAATGCTAATGAATGAGAAACACTCCGTAGATAAGAGGGCATCAGCTCATGTAAACGATTAGAAGACCGAAACAGTGGTTCATTACTGTGAAAAAAAACTTGTAAGTAAATTTAACCAATTATGTAACATGTTCAGAAGTATTAACGTATTGCTTGTTAACTCAAAACTCTAATTCCCATAAACTCGAAATTGACAAGAAAACTGTCCACAAAACTTACCTATACGGCCCGTTTTCTTTAGTAAGCTCGATTTCCGTGTCATGTGCTGGTTCCCAATCTTCCGATAGGTACTGCTCAATTTTAGTGGTACCACACAAACAAGATAGCAAGGCAAGAACCGGGGCAACATTTAAACTCCAGTCAAGCGAATTGTCTGGATTGACACAAGGGTAACTACACCCTAACACTTTTGGCGAAAAAACGTTGGTTCCGGTGGTTTTAGTATGGCAAACTGTTATCAACACTCTGAGTCGAATAGAGTCTGGGGAATCATCAGCGCATCTAGCAGCTCTAAACACTCTCAGATCTTTTCCATTTAGACCTTCAAAATAGAACGCTAAAGTGTCAATTGTTTCCTCTTCATTTTGACACGAACTCGAAGGCGTGTTTTTGTCAGAATCACTACTGGATTTGTCACTTTCTTGTTCAGAGTCTTCTGAACTGTCCTGTTTGCCTTTCTTCCAGAATCCTAATTAAAAATTCAACTTTAAACCAGTTTCATGACACAAACCCTGTTCAAACTGATTGCGCATCGAGCCAGCTCTGACACCAAGACCTGACAAAGTCAATGACAATAACCATGCTTGAACTCCGAACATGTGAGATACACCATCCGATCGAGATATCAAACGAACTAGATCATCAAAGCTGAATGATGCTTTTGCCAAATCTAAGTCTCCACCTTTTATTTGTTTGCACAATTTGAAGACGGTTCTGCAAAACGCAGAAGCTGATTTATCTACCACAACATTTCTTTCATTATTACCCCACCGTTCTCCAAATAGTTTTAGATTCAATTGTTGACGCCTTTTCACTGCTTGGTTCGACAACACCGACATAAGTCAAGTAAGCAAGAAGTCTGCGCAAAACGGTACGAAGGGTACTGTTTTCTTTGAGTAGAGTTCTGCCTGATTAAAATTAGACTTTAAGTCAAATTATCTTAGTCTTCAAAGATTTTATAATTGCTCGACTTCAAGTCAGAAGGGTTACCGAACAAGTATACTTACAATGATAAGATTTTGACGCAACAAATTTGTGCGGAGAAATACGTGAGGGTGGAATTCGTTCAAACCAGACAAGAAACTTTGAAAGATAATTTGCTTTTTCCAAAGGACTCATTTTTAGCATACGAAGTCTTGTTGCTTCAAAAAAAAAAGAATCGTTTCCATCATCTTGTTCAATTTTTTCTTCTGACTTAACAAATACAAAAAAGTTAAGAGAAGCGGCTGCTGCTTTTCGAATTGTCTCATGAGAGACGGATGCAATTCGCATTTGCTGAATCATGCCGCAAGAATCATCTTTCATGAGGTTAAGAAAATGAGAAGAAAAATTGTCTATGTTCTGTAAGTTTTTATTACGGTTTTTGTTTAAACGCAACTTAGCCTACTGGTAGGAGTGAGATATCATAGCATGGATGTTTCAATTTTAGACGAGCTTCGTGTGATTTTTGAAAAAAATGAAGAAACATTTGAACATTTTCATCTCTCTGATGTTGAACTGTGGGCAGCACCTGTACGCTACTTGCGTTTTTGATTTGCGGCTCAGGCAAAATTTCAATGTTGGATTCGGAGTCATCTGCACAGTATGGAAGATCATTGCATTCGAACTGATGTAATTGGGTTAATATATTCAGAACTGGTGTAGACAATAGGCTGTCATGGCTTTGAAGATGTGAAGCTTGTTTGAACTATATAGTAAAAAAACAAAATCAATGTCTGCAGTTGAAGATAAAACAGAAACACTTGCCTTTCTTACATCGTAAACTCGCTTTGGAGTGGAAACTACAGTGCGCGTCATAATGATAGGACACCCCATTTTTTGTGGGTTCCGAGAAAACTAAGAAGTTTGGTTAAAAACTGTTAATGCCATTCGATTCAAGATCAAAATTATACCCCGGGTGCAAATTTGTAGAAAATTACGAAAAGTTTTCGGTCGGTACCATGAAAAAGTCACTTTTTCGGCCGCGTCATAATGATAGGACACCCCCAGAAAATGGGGGCTACCTGATGCCTTACTCGATATTTTGACATTCCAAGCTTCCAGTTTTCAATAAAATATATTTTTAACGATTTTTTCAATCATTTTATTCCTTTTTTCACTTCAATCTTCTTGTTTTTTGTTCGTTTTTTTTTCGTTTTCCAACGCATTATTCGTAAATCGCAAAAAAACCTACAGTAATCGAAAGAATTCGTGTCAAGACCATTAAAAGTTTCAAGATGAGCAATAAATCAGTAATATTAATCAATATCTTAATCACTTATTATCACTCCGATCCAAATTTCAACTATGAAACGTGGAAAAACTCTCACGATGCCCGAGAGAGCTCAAGTTGATTTGATGGTTCAGCTGAATATGTCCATTTCATTAATGAGCGCAAGAATTCATTGCTCTCGGACTCTTAATGATTGTTATATGTCTGATCCTGTGGCATATGGAACATCAAAAAGTACTGGAAGAGCGAGAAAGTTGAAACAACGAGATGAAAGAAATGTTGCAAGAGCAGTGTCGAACACCATGAAGTCGGCAAAAGATGTTGGTGCAGAAATACAACTGAACGTGTCCAAATCAACTATTTTGCGAACAATCCAAAGGTCTGGAAACATTACGCGCCAAATCATGCATCCAATCCCTACAACAGCACTCGAGCCTTCTTGGCTTCGAAGAAGATCAAAGTGCTCGATTGGCCAGCGTGCTCGCCGAACCTGAATCCAATCGAAAGCGTCTGGGGTTTTCTGACAAGTTCTGTTTACAAGAACGGCAAACAGTACAACTCAATTTCCGAGTTGAAAGATGCCGTCAAGGCCGAGTGGAACAAGATTCACCCGCCATACTTGGAGAACCTGTGCAACAGTATGCCAAATAGAATCTTCCAGGTGATTCAAAAGAACGGCGGATTTACTGGTTAGTTGTATTTATCCAAAATGTGCATATTTATTCCCTCACAACCATTCAAATCACTATATTTTGTTTTTCATCCAGTTTTTTCCAGTTTTTCAATAAATGTTGTTTTTTTATCAAAAATTGAAGTGAAAAAAGGAGTAAAATGATTGAAAAAATCGTTAAAAATATATTTTATTGAAAACTGGAAGCTTGGAATGTCAAAATATCGAGTAAGGCATCAGGTAGCCCCCATTTTCTGGGGGTGTCCTATCATTATGACGCGACCGAAAAAGTGACTTTTTCATGGTACCGTCCGAAAACTTTTCATAATATTATACAAATTCGCACGCGGGGGTTAATTTTGATCCTGAATCGAATGGCATTAACAGTTTTTAACCAAACGTCTTAGTTTTCTCGGAACCCTCAAAATAGGGGGGTGTCCTATCATTATGACGCGCACTGTATAGGCGTAGTTGTGCTGGATAAATCGGAGTTATCTGGAACCTTCCACCATTTTGACCAAGCTGTTTCGCCAGTTGGCAAAGAGTTCTCTTCACTACTCAACGAAGGACAGAAAGTTTTCTCACTTTTATTCTGAATAGGAGTTTCTAATAAGTATAAATTCCGCACCATACCTTTGTATTTTGTGTAGGACTGAATGATTTCGTAGGCGAAACGTTTTGCTTCCTGTCTGGAGTCGACGCGTGGGCTGTTTTTCGATCATCTTCCGACATGTTGAGAAAAATACTACACTCCAACAAGTAGAAAAATTAGACTTGAAGTCGATCGAATTGAACTTTGTGTGAAACTGTACCGTAAAAACCTGCAAAAGGTGTGCAATTTATTAATCACCGTTACAATTCTAAAAAACACAATTCGACTTGAAGTCAAATAGAATTTTCAATGACCGTTAATTACCGACTGAAAATTGTAGTGAGAAAAAAAAGACTGAAAGTAAAATTCATGCGCTACACTAAAAAAACGACCAGTCCCGACAATGTCAGATGAACAAATGACTGTCCGTGTTACTGTTCTCAGTTCAGACGCTGAACACCACTAAAGTTTCGCGGCCAGTTTATATTAGTATTGGAGCGCACTTTCGTACAACATCCTACAATTATAAATCCAAGTTGGCTACAGTAAACATTGGCGCGAAAAATCTAAACTCCACCCCCTCAGGTGTTTTCAACTGTACTCATCTGAAAGTAAATGAAACATATGAGCGGATATTTCGCTTCGTTATGTCTGCGTCTATTATTACAGTATCGCGGGCCCATATGGTAGCCGGCAAAAATATTAAAACACTAATACAGTAGAATTTAAAACAAAATATTTGACTAGTAAACAAATGCAAGTAATTTGTATTTACAGTAAGAATAGCAAATGAATTGACTTGCAGTCAAATAGGACTGCACTATAAATTGACGTCATAATAAAAGTTTTAATTTAATAATAATCACAATGAAGGTAACATTACACGTCGTAGGTACGAGTGACAAGTCGTAGTAACATCTCAAACTGCAAAAGTACAGTAACCTACTACGGTAGAACTGCAAGTTTTAATTATTGCAGAATGCACGCATATAAGACACGTGATGTGGGAAATTAGAATGTAAGATTCAGATTTCAAGTCAAAAGGCTTAGCCTCAGACAGTATGGTTTAGACTTCAAGTCAAATAGTTAAGCTCAGACTGTAAAGTTTAGACTTCAAGTCAAAAAGCTTAGCCTCAGGTTAGCCTTAGACTTCAAGTCAAAATGGTTAGCATCCTAGGAAGTATGCTTTGGTTACGGAAACACGCTTTGGCCAGTTAGGCTTATTATCTTCTCGGCTCAGGCATATCCAAAGGCTTAGATCGGTGTTTTAACGCCGCTTTCGACTTGAAGTCAAATTGATTTGTTTCAACTGTTTCTGTGTGGCACTTGGTATTCGACTTGAACTCGAATCAAAAATTAGGCTAAATCAATAGTTCATTCTGCTTTGAATCATCCGAGTCGAAGTCAAATCGATTGGATTAGGCTCAGGCGCAGGCTTCTGCGCCATTTGGGATGAGGACTGGCCCCTTGAATTAGGACTGGCCCCTTGAAATTAGGTTTTAGGCTTAGGTTTTAGGCTTAGGTTTTAGGCTTAGGTTTTAGGCTTAGGTTTTAGGCTTAGGTTTTAGGCTTAGGTTTTAGGCTTAGGTTTTAGGCTTAGGTTTTAGGCTTAGGTTTTAGGCTTAGGTTTTAGGCTTAGGTTTTAGGCTTAGGTTTTAGGCTTAGGTTTTAGGCTTAGGTTTTAGGCTTAGGTTTTAGGCTTAGGTTTTAGGCTTAGGTTTTAGGCTTAGGTTTTAGGCTTAGGTTTTAGGCTTAGGTTTTAGGCTTAGGTTTTAGGCTTAGGTTTTAGGCTTAGGTTTTAGGCTTAGGTTTTAGGCTTAGGTTTTAGGCTTAGGTTTTAGGCTTAGGTTTTAGGCTTAGGTTTTAGGCTTAGGTTTTAGGCTTAGGTTTTAGGCTTAGGTTTTAGGCTTAGGTTTTAGGCTTAGGTTTTAGGCTTAGGTTTTAGGCTTAGGTTTTAGGCTTAGGTTTTAGGCTTAGGTTTTAGGCTTAGGTTTTAGGCTTAGGTTTTAGGCTTAGGTTTTAGGCTTAGGTTTTAGGCTTAGGTTTTAGGCTTAGGTTTTAGGCTTAGGTTTTAGGCTTAGGTTTTAGGCTTAGGTTTTAGGCTTAGGTTTTAGGCTTAGGTTTTAGGCTTAGGTTTTAGGCTTAGGTTTTAGGCTTAGGTTTTAGGCTTAGGTTTTAGGCTTAGGTTTTAGGCTTAGGTTTTAGGCTTAGGTTTTAGGCTTAGGTTTTAGGCTTAGGTTTTAGGCTTAGGTTTTAGGCTTAGGTTTTAGGCTTAGGTTTTAGGCTTAGGTTTTAGGCTTAGGTTTTAGGCTTAGGTTTTAGGCTTAGGTTTTAGGCTTAGGTTTTAGGCTTAGGTTTTAGGCTTAGGTTTTAGGCTTAGGTTTTAGGCTTAGGTTTTAGGCTTAGGTTTTAGGCTTAGGTTTTAGGCTTAGGTTTTAGGCTTAGGTTTTAGGCTTAGGTTTTAGGCTTAGGTTTTAGGCTTAGGTTTTAGGCTTAGGTTTTAGGCTTAGGTTTTAGGCTTAGGTTTTAGGCTTAGGTTTTAGGCTTAGGTTTTAGGCTTAGGTTTTAGGCTTAGGTTTTAGGCTTAGGTTTTAGGCTTAGGTTTTAGGCTTAGGTTTTAGGCTTAGGTTTTAGGCTTAGGTTTTAGGCTTAGGTTTTAGGCTTAGGTTTTAGGCTTAGGTTTTAGGCTTAGGTTTTAGGCTTAGGTTTTAGGCTTAGGTTTTAGGCTTAGGTTTTAGGCTTAGGTTTTAGGCTTAGGTTTTAGGCTTAGGTTTTAGGCTTAGGTTTTAGGCTTAGGTTTTAGGCTTAGGTTTTAGGCTTAGGTTTTAGGCTTAGGTTTTAGGCTTAGGTTTTAGGCTTAGGTTTTAGGCTTAGGTTTTAGGCTTAGGTTTTAGGCTTAGGTTTTAGGCTTAGGTTTTAGGCTTAGGTTTTAGGCTTAGGTTTTAGGCTTAGGTTTTAGGCTTAGGTTTTAGGCTTAGGTTTTAGGCTTAGGTTTTAGGCTTAGGTTTTAGGCTTAGGTTTTAGGCTTAGGTTTTAGGCTTAGGTTTTAGGCTTAGGTTTTAGGCTTAGGTTTTAGGCTTAGGTTTTAGGCTTAGGTTTTAGGCTTAGGTTTTAGGCTTAGGTTTTAGGCTTAGGTTTTAGGCTTAGGTTTTAGGCTTAGGTTTTAGGCTTAGGTTTTAGGCTTAGGTTTTAGGCTTAGGTTTTAGGCTTAGGTTTTAGGCTTAGGTTTTAGGCTTAGGTTTTAGGCTTAGGTTTTAGGCTTAGGTTTTAGGCTTAGGTTTTAGGCTTAGGTTTTAGGCTTAGGTTTTAGGCTTAGGTTTTAGGCTTAGGTTTTAGGCTTAGGTTTTAGGCTTAGGTTTTAGGCTTAGGTTTTAGGCTTAGGTTTTAGGCTTAGGTTTTAGGCTTAGGTTTTAGGCTTAGGTTTTAGGCTTAGGTTTTAGGCTTAGGTTTTAGGCTTAGGTTTTAGGCTTAGGTTTTAGGCTTAGGTTTTAGGCTTAGGTTTTAGGCTTAGGTTTTAGGCTTAGGTTTTAGGCTTAGGTTTTAGGCTTAGGTTTTAGGCTTAGGTTTTAGGCTTAGGTTTTAGGCTTAGGTTTTAGGCTTAGGTTTTAGGCTTAGGTTTTAGGCTTAGGTTTTAGGCTTAGGTTTTAGGCTTAGGTTTTAGGCTTAGGTTTTAGGCTTAGGTTTTAGGCTTAGGTTTTAGGCTTAGGTTTTAGGCTTAGGTTTTAGGCTTAGGTTTTAGGCTTAGGTTTTAGGCTTAGGTTTTAGGCTTAGGTTTTAGGCTTAGGTTTTAGGCTTAGGTTTTAGGCTTAGGTTTTAGGCTTAGGTTTTAGGCTTAGGTTTTAGGCTTAGGTTTTAGGCTTAGGTTTTAGGCTTAGGTTTTAGGCTTAGGTTTTAGGCTTAGGTTTTAGGCTTAGGTTTTAGGCTTAGGTTTTAGGCTTAGGTTTTAGGCTTAGGTTTTAGGCTTAGGTTTTAGGCTTAGGTTTTAGGCTTAGGTTTTAGGCTTAGGTTTTAGGCTTAGGTTTTAGGCTTAGGTTTTAGGCTTAGGTTTTAGGCTTAGGTTTTAGGCTTAGGTTTTAGGCTTAGGTTTTAGGCTTAGGTTTTAGGCTTAGGTTTTAGGCTTAGGTTTTAGGCTTAGGTTTTAGGCTTAGGTTTTAGGCTTAGGTTTTAGGCTTAGGTTTTAGGCTTAGGTTTTAGGCTTAGGTTTTAGGCTTAGGTTTTAGGCTTAGGTTTTAGGCTTAGGTTTTAGGCTTAGGTTTTAGGCTTAGGTTTTAGGCTTAGGTTTTAGGCTTAGGTTTTAGGCTTAGGTTTTAGGCTTAGGTTTTAGGCTTAGGTTTTAGGCTTAGGTTTTAGGCTTAGGTTTTAGGCTTAGGTTTTAGGCTTAGGTTTTAGGCTTAGGTTTTAGGCTTAGGTTTTAGGCTTAGGTTTTAGGCTTAGGTTTTAGGCTTAGGTTTTAGGCTTAGGTTTTAGGCTTAGGTTTTAGGCTTAGGTTTTAGGCTTAGGTTTTAGGCTTAGGTTTTAGGCTTAGGTTTTAGGCTTAGGTTTTAGGCTTAGGTTTTAGGCTTAGGTTTTAGGCTTAGGTTTTAGGCTTAGGTTTTAGGCTTAGGTTTTAGGCTTAGGTTTTAGGCTTAGGTTTTAGGCTTAGGTTTTAGGCTTAGGTTTTAGGCTTAGGCTTAGGCTTAGGCTTAGGCTTAGGCTTAGGCTTAGGCTTAGGCTTAGGCTTAGGCTTAGGCTTAGGCTTAGGCTTAGGCTTAGGCTTAGGCTTAGGCTTAGGCTTAGGCTTAGGCTTAGGCTTAGGCTTAGGCTTAGGCTTAGGCTTAGGCTTAGGCTTAGGCTTAGGCTTAGGCTTAGGCTTCGGCGCAGGCTATGCCTGCGTCATTTGGTCTTAGGCGCAGATGCCCATGTGACAAAACCCGGCTCATTATATATCATTCGAAAGCATTTTTTATGGCGAACATTTTGGCTTTCTTGAAATTTCAATCTGGGTCTCGTGTGGAAGGTTACGGTAGATCTACGTGCAAGTGCAAAAAACTTTAAAAATTCATAACTTGCTTCATTTTTATCGTACAGCGAGCACTCTTCGCGAGCATATGCACCTATAGACCGCGCATCGTCACAAATTTTTTCAAAATTTTTCGACCTACCGTAACCCGGGAAAATCGATTTAAAATTTCAAATCACCATAACTTTCGGGAACCAGGTGAACTTTTCATGAAAAAAATTGAGCACATGCTATAAACTGGTAAAAAACTGGTCTAAATTTTTTTTGCAAATCTGGTGCGTAGTTTTTTAGAAAAAAATTTTTTCAACTTTTGACAATTTTTTTCGCGCCAATGGTTTGACCTACCGTTTTGTAGTCAACAGATGAAATGTAGTATTCTGAAAGTTCTATAAGGTCAATTTTTTTCAGATTTTTCCAACGCATATTTGAACAAAATTAAGGCGGTCAAAAAAAATCGTTCATCTCGGATTGGACAAGTTTAGTCTCATAAAAAAATTCAGCTTTTTTTATGGCTACTGCCAAATTTTAAAAAAATCTCCTCGTCATTTTCGAGAGATAATTTTTTTCAAAGTTTTTGTTTTTTTTTTCAAGTTTTCTTTATCATTTGCTGGTTTTATTGGTGATTTTTTTATTCCATTGGATAGACCGCGTCAAAAAACGTATGCCACAATTTTTTCCAAATTTTTTTGGACACTTTCCGCTATTTTACAGCAATTATAGACAATTTTTGTGCAAAAAGAGCTATAATTAGAATTTAGAAGGTTCCAGAACATTGTGGGGACTATATCGCATCAATTACAAAAGCTTGCAGCGGAGAGGAATCGAACTGGCAAGGAAAACAGGCGCGCTGGACTCGTAGGCAGACGCACTACCATCTGCGCCACACGACACGGTGATGCGTCGCCGCGCGTTGTCGTTGATAAAGGCGGCGGCGAGCGACACGGCGGCAGCGAGGGGAGGAAGGGAAGGAGGAAAACTGCACGCAATGGTCGGTTTCGCACGGTTTTTCTGGTCTGTTGCTTGACACAAACCATCTAATCGGGAAAGAGTTGGAGTAAGCTGGGTAGAAAAAACTACGGGCTACAAGATGGCGTATTTTTTGAGCAATTTTAAGGGGAAAATTCCCCGGGAATCGGTAAAAAACTGAGAAATTATATGGAAATTTATGAATATCACGTGTCAAAACTTTTGTGTCACAAATCTTTTTGGGCGCTATGCGGGTTGGGGGGGGCCACCCAAAAAAAATTTTTTTTCACTAATTTTTTTTTGCACTTTTTTTGTTGTTCACGCTTTGAATATTCGTTTCTGAGCATTTATCGATGCCTGGAAAGTTCAGCGGCAACGCGCCGGAAGCATGTGTGACACTTTTCAAATTGGCGACCGGAGGGAGCTGGGCGGAAGCATGCTTTGCGGGATGATTTTTTGTGATTAAAAGTCTAAAGATGAGCCTAAAAAGATAAGAAAAGGTTACTGGGAGCCAATAAACACTCAAAAGGGTCAAAGCAAGCTTCCGCCCAGCTCCCTCCGGTCGCATATTTGAAAAGTATCACACATGCTTCCGGCGCGTTGCCGCTGAACTTTCCTGGCTAAAAAATAATGCAGAATGCGATTAATATATGAAACAAACCAAAAGCGATGCGAAACCGCACAAAAAAACGAAAAAAAAAAAAATTATTTTTTGGGTGGCCCCCCCCAACCCGCATAGCGCCTCTTTTTGTTTCCTGCGGTACACATTTTGTTCTGTACACTGATCTCTCTGCAAAGCCAGCAATGTTCAAAATTTGAATCTCGCGCGCATTTTAGCCGTGCAAAAGGGCGCACTTGCAGCGGCTCCCAATTCGTGTTGGCGATTTACGTTAGAGTATTTTATTCTCCGTCTATGTTCTTTTTGCCGCCTACTGCTGTTTCGCTTGCTTTTTTTATGTCGTGTGCTTAGTTTGGGTGCTTAGAAAGTTTTGGACCGAAGCGTCGATTTAAAAAAATATTGATTTTGTCATGGAAATTCTCAAAAATCGATATATCGGTCCAGAACTGTTCTGAGCGTGACAGTCAATATTTTTGCCCTAATTTCCCAGCATTTTTTCTCAATCAGTGTATTTTCCCGGTTTTCCGACAGTTATTTACTCGTGTTTTCCAATTTTTGCCAGTTATCTCGTGTCGTCGTTTACCGCTTCTCGATTATTTCCAGGCTATTTTATTCGCCGTGTATGTTTTTTTTGCCGCCTAATGCCTTTTCGCTTGCTTTTTTTGTTATCGCAGTCGTGTAAATTCTCGAAATTTAACAAAATTACGCCGTTCATGTGTCACTTCAAAGGTTTTTCCAGTTTATTTAATGGGATTATGCACGAAATTGGCAAAATCGGCAAAAATCTGTACGGAAACTCGGCGAACTTTCCGATTGGCCTGTAATTTTGGGAAATAAGGCCGAAAACTCTCTTTGACACGCCTAGAAAATTTTGGGCCGAAGCGTCGATTTAAAAAATATTGATTTTGTCATGGAAATTCTCAAAAATCGATATATCGGTCCAGAACTGTTCTGAGCGTGACAGTCAGTATTTTTGCTTTAATTTCCCAGTACTTTTTGCTGAATCGGAGTATTTTCCGAGTTTTCCGACAGTTATTTACACGTTTTTTCCAATTTTTGCCAGTTATCTTGTGTCGTCGTTTACCGCTTCTCGATTATTCCCGGGCTATTGTATTCGCCCTGTATGTTTTTTTTTTGCCGCCTAATGCCTTTTCGCTTCCTTTTTTTGTTATCGCAGTCGTGTAAGGTGTCGAAATTTAACAAAATTACGCCGTTCATGTGTTAGTTCAAAGGTTTTTCCAGTTTATTTAATGGGATTATGCACGAAATTGGCAAAATCGGCAAAAATCTGTACGGAAACTCGGCGAACTTTCCGATTGGCCTGTAATTTCGAGAAATAAGGCCGAAAACTCTCTTTGACACGCCTAGAAAATTTTGGGCCGAAGCGTCGATTTAAAAAATATTGATTTTGTCATGGAAATTCTCAAAAATCGATATATTGGTCAAAACTGTTCTGAGCGTGACCGTCAGTATTTTTGCCATAATTTCCCAGCATTTTTTCTGAATCGGAGTTTTTCCCGAGTTTTCCGGCAGGTATTTACTCGTATTTTCCAATTTTCGCCAGTTCTATTGTGTCGTCGTTTACCGTTTGTCGATTATTTCCAGGCTATTTTATTCGCCGTGTATGTTTTTTTTGCCGCCTAATGCCTTTTCGCTTGCTTTTTTTGTTATCGCAGTCGTGTAAATTCTCGAAATTTAACAAAATTACGCCGTTCATGTGTCACTTCAAAGGTTTTTCCAGTTTATTTAATGGGATTATGCACGAAATTGGCAAAATCGGCAAAAATCTGTACGGAAACTCGGCGAACTTTCCGATTGGTCTGGAATTTCGAGAAATAAGGGCGGAAACACGCTTTGGCTCGCTTAGAAAATTTTGGACCGAAGCGTCGATTTAAAAAAATATTGATTTTGTCATGGAAATTCTCAAAAATCGATATATCGGTCCAGAACTGTTCTGAGCGTGACAGTCAGTATTTTTGCCCTAATTTCCCAGCATTTTTTCTGAATCGGTGTATTTTCCCGGTTTTCCGACAGTTATTTACTCGTTTTTTCCAATTTTTGCCAGTTATCTTGTGTCGTCGTTTACCGCTTCTCGATTATTCCCGGGCTATTGTATTCGCCCTGTATGTTTTTTTTGCCGCCTAATGCCTTTTCGCTTGCTTTTTTTGTTATCGCAGTCGTGTAAATTCTCGAAATTTAACAAAATTACGCCGTTCGCGTGTCACTTCATAGTGTTTTCTAGTTTATTTAATGGGATTATGCACGAAATTGGCAAAATCGGCAAAAATCTGTGCGGAAACTCGGCGAATTTTCCGATTGGTCTGGAATTTCGAGAAATAAGGGCGGAAACACGCTTTGACACGCTTAGAAAATTTTGGGCCAAAGCGTCGATTTAAAAAAATATTGATTTTGTCATGGAAATTCTCAAAAATCGATATATCGGTCCAGAACTGTTCTGAGCGTGACCGCCAGTATTTTTGCTCTAATTTCCCAGTACTTTTTGCTGAATCGGAGTATTTTCCGAGTTTTCCGACAGGTATTTACTCATATTTTCCAATTTTTGCCAGTTATCTTGTGTCGTCGTTTACCGCTTGTCGATTATTTCCGGGTTATTTTATTCGCCCTGTATGTTTTTTTGCCGCCTAATGCCTTTTCGCTTGCTTTTTTTGTTATCGCAGTCGTGTAAATTTTCGAAATTTTACAAAATTACGCCGTTCGCGTGTCACTTCATAGTGTTTTCTAGTTTATTTAATGGGATTATGCACGAAATTGGCAAAATTGGCAAAAATCTGTACGGAAACTCGGCGAACTTTCCGATTGGCCTGTAATTTTGGGAAATAAGGCCGAAAACATTCTTTGGCTCGCTTAGAAAATTTTGGACCGAAGCGTCGATTTAAAAAAATATTGATTTTGTCATGGAAATTCTCAAAAATCGATATATCGGCCAAAAACTGTTCTGAGCGTGACCGTCAGTATTTTTGCCATAATTTCCCAGCATTTTTTCTGAATCGGAGTATTTTCCGAGTTTTCCGGCAGGTATTTACTCGTATTTTTCAATTTTTGCCAGTTCTCTTGTGCCGTCGTTTACCGTTTGTCGATTATTTCCGGGCTATTTTGTTCGCCCTGTATGTTTTTTTTGCCGCCTAATGCTTTTTCGCTTGCTTTTTTTGTTATCGCAGTCGTGTAAATTCTCGAAATTTTACAAAAATACGCCGTTCATGTGTCACTTCAAAGCTTTTTCTAGTTTATTTAGTGGGATTATGCACGAAATTGGGAAAATCGGCAAAAATCTGTGCGGAAACTCGGCGAATTTTCCGATTGGTTTGGAATTTCGAGAAATAAGGGCGGAAACACTCTTTGACACGCTTAGAAAATTTTGGGCCGAAGCGTCGATTTAAAAAAATATTGATTTTGTCATGGAAATTCTCAAAAATCGATATATTGGTCAAAACTGTTCTGAGCGTGACCGTCAGTATTTTTGCTTTAATTTCCCAGTACTTTTTGCTGAATCGGAGTATTTTCCGAGTTTTCCGACAGGTATTTACTCGTATTGTCCAATTTTTTCCAGTTCTCTTGTGTCGTCGTTTACCGCTTGTCGATTATTCCCGGGTTATTTTATTCGCCCTGTATGTTTTTTTGCCGCCGAATGCCTTTTCGCTTGTTTATTTTGTTATGGCACTCGTGTAAATTCTTGCAATTTAACAAAATCGGCAAAAATCTGTGCCGAAACTAGGAATATTGTTCGGTTGGTCTGAATTTTTGGGAAATAAAGGCGGGAATAGTCTTGGAAATGCTGAGAAAATTTTGGACCGAAATTTGGATAAAAAACTTTTATTCTATCATGGAAATTCTCAAAAATCGATATTTCCGTCTCAAACTGTTTTGCTCACGCCTGTGAGAATTTTTGCCTTTATTTCCCGGCATTTCATTTGTCGACTCTTCTCGCTCGACTGTATTTCCTACGACTTCACGATCCGTAAAAAGGTGTATGTCTGTTTCTGATTTCGATGCATTTGTAGAATATTTAACCCTTTTCCTCTTTTTCTATGTGTTTCCCCTGTTAATTTTAATCAGAATTCATCTTTATATACCTATTAATTTGTTTTTCAAAATGCAAACAACCAGTTTCTTTCAGATCTTCTGCTCGTGAGAGTTCTGTGCCAGTGTTCTGCCATTTGGTGTTGTGGTTCATTTTTGATACTTGTGGAAGTCTACTTCAGTTTCCAGGATAGATCGAAAGTCGAACGACAATTCGTTTAATGGTGATGTCTATTTTTCTCCTCATTTCTTATAACATGTTTTTTTTATTACTCTGAGAGTTCCACCGCTCGAAAATGCAACGTGAACTGCAGACTTTCGTCTCCCGTCTTTTAATTTTCCACGTAGAAAATAAATATTTCGCCGTTGGCCTTGTTCCGCTTGGCCTAGGTACCGATGAACCCCCGGTGGAACTTTCTGGGATTTTTGATATTAGTAGAAGTTATAGAGCTGCCTATTTGAATGAATCTATGATTTTTTGATGAACTGTCATTAAACCATAGACTCATCAATTTGCAGGTAACCTAAACTCGTGTATTGTCCATTCGCGAATAATGCAAGCGCGCTCTATTGAACTTAGTACTTAGCAAATTTTCATTTTTTTCGCCAACTTATTTTTTTTTCAGTTTTTAATTGATTTTTTGCTTAAAATGCTGGTTTTTCATGTTTTTTTCTTTGTCAAATTGATTTATTTTAAGAAAATTCGTAACATTTTGTCAAAAATTTCCTAAGTATGTATTCTTTCTTTTTCGAACCGAAAATTATTGCTTTTAAATTATGGATTGCCCGCCGAAATGGTCAAACGCGCTCCGCTGAACTCAACGCTATGCGATTTTTATTTTGGTTTCCAAATTATTTTATTCCACGTTAAATTTTCGAAAAATGGCGAATTTCGACTAAAAGTGGGCATATTTTGGAATATTTTGACAAAATTTTACGAAAATTCTTAAAATTAATCAATTTATTATTTTTTCAAACGACTTGCGACATGAGAACGCGAGACTCCACACCCTTTTTTGTGCGCGACCACGCGAACAAAGTGATATTGGAAGAGACGCAGACATAACGGTGAATGCAGCCTTGCGTTTTCATGTCGCAAGTCGATTGAAAACACAATAACAAAGAAAACCCATGCGAAACGAGAAGTCTTTGCAAAAAATCGTACTGAAAAAAATGATTTGGCGACGAAAATGTAGTACTAAGTTCTATGGAGCGCACTTGCATTTTTGGCGAATGGACAATAGATAGATCCGATTTCATTTCTAAGAGGGGCACGCTCTCATTTTGTCTGGCTTCTCTGAGGCCGTATTCATCAACATTTACCAATGGGTAAATAGTCTTGGTAAATTATTTACCAGAGAAACAAAACAAATTTTGGTATTCATCAAAATTCAGGGTAAATGGTAAATGTTTTTGCCTCGCAAAAACCATTTACCCCCAGTTGGTGTCGGTAAATGACATTTACCTTTTTATTTTTTATTCACATTTTCAATTTTTTGTTTAGTTTTGTATTCATTTCTTCACTAACAAGGGAATGGTCCAAACTTAACTTGGCGTTTCGAAATGAAACCTATATAGGGTGAAAGAGCAGTTCATGGGGGGCTCAAATCACTTTTCAATTTTTGCAATAAACCATTCGAAGCCGAGCAAATGAGCTCCAAAGTTTTAATTTTCACGTGCGAATTTATCACCGCAGTTGAGAGTCATTTTCAACAGTGGCTGGGTGGCCGAGTGGTTGGTGCAAGAGAATAGTAAATGGAGGATGCGTGTTCAATCCCTCGTGGTAAAAAATTTTTGTATTTTGATTTTTGCGTTCACTTTTCCAGGTCCTAGAACTTTTTTGACCAATTTTTTTTTTCAATTTTTTGTGTTTATGGTACGTCCAAAGTAGAAAAAAAGCGCAAAAAAAGACGAAAAAAGGCGTCCAAATTAACTTTGTTTTTGCGTCTTTGTTTCTTTGTTGTTTACCGCCAAACAAGCAAAAAATTAATTGTAAACATGTTTACAACTTCGTTTGGCGGTAAACAACAAAGAAAAAAAGACGCAAAAGCAAAGTTACTTTGGACGCCTCTTTTCGTCTTTTTTTGCGCTTTTTTCTTACTTTGGACGTACCATTAATACGTAGTAATAGTCCACAAATAAGGACAATAATGCTAATCAACAATTATGAAATGGGAAAAACAAATAATGTTGGTGCATCTCGCACACTTGATGAACGCATTATCGGCACATCTCGTCTGGAAGCAATCATCTGCGCCAATTTGTCCGAAACGGAACTCCGAAGGTGTAAAGAACGGTGAGCTTGGGTCCATTTAGCACGCTTTTTTTCAAGAGATTGGTTTTTTGTCGGGAAATAGGTGGAGGAAATCCGAGTTCGAAATCAAAAACTTCTTGGATAATAACGATAAAACACTTGCCACATGAAGTGTCATTTCCAGTTAAAACGAAATATAAAAAAAAACAAAACACAAACATACAATCGTCACCATACGTTGAAAAGAGGTTGGCAATGCGAAAAAATATGGTTTACAAAAGTTCTAGGACCTGGAAAAGTGAACGCAAAAATCAAAATACAAAAATTTTTTAGCGCGAGGGATTGAACCCGCATCCTCCATTTACTATTCTCTTGCACCAACCACTCGGCCACCCGGCCTCTGTTGAAAATGACTCTCAACTGCGGTGATAAATTCGCCCGTGAAAATTAAAACTTTGGAGCTCATTTCCTCGGCTCCGAATGGTTTATTGCAAAAATTGAAAAGTGATTTGAGCTCCCCATGAAGTGCTCTTTCACCCTATATAGGTTTCATTTCAGAATGCCAAGTTAAGTTTGGACCATTCCCTTGTAAAAGTATTGTTTTGTGAGCGTTTACTTTTTCTTTATATATTCAGTTAGATTTTGACATTTCTTAAAAATTTAAATAGTTTGACTAGAAAACAGAAAAATTGCTGTTTGGGGATAAAAAAAATCACAACAGAATAATCACTTTTCCCCTATTACATTTTACAAAGTGAAAATTTAACCATAGTTTGACAATAATCAATAAGTTCTCAGTAATTTTGGAATTTTAAAAAAAAATGTAAAACTTGTAAAAGCTGTTTTCTTTCAAATAAATGTTTACATGTAAAACATGTAAAAGGTGTTTTCTTTCAAATAATATTTTAAAAACGGTTTATCACATTTTCACACCGAAAAATTTTGAACGCTTGACGAATTTAGTGTCCTCATCGGGCTGGGATTAAAAATGAAAGGTAATTGAAAAACCTACCGAAAATAAGAATAATTTTAAAAGTTTTCAAAAATGTCACGAATTATTCTACAAAAAAAAGAAACAGTTAAAAATAGCTGAAGAACGTCAAAAATCGACAGAAATAATTAATGCGCCAGTAATTTATTGACGGTAAATATTTACCATTGGTAAATTGCTTCGTGGATATGGTAAATGCGTTTACCAGGTAAACAATTTACCTGCTCATTTACCTGTGTTTACCTGGTAAATGTTGATGAATGCAGCCTTTGATCTATTGTGTTGAAATATTTTTTTCGATAAAGTAAATTAATTTAGTTCTAATTGAAAGAGTTTGCGTCACGTAATCAGTGTTTTTTCTCAACCGAAATATCGGTTTAAAAAAATTTCAGAAAAAAACCTAATATTTTTTTCAAATCGATATTGCCGTCCGAAATTTTTTGAGCATATCCAGAAATATTTTTTGCCCTTGTTGATTAAAATTTCATGTCAATCGGAACATTTTCCGAGTTTTCGCGTAGTTTTTTGATAAAACAAAATGGACGAACGTTTGAATTGCAAACAAGACGGCGAAAAAAAATTTTGAAAATTTACTTTAAATAAGAAAAAAACAGTGATCACATGATGCAAACTCTTCCAATTAGGGCTTACTTAATTTACTTTATCGAAAAATATTTTTCAACCCAAATGAAAAAATAACATGTACCTTAAAGGGGATGCCAAATTACTGGGGAAAGTTGCTTAAAATATACTCTTGGGTGGGGGATTTACAAATACACATTGAAATCGCACAAAAATTTTTTTCCGATTTTTGGCGAATTTTACAAAAAAAATAGAGGACCACGAGGAGTGCACGATTTGGCGCGAAATTCAAACGCCATTTTTTTTCATCATTTTTCTGCGGTCTTTCTTGCATTTATTTTTGCATTAATCTTTGAGAAATAATGTACAGACTTTACTTCGTGCTTTCATATTGCTAATTAATGCGTGTTGATCACAAAAGTCACGATAGTCACATTTTTGTT
This sequence comes from Caenorhabditis japonica, assembly GCA_963572235.1. Lineage (NCBI taxonomy): Eukaryota > Metazoa > Nematoda > Chromadorea > Rhabditida > Rhabditidae > Caenorhabditis > Caenorhabditis japonica. The sequence goes on from OY754344.1 coordinate 30,958,676, forward strand.
CCTTTTCCTGCTCCACGGCGTGCTAGACCCTACGTAAAGGAATTCGCGCCTTTTTGCATGTGCCTGTGTCTCGACAGTGGTATTCTGCCAATTCTATCAAGTATTGTGCAAAAACGGAGACACAGAGACGTGAGAATTGGCGCTCGAAAATTTGATCTCAAAAAAAAATGTACTCCTCGTGGTCTTCTATTTTTTTTGTAAAAATCATAAAAAATCAGAGAATTTTTTTAATAATATACTCGGTATAAAACGCTGATAACTCGCTCCAATCGAACAAAGAATTTCGCATGCATTTGGAGAGAGGTTCAGAGAAATCGGAGCAAAACATCGGCCACGGCTCTCTTGATTTTCTGCACTCTCTCGTCGCAAACGCGGCCGCGTCCATCACTGTGCGAAGGGAGCGCGTTTGCAGCGCTCCGTACTGAGAATATAATAACGTCACTTTGTGCGCGTGTTTTGCAAATTCACTCGTGCTTTTTTTTTACTTTGTGCGCGGCATAAAGAAACGAGAAAATCCGTCTAACTGGAAATGGACGATTTATAAGGATGGTCGTATCGACGTTATCTTGACACTATCGTGTATATTTTCCATCTTTTATTATCAATTCAATATTCTTGCCGGCAACCATATGCGCCCGCGAAAGTTTTATAATAGACGCAGACATAGCGACACATGTCTGCGGCGACACACCCGCTCACATTTTTTGATCTACGTTCAGTTGAATTTAGTTGAATTCAGTGGAAAAGACCTGATGGTGCGGAACCTCGATGTTTCGCGCCACTGCTTACTGTAGCCGGCAAGACTATTGAATTGATAATACGTCATTAGTACTTTGACGATGGCGAAAATGTTCCAACATTGGAAATTTCAGCATTTTAGAAGTTTCGTAAGTGACTGTTTATAACGTGAATTTTTTTCGCAGTATCTATTTTTACCGGTATCCCAATTGTTTTTTTGGGCAGAGACACGGTAGAAGAAGTTTAGAGATGAGGTTGGGGGCCATTTTGGTAGTGTAGATAACTTATCCCGAAATTAGACTGCCCTTAATTAGAAGTGTGCGAAATCCAAATAGAAATATGTGATTGTTCGATTAAGATTTTTGATTGGGAATTGGGGTATCATCAATATTGATAATAGGTTTATAGAAGAGGGAACATTTATAAACGCTCTATTTTTTGACAAGGCAAACACTGTCTTTGGATTTAAACAGAAAAAGAGTGAGATTTGGCGCGCATACTTGAAAACCCAATATTTCATAACATTTTTTTTCACTTCGTGGCTTTTTATTGCCGCTGTGAAAAGTACGATATAACGGGTTTTATTTTTCATTTTTATTATTCTTTTATTTTCAATTCACGAAGTTACAGCGGTTTTTTACCACCAACTAGTGCAGTTATTGCTGATTTCGTTTCTGTATTCTAAACCACGCGTTTCCCCTTCCTTTAAAGAATGCCTTAATTACTCTAACGTATAATTAATGTGCATTCTGTGACTCTGTTGACAAAACACATGTCATTGGAAGGGAACGGCTGGCTTTCGTTTTATTTGTAACATTTCTGACGTGTCGCCAAGTGCAAACGGTTAAACTTAAACACATTGTAAGCAAGCAGAAATTGCTAACGCGCGCCACTGAGGCTGCGTTTGTGTATCTATCATTTCTCAATTTCCTGATTGTCGTGCTTTTTTGCTTTTTGTTTCAAAATTTCAGAAGACGTGATTGAAGGTTTCAAACCAGTTTCAGGACTTTTTTTTTTTTCGAATTTTGGTCCACCAATTGATCATCATTTTTCAATGTCAAAAAAATTTCGAAAAAGTATGTTGTTTTTTCGGTTTGAAAAATTGTCATACTCTCAAATTGAAAACATTCAAATGGATAATTCAAAGATATTTTAGAAAATTATTGAAAATAACATGCTGAAACCAAGATCCTGCCAAAATTTCCAATTCCCAGTTGGACCATTTGATTAGGCAAATACATAGAATGGTATGATTTTTCCTCATTTCGAAACAGTTTTGAAATGGTAGATTTCGAAAGGTCCCTGAGCCAATATTCGATTACAGCTCGTGATATATTCAGCCCCTTCAGCTAACGGAATTATTCCATAGAACATCTTCTCGCGAGGTGGTGCTCAAAATCCCATCTCGGTCAGTTTTCAATCCCATCTCGGTCAGTTTTCGCTGGATATATTTTTATTGCAAATTTTTTTTTGAAATTCAAAAATGATGATCAAAAATTAAAAAATTTTTCAAGAAAAAATATTTCCTCAAAAACTTGTGAAATAGTTCTTAAAGTAATTTAAAGTCATGAAAGGATAATGAAATTTCCTGAAATTGTCTTCCGAAATTTAAAAAAAAACAATATTTCCCACTATGGGTTTTTTTCCTATTTTTCCAATATCACGACTTTCGCATTTTCTAAATTAAAACTACTCTGCATGATGTCATTTATGATGTCTTTTTGATAGTTTTTTGATTACAATTTCCTCGTACGCTTTTTGTCCCATCTATCTTGTTGCCGTTGCTTGTTTTATTTCGCTAGATTCCTTAGGCCGTATTCATGAACCTTTACCGTGATGTAAATGAAAAGGTAAATGGACGTATTGACTGAACATATTAGTTTTGTTATTCCTGAAATGATTGAAGGATTGTTTATAGTTCTATTGTGTTTTCAATCGACTTGCGACATGAGAACGCGAGATTCCGCCAACTTATTTGTGCGCTACCTGTCTGCGTCTCTTCAAATATCACTGTGTTCGCGTGGTCGCGCACAAAAAAGTGGGTGGAGTCTCGCGTTCTCATGTCGCAAGTCGATTGAATACACAATATGAACCCCTTAAGCATTCAAATTTTCTAACTTTGTGTTGAGAAAATCATTTACCGTTTTTATTTAACGTACGATAAACGTTCATGAATACGGCCTCTTGTTTGTTTTCCGTCCTTGGCAGTTTATATTACTATTTAATTACAGATATGGATATTCCTTTTGCTAATTTTTCTTCTTCTCCATCCTCGTCTACGGCTTCCTGCTCCGTCGATGTGATGAAGACACCAAATAAGCAGACAGATTCTGTATTAGAAGAGGTTTTTGTCTTTTATTTTGGCCTTGTTATAGTTTTGTTTTCCAGTCTGTTGTGACCCCAAAGAGTAGACGGCTCTCGGGATTGTTGAGAGGATCCAAAAAATCCAAAAGCTCTGAAAAAGCGAAAATGGCTGCCTCCCACCGAAGCACTCATCAAGCACCAACAACTCCTGAGAAGCGATCAACTCCTGCCACGTTGAAAAAGAACAAGGAAGCATCGGGGAAGAAGCGACTTGCCAAAATTGCCAAAACTGCTCCCATGATTGCAGCCCGAAAGTGAGTAACTTTGTTTTTGAGTTTTTTTTTCTTTTTTTGTTTACCGTAACCGTTACCGTTTACCGTCGAGCACTATGCATTTTTTGTCACATTTTCCTTATTCATTCCATGCAGAAAACGACATTTTCTTGAGCAGAAAACTGCATCTCGTCGGACTGCAAAATTCAAAAAAAAAAAAAATTCATACAGTTTTCTGCAATTTGCACTTCGACGAAATTTTCGTACTAGGTGCGAAAAAAGTTGGCATCCCTGGAGGGAAGTCGTTCCGTGACGAATATAATGGGGTTATTCAGTGTCGGAAAAAATAGTTTTTTTCCTTATGGTACGTCCAAAGTAGAAAAAAAGCGCAAAAAAAGACGAAAAGATGCGTCCAAAGTAACTTTGTTTTTGCGTCTTTTTCTTTGTTGTTTACCGCCAAACAAGCAAAAAATTAATTGTAAACATGTTTACAAGTGCGCGCTTTTTTTTACTTTGGACGTACCATTATTCAAATGACGGAAAAAAAAGAAAAAAATCCGTGGCCGCGAGAGTTTTTTTCCGTTGCTTTTCTAGGCCATCGCAAAAGTTTTTTAGGCCCTTCGCTGTGAGAACTGCGCGCGAGACCAATTTTCAAAAACTATTCGCCCGTAAATCGATATTTCGCAGGTCTCACGGCCGAGGGTTTAGAAAAATTTTTCGATGGTCTAGAAAAGCAACGGAAAAAAACTCTCGCGGCCACGGATTTTTTTTCGTCATTCGAATAAGGAAAAAAGGAAAAAAAACTATTTTTTCCGACCCTGAATAACCCCATAATATAATGTAGCTTTCACAAAACGTTGTTATGGACCTATTCAGTACAGGAAAAAAACCGATTTTCGCGGTTTTTTTTTCCCTATGCAGAATTGAGAAAAAATGACAAAAAACTACAGTAGTCGGAGGTTTTTTGACGTAAACAACTTGTCGTGTTGAGACCGGCCGATGAAATAATCGGATGCGCCTTTAAATTTCAACCAAATTCCCATTGAAAATTAAAGGCGCATTGCATTTTTCACTGCCGGGTCTCGACGCGATGGGTTTTTTTCCTGGAAAAACACCTGCATAGGGAAAAAAACCGCGAAAATCGGTTTTTTTCCTCCGCTGAATAGGTCCATTAGAATCTGAAACAATTAAAATTACCACAATTTTTTAGAGCCTCTCGAAAACAAAACTAGAGCGAAGTTATCCAACACTGATTGGGTCCCTTAATTATGGGGTTATTCAGGGGTTTTTATGGGGTTTTTTCCTTATTCAAACGACGAAAAAAAAAGAAAAAATCCGTGACCGCGAGAGTTTTTTTCCGTGGCTTTTCTAGGCCATCGCAAAGGTTTTTTAGGCCCTCCGCTGTGAGACCTGCGAAATCGCGATTTACGGGCGAATAATTTTTGAAAAAATACAGAAATTCATTGGAAGTAAGCAATAAAATACGATCAATTCTCCAAAAAAAATTTCAAATTTTATTCCCCCGTAAATCGATATTTCGCAGGTCTTACAGCGGTGGGCCTAAAAAACCTTTGCGATGGCCTAGAAAAGCCACGGGAAAAAACTCTCGCGGTCACGGATTTTTTCTTTTTTTTTCGTCGTTCGAATAAGGAAAACAACTATTTTTTTTCCGACCCTGAATACCCCCATTAAATAGAAAATCGAATTTTTTTCAGCTTATCATCTTGGACTCTGGTGCATAGGGATGGCATTGATAGGAAGGATCTTGCTGAAGGAATGAAAGTTCTCACCGGTTTCTGCAAAGCACATATTGAAATTATAAACAAGCGTATAATGGAACAGCTCGACGCCGACATCGCCGGACCGTCAGGAATGTCCCCTAACGAAATAAAAAGGCGACAGCTTTGCAGGATGCCGCTTCACTTGAAGAAGGACGATGGCAAGGAGTACCGGCCAATAAATGATGTGTATCAATACGTATACAACATTTTCACAGGACGATCAGTGCCGCCTCTCGCCCTGAAACAAGAGTCTGAAGCAGAAAAAGAAGAGAAAACCGCGCGAATGCAGACTGCGATTGATGAGGTTTCTGTTTCTTCACTGATTCCTTCAGCTGCTCTTCCTGAAGCCCAAGTCACTTCATTTGACCCGTGCAACTTGAAAAGATTAGTTTCGAAACAGCAACGCACGCAAATGGCTTTGAAAGCCGCCGAGACCGACCCGTTCCCACTTTTACCTCTATACATCGATGTCACGGACATGAAAGATGCGTTTGTGACAGAATATGGACACCAGTCGACAAGGTTACTGCGGGATGGAGACGAAATAGCAGCGTCAGTACTTTCGCATTACACGGTGGCGCGCGCATGTGACGATGATTGTCCTTCAATGAACATCGAGGAAGCTGCCGCAATCTACGACTGTTTTCGCGCAACTGCCTCTGCTTGCCCAAGCTCCACGGATAATTTCGAAATTTCCACGCTTTGTTACAGTTTAGATGGAATTTCTCGCAGTGTCTCGGAGTGGATTGAGACGCACAGTCCTTGTTTTCAGGGACTCAGGACGCTCGTGAAACGTTTCGGAGATAGAGCGCGACTCGTGTGTCTGCTGAGGAAATGCGATGATTCTATCAAGAATGAAAAATGGCTACGAATGAAGCACTTGCTTCAGCTTTCCGATCTTGACGACAGTTTGAGAGAACAATTCCTTGGAGGATATGCGGCTCGGCAACCACAAACACATCACACACAAAATGCCATCACCAAGAAATTTGCCGCTATGAGCGCCGAATTTAACTCTAGCCGGCTTGTGCAAGAGGATAAAGTTTGTGAGGTTTGTAAGCAGCTCACGTCTTCCGCCTACATCAAAGACCGTCCATACGAAAAGTTTCGAAAGTTTTTGGAGCCATCCGAGTCTTCTACTTCATTGGGCAGTGACGACTCCAACTTTTCCGAATCTACCGAATCCGACTCAACATCTTCTGAACAGGACAGGCGAAGAATTAAAAATAGCAGAAAAATCAGAAAACGGAAAGATCAAGAAAAAAGGACAATTTATTGTTGTGATATGTGCCGGAAAGCAATGACGCATCGGACTCATGGCTCTCTTCCTGCAGCTGCCACACTCAACAACTTCTATACAGTGCCCGACATTCCTCAGCTGTCTTGCTTGAACGCTATTGAGCGGATGCTCATCGAAAAATCGCGGCCTCTGCAGAAGATCCTTTTTCTACACTCTATCAGCAATACAAAGACTAAAATGAGGGCGGCCAATGCCGTGATGGTCGTTGTGCCGACAGATATCACGTCCACTGTTGATCATGTGGTGAGGACTCTTCCATCGGACTCTAACATGCTTATTGATGTTCGTACGGACTGGAAAAAGAGCTCGATCGTCAGACTGCCAAAAGTGATTGCTGCTTTGGAATATTTAAAGGAGAACAATCCGCTCTACGCCGATATCACCATCAACAAGAAGTTTACTTTTGGTTTCAATACGTCAGTCACGTTTGATAACAGAGGAGCCGCTCAGGAGGACGCCGACGCTCTTGTTTCTCACAACATCGACGATGAGAAGACGTATCTCCTCACACAAGACGCTGTCACTATACAACCGGTCAAGCGCCTTAACCAGGAAAGGGAGGATGGTTTGGTGGCGAAATATGTCTTACGAAAAAACGCTTACCAACCAAAGAGGATAAGCTCAGAAAATTTGGACATGGAAGTGTTTCCGATGAAACACCCTCAGGGAAATGATGGAATGCACGCAACACGGAATCCGCCCGTGCGCCTTTCAAAGTACCTTCGCACGCGCATTCTCAACGTCGATAGAAGATTCGCTGTAGACAAGAAGTGGTTGTCCTTCATGTTTGCCTACAAGCAACAGCTGGCAGTGACTTCGATCCAAGGTATCGTTTTGGTGTTTGTTGGTGATCCGAAATAGAACATTCTCGAATTGGGAATCGTATTGTTTTCTATTTTTTGACATCTATGAGTAGGGAAAAAGGTTTTTTTTGGTCCGTCCAAAGTTCTACAAAAAATCCCAGGCCCTAATTTCGTCTCACATCTCTCAATTTCCCACGTATAAAATTAGTAATTTGCTGTTGGGCTTTTTCTGCGTGGCCTAGGTTCCGATGGGCTCTCAATGGAATTTTTTGGGATTTTGTGTCCAACATTGGACCGCAGAAAAACAAAATTGCAGAAAATGTTTTACCCTAAACTCGTGTAGATAGGTCCGATCTAATTTCTGAGTGGGACACACTATCTCATTTTGTCTGGTTTCTCTGACGTGTTGTGTTTTCATGTCCGCTCACTTCTCTCTCAGCGGTCGGCCACACACTGTTATTGGTGAACAATCGTGGTCAGAGAAACGAGAGAGTGTTTCTTTCTTGTAGAAATGGGCAGAAAAAGATACGAGAGAGCGCGTCTAACTGGAGACGGACCTATCCATTGGCAGACCTATCTATACGAGTTTAGGGTAATAGGGTTACCGTATTTCCTCTAATATAGGCGCATGCGCTTCTATTTTTTCATTTCTTCACAACTGCCGGGTATTTAGAGGTTTGCACACCAAACTCGCCAAAATACTTTCTAACCAAGCAGACATGGGACGACCGAAGTTCGGTGTGCAAACCTCTAAATACCCAGCAGTTGGGAAGAAATGAAAAAACAGAAGCGTATGCGCCTATATTAAAGGAAATACGGTATTCAATAAAATTCAGTTTTCTGCAACTTTCAATAAAATGAATAACACCATAAGAATTTACTCAATTATTTATGGGGTTATTCATGAGAAAAAAACGGTTTGTTTTTGTTTTTTTTTCCAATTCACGTGATGTCGAGAATTGTAAAAAAAAATACAGGTAGAGAAATGGGGATATAGCATTGATAGTGAAGAGACACAGAGACTGGCCCCTTTCTTTGAACTCCTCAATATCAATGCTATATCAGGGGGACCCCCATTTCTCTACCTGTATTTTTTTTACAATTTTCGACATCGCGTGAGTTGAAAAAAAACAAAAACAAACCGTTTTTTTTCTCATGAATGAGCCCATTAATAATGTTCTATTTCGGGGGTCATTCGCTTTTTTGTTCAGTTTTCTCACATTTTTTTTTCAGGAGTAATGGCTCGAATCCCCGGCGCTACCCGTAACAAGCAGTTTGATGCGGAAAAAGAGGAGAACCACAAGCTGATAACCTCTATGTACCAAAAGCTTCGCGGCTATCCACCATATTGGAGGAGCGTGAAACTCGATCTTCGTGCCACCATTGCGACGTATGGTCCTCCGTCCTGGTTCGTGACGTTGAACCCCAATGTAACCAAATGGACTGATTTGCACAATCTCTACAACAAGGTTCTTGGCAGAGTAGACGTCGGAAGTGACACGATTGAAGATGCGATTGTGAGCGACCCGACCATTTTTGCACGATATTGGAGAAATAGAGTGAACAACTTTATGCGAAACGTGATGCTTCGCGTGGATGGCAGCCCGCTCGGAGTCGTTACTCATTATTTTTATCGAGTAGAATATCAACACCGCGGAACGCAACACGTGCACTGCCTGTTTTGGACCCAAGATCGACCCGCCGCTGACGCCAGTGCTGCAGAGTACGAAGTTTATTTGAACAAGTACCTGACGTGCCGGATGCCTGATGAAAAGAACGAACCGGAACTGTGTTATCTTGTGAAGAATTGCCAGATGCACTGGCCGACTCATTCCAACACCTGCCGTCGTCGTCGAAAAATTCGTGGGCGATGGACGACCGACATGTGTCGCTTTGGTTTTCCAAGAGAACGTGAGTTTGTTTGATAGTTTCCTTTCAGTTCTATCCCTTGAATTTGTTTTTGCAGCGCGTCACCGCACCATATATTATATGGATCCCGACGCTGAAAAGATGCCAAAGATGAGAAGTAGGCCGTACTATTTGGCGAGAACCAAGGAGGAAGAAATGGTCAACGATTACAACCCAGCCATGCTGCTATTGTGGGACGGCAATATTGATGTCCAGTACATTCCGGAAGGCGTCAAACACATTCTGAACTACATCACCGGATACACTTTAAAAGGTGAAAAGGCAAAACGGTCAGAAGAAGACGCGTTGGCGCGTTTGGCAATGCAGAGACTGCCACATAACGACATCTTGTGGAAAATTGGTTACCAGATGTTGGAGAATCGGGAGGCTGGAATGCTGGAAATCGTTGACGACCTACTTGGTCACGCGCTGTACGCTTCCGACTCGGCTCACATTTTCATTCCGAACGATGCGTACGACGACCGTTTGAGAGTGCTTGTACCGTCGAATCGGCTGCGCTCTGAGGAATCAAGATTGACCGAGATGAACTGGCCAGATGATTACTATCCACACAGGCCGCTGCAGTTTGAGAATTTCAGCATGTTTAACATGATGATTAATTTCGAAATTGTGACATGCTCTAAAGGTATGTCAACAAAACAGAACAGAAATTCAAAATCAATTTTTACGTTTTTCAGATTCGGCCACTCGTCGAAATCGATTGTCGTCATCGGAAGACGAAATAAGCGAAGTCGAGTTGTCCAAGTGCGACACAGCGGGAGAGTTTGGAGACTCTGAGAATTTTGGCGAAGATGACATTGTGCGTGCCGCAGAAAGGCGTGTCCTGAACAGACAGCGCTATCATGTCCACGACGAAGGGTCTCCATTTTACTGCCACCCAAGCATCAAATCTGGAACCAAGATTGCCATTCCGCAGCGGAAAAGCAAATTTCTCCGAAAGATCAAGCAAAAGGTAGATTTTAAAAAAGTTATTGTAGTCATTCATCTTTTCTAAATTTCAGATCGGACGATTCCATCTTAGCTCAAAAGGAGAACCTGGGACAGAGCAATACGATGAGTACCATCGTCGTCTCGTTCTCGTTTTCGTCCCTTGGAGGATCGAAAGTTTACTGCTTTCGCGGTTCGGCTTCGAAACATACACCGACGTTTGGGCCAAATATCTCGACACTCTGGAGAAGATTAATCCGGAGGGCAAAGCCGATCTAGACTTGTTGGTTGCCGGTTTCGAAAAGCTTGCCCGTGAAGAAGCGGAGTTTGGATGTCGCGCTGATCACATCAAACTCATAAAGGAGCGGCTTGAGGTTGACGAAGAGGCCGTAGAAAATCTGGAAATTCAGTCTCGCGATGTGGATGAACAGAACCACGCAGCGAATGTCGGTCGTCTTAATGCCGTCCAGAAGGTTTGTTGTGGATAATTTTTTGCGCCACCCATCTTCATGTTTTTTTTTCAGGACATTTTCAACATGGTGTGCGACCGCATCGCAGAACAGGAGCGCGTCGACAAGGTGAACGATGCCGCAGAAGAGAGCAACGCAAATTCTAAAAGCGAAGGCGCCATGCAATCGAAACTGCCACGTCCTGATCCATTGCAATTGTTCGTCAGCGGAACTGCCGGGACTGGAAAATCGTTTTTAATAAACGTGCTTGCCGATGAGTTGACGAAACGATACACCGCGCCTGGAAGCACCGGCCTTCGACCTGCAGTCTTGATAGCCGCGCCAACGGGAATCGCGGCATTGGCGGTGTGCGGGAACACAATCCACTCGTTGTTCCACATCGGAGTTAGTCAAGGGAAATGCGAAGATGTTTTCGAAGAGCTGGGAGCAAGTCTTGACAAAGTCCGATTTTTGTTTTCGGCCGTCAAACTTATCATCATTGACGAAGTCTCCATGGTGAGCAACGTTCTTTTGCTGAAGATGCATCGACGTCTCCGCGAAATCAGCAATCTTCCGGTGGAGTTCGGTGGCTACAATATTCTACTTTTCGGCGATCTTCTTCAGTTGCAGCCAGTCCGTGCCCAGCACGTATTCGCAGGTATAAACATTTTTTTGAACTCCTTACTCACTTTTTTATTTCAGATATCACTCCGTACGAGGTACACAGGGTATTTGGATCAATGCCTGCGAACGTGAACCTCTGGAAGAGATGTTTCAAATACAAGGAGCTCACCGAAAACATGCGCCAACAAGAAGAACTTGAGATGGCGGAAATGTTATTCCGCATTAGATGTGGTAAGCAAACCGAAGAAGACACGACCAAGCTCATGAGCAGAATGATTCCGGCCAAGATACCATCCGAGCCGACTTGTGATGAAGAGGCAGAGTATTTCCTGCATCTACTCAAATGCGACGAGCGGGCCATGGCTCTCTATCCAACGAATCCGGAAGTGCACAGAATGAACACTGCCATTGTCGACAAAATCAAGCTTGACTGCATTGAAATTTTGGCAAGAGATGTCGTCGAAGAAAACGCGTCTGATTTCCTACGACGAAAACTGAAACGGCGTTGTGGAAACAAACCCTGGCAACGTCTCACGATTCTCCGGCAAAACACAAGGTCTTTCCAAAAAGAAAATGTCAAAAACAGCATTGCGCCTGGGGTAGAAGAACAGATGCATTCCGGATTGCCTTTCCGACTTCACATAGCTGTTGGAGCGCGAGTTATGCTCCGTCGCAACATTGATATTGCGCTCAGACTCGTCAACGGTGCGACAGGAGTTGTTCGAAGGATCGTCACCGACGAAGTGTCTCTTCGGCCTAGCTGGATTTACGTTCAGTAAGGAATTTGTTTAATATTCATATATACTTTTTAATTTTAGATGGGACGGAAATCCACCGTTCGAGATTCCAATCTCCGAGCAGCAGGCTTTCTACATGAGAGGGGACGACATTGTGTCGCGGAAACAGTTCCCGTTGGTACTTGCATACGCGGCCACCTGTCACAAAGCTCAAGGACTGACCCTTCGAAATGTTTTCATACGTCCGCGTAATGGACCTATTCATAGGAAGAAAAAAAACAAAAAAAATGTTTTTTTTTGTTTGTTTTTGTTTTTTTTTCCTATTCATAGATGTCAAAAAATGTCAAACAATGTTAAAAAACGTTAAAAAACGTTAAAAAATGTCAAAAAACGAATCCTATGAATAGGTCCATAACATTTTCGGGCCTGGGCAATTCTATGTCGCCGTCAGTCGAGTGACAAAGATGTGTGGCTTACACTTCGCCGGTTTCAGCAATGACAAGATTTTCCACTGTGCCGCTGCACTAAACGAGTCAAATCGGTTGCGCGCTCTCATCCAATTGCCGAAGCTGGAAAACGCGATCGTCTCGTTGCCTGGCTCATCCGAAATCCATCGTCCAACGACTCGAACCGCTGTGCCAACTGATTCATTTGGTTCCTCTTCGACCATTTCTGAAGAGTTGATAATCGACCGCACAAAGAGAATAGTCCCGCCGAAACTCGAAAACCGCATTTCCAACTTGTCCGTGAGGTCTCAAAGAGTTACTCATGTCATCCGGGTGTGTGACGATGACGTTCGAGCGGTCATTCCTCGGATCAAATACAGTGCGTGCGTGGTCGAAGCAACCGATGTCGCTTTGGAAGCTGGCATAATCGCTTTTGTCAACATGCTGGCGATGATGGAAGAGGTCTACGAGAAGCTTCAACCGTTAGCCATTTGCCCGGAAGGTGATGAGGAACAGAAGAATGTCAGCCTGCAAACGACACTTCTGTGTTTGTTTAAGCAAGTCGGTGACGTCTTAGACGTCACACGGTCGCTGAACAACACGAGGAATATAAGAGAAGTTTTCGAGGAATTGATGACGGTTAGTTTCCTTCCTTGTTCTTTTGCTCACCTAATACACATTGGTTATTTTCAGCTCCTGCCCGTCGAAATCAGCTCGTGGTTCACACGGGAAACTTCCGTCAGAACGCATTGCACACGATGTAAGGACCGGAAATATTTCACCCGAAAACGATCGATTCTGTGGCTTGATGACGAAGAAGACCCAATGTCTGGGCCATTGCACGGTGCGGTGGAACAACATTGCTCGAGAGCCCGAAGGATGGGAAAAGTGTTTTGTGACAAGGCGATTAACGGGAGCGCGTGTGGAGGAGAAGTTTTCGAAGACGAGAGTTGCGGAGAGTCTTCGACATACTTTATCGTCGGGCAACCAAATGCGGGATCCTCGTACGACTCTCTGAAAAGCGATCCAGTGCAGATGGGAAAGCATCGGTTCCTGCTCATTGGTGCCATAGCACTGCCAGATCCAGCATCGTTCGAACTTCCACGGATGTGGTATAGAAGCCCGGCTTCAGGCTGGATGAGATCCGACAACGGAGGTGTTACAGTGCAAGCCGGAGCACAATTGCAAATGATTGGATTAAACATTTTTGTCTGGGTGCAGAAGAGTCGGAAACGAATGGCATCAAAGGCAAAGTCTTGCGAAGGAGAACAGATAAGGAGAGTCGTCGACGATTTCGCCGATATCCGAAACGAGCTTTTGTCCGACTCAGACATTGAGACCGATTCTCTACCATCATCTTCGCCGCCATACTCCCAAGATGTACATGTTGCTGACGATGAATTTGTTGGCATGAAGACTGACCCGACAGTTTTGATGATTGCTGAAGCAATAAAAAAACAAGCACCTCCCACTATTGCATACTTGCTTCTTCCGAACAACTCAGGAACTGATTGTTTTGTGAACACGGTGGCCAACCTGCTGTATGCTCACGATTCTCTCCGCCAAGCCATAACAATTCGACCATACGTGGATGCTGAAAAACAACATGGAGCTCTAATGTCGGCTTTTTACGAGTTGAGTTTAATATTTGCGCGACGAGCAAAGTCCTCAACCGATCTCCGACTGGCGCTGCCTCCCCAAATGCATAGAGATCAGCAGGATATAAGAGACGTGCTCTATTTCATATTCGAGGTAGTGTTTGAAAAACAATTTTAACTAGATCCGATTAGGTTCATGACTTACACAATGAATTTCTAATTACAGAAAGTGGAGCTGACAGACGATGAGCGCATAAAATCTATCGTTTGGATGGAGTATCAGGCCGTCGAGAAGTGCGAAAGAGCCGGTTGTGGACACACGGTGTCGTCTTCAAAATCGCGATGGCACTCATCGTTGTTTATTGCGAACACACAAAGCACGTGGAATTTGGAGAGAGAACTACAAAATAAATGGTGTCCAGAGACTAAGAAATGCCCATTATGTGAAGAGGTTGTAATCAAGCACAATCTTATTACTCGGTGCCCCATGTTTCATATGGTCATTGCAAACCAAGGTACGTTCAACTTTTAGGAAAATCTTTTTTTTGTTTTTTCCCCTATTCATGGATGTCAAAAAAACAACAAAGAAAAAGACGCAAACACAAAGTTACTTTGGACGCCTCTTTTCGTCTTTTTTGCGCTTTTTTTCTACTTTGGACGTACCATAACAGGCGCCGTTAATTTACTAATATAGATGTGTCCTTTAAAAAGGAAAGTATCTACAAAAATACTTGATATTTCCAAAATTAAATTATTCAGATTTGGCGCGCGCGGATTGGCAACTCGATGAAGAAATAATTCTTTTTTCATACGCCTGGAAAGTTGTGGCGTTCGCCGAACACATCGCATACGGACAGGATGGCGGGCATTATGTCTGCTGGAGAAACATAGGTCAATCGAAGTGGGTACGAGTAAGCGACGGTATGGTTAGTACGGTGAAAAGTTCGGATGAGATGAGGCTCTCTCAGCACAATGCAACAGTTTTTGTTCTTAAAAGGATTTAATTTTTAATATTTAGGTAATTTTTTTGTATTGTTAAGTTTTTTAGGGCAATATGAGTTAGGAGGGGCACTCGAAAAACCGTCTCACATCATAACATTGCATACACTTTTTAGTTTTTCTTTTTATTGGCGATTTTCCAACGCTTTTGATTTGTTTGATATATTTATCTCATTCAGCATTTTTTGTCCAGAAAGTTCAACGGCAACGCGCCGGAAGCATGTGTGACATTTTTTTAATTGGCGACCGAAGGGAGCTGAGCGGAAGCTTCTTTAATTGTTTTGAAAGTTTAATCGACTCCCGACAGCATTATCCTATGTTTCCACGCTTTTAGTCATAAAAAATCCACTCACAAGGCATGCTTCAACCCAGCTCCCTCCGGTCGCCAATTTGATAAGTGTTACACATGGTTCCGGCGTGTTGCCGCTTAACTTTCCGGCCATTAACAACTGCTTAGAAATGCATATTCAAAGCATTTACAACAAAAAAAGGAAAAAAATTGTTCTTTTGGTGGACCCCCTCAACTCATAGTGCCCTTATTTTTATTAAATGGATATTTTGGGTACGAATTGAAACAAAGGTTAAAAGTGTAAGAAACTTTTCGCGACCTTAACATCCATGATAATGTTTCCTAAAGTTGATGTCATAGTCGTCAATCTTTGTTTTAAGCAGTTGTTATTACGCTTACACGACTATCTCTCTGATTACTTTTGCAAAAGTTTTGTAAAAAAACGTCTCATTTAGCCTTTTTGTTTGGTCAACGTTAAAACGCACAAAAACATGTGGGACAGTCGTGTAGTAAATCTTCAACGGTTTTAGTTTCTAAATTGGTTCTATTCAATTTTCAGATTATCTGAAAAATTTTTTCGGAAAATAATGCAAACCTTTAATATTATCAAATTGTTTAATTGCCTTTTCATATGTACCGAGAGTAGTCTTCTACTTAAATTGTTTTTTTATTATCATTGTTATATTTTTATGTTGAAAATCAAATTCATTCCCGTTATAAATAGATAAATCGTTGTTAACAATACATCTTCTTGTCAGCTTGTTTTTCACTTAATTCATTCTTCGACGAAAAGAAATAAGAGTTGTACACACCATATTTTATCACAGATACGAAAATCCGGGCACGCCCACGGGCCGGCCCGGGCCTAGCCGGGCACTGGAATGTTTAGCCCGGGCGGGCCCGTCTTGAATTTTTGCGGACGGATAGTGCAGTTTTTAAAGTTGAATCAAGCAAAACGCAAATGCAATTGCGCAGCGATTCTTAGAGTTAAAGTTGTTTGTTTTTTTTTCACTATTTTTTCGATTTTTCCTTGTCTCCGATGACTTTTGAGCGTTCCAGATGCGAAAATTCTCGAAATGCTCTTTGGAAACGATATGGCGAGGAAAATTACACATAAAACAGAGAAGTTCTATGTAATTTTTTGTAAATAACTCTTGTCAAGTGGATACTTTTTTACTTTGTTAGATTAAACATGATTTATTTTCAATAAGTTTTTTATTATTTTACTTGCAAAAGTTACTCAAACCATTTTCTTACTTGAACAAAAACGGGCACAAACGGGCCGGGCTGGGCACGGACACTAATTTTCTAGGTTTTCTGCCCGGCCCGGCCCTTTGCATCTATGTATTTTATTAAATTATCACCGAATGACCGAGTAAAGCATTTGCACAGATGAATTCCAATATGCATATTGTAAGTATCTTTGTCATATTAATCGACGCTTTCATCAGATCTGAAGTCTTGCATCTTGCTTTTGCTTTATTATATCAACAAGAATGCACGTGCACTGCACATCTCGCTTCCTTTCCATTTTTGGTTAATTTGCAATTAGCAATTAACTAGAAGGTGGTTGACGGCTATCGTCGTCAAAAACCTTTTGGTTAAGCTTGTGGACGCGCGAGTCTCACTGTTTTTCAAAGAGTGCTACTGTATGTCAAAAAAGTCATTGAGGAAGCACCCAAACTTATAAAAATTAAACTCTCATTGATTTTCTGTTGTACTCAAATGTTTTCAAACTGAACACAACTCTTCGGGTCGAGTCCTGTCATTTGAATATTCTGATGCGCCTTCCAATACTATATAATGGATACGAGGAGGAGTGAAACTCGGATTTACGTTTTTATTCGAAAAAAAGAAGTAAACAAAGAGGTTTTTTGTATTTCAATTTCACGTGAAGTGTCACTCCGCAACACACGTCATTACATCTCTGTTACGGTAACAAAAACCTCACTTTTTCGCGCTGTTTCGACCTTTGTTGTTCTGTTTCACCCGTGAAACATGGGGCCATTTGGTCTTCACCTAGCTCAAAGCGCACCCCGCCCTTTCCGTCCCTCAAAGCTACTTCCGCCATGAAACTTTCATCTTTCATCAAAGCTACACACGTCATCACAACTTTGCTACGGTAACAAAAACGGCCGCGCAGCGGCCGCCTCATTTTTTCGCTCTGCTTCTACCTTTGTTGTTCTGTTTCACCCGTGAAACATGGGGCCATTTGGTCTTCACCTAGCTCAAAGCGCACCCCGCTCTTTCCCTTCCTCAAAGCTACTTCCGCCATGAAACTTTCATCTTTCATCAAAGCTACACACGTCATCACATCTTTGCTACGGTAACAAAAACGGCCGCGCAGCGGCCGCCTCATTTTTTCGCTCTGCTTCTACCTTTGTTTTTCTGTTTCACCCGTGAAACATGGGGCCATTTGGTCTTCACCTAGCTCAAAGCCCACCCCGCTTTTTCCCTTCCTCAAAGCTACTCCCGTCATGAAACTTTCATCTTTCATCAAAGCTACACACGTCATCACATCTTTGCTACGGTAACAAAAACGGCCGCGCAGCGGCCGCCTCATTTTTTCGCTCTGCTTCTACCTTTGTTTTTCTGTTTCACCCGTGAAACATGGGGCCATTTGGTCTTCACCTAGCTCAAAGCGCACCCCGCTCTTTCCCTTCCTCAAAGCTACTCCCGTCATGAAACTTTCATCTTTCATCAAAGCTACACACGTCATCACATCTTGCTACGGTAACAAAAACGGCCGCGCAGCGGCCGCCTCATTTTTTCGCTCTGCTTCTACCTTTGTTTTTCTGTTTCACCCGTGAAACATGGGGCCATTTGGTCTTCACCTAGCTCAAAGCGCACCCCGCTCTTTCCCTTCCTCAAAGCTACTCCCGTCATGAAATTCAACTCGCTCGCTGCGCTCGCTTCGCCGGCCTCCCTTTTCCCCTTTATTCTAAGACCAAATCCGACACACACCACACGTTTATCCTAATACCCAAAATGTTTTATTTTTTTGTTTCACTTCTGGCTCCGAGATTAGTTCGACCCGAGAGTCTGATATTCGCATAAAACATTGAATTTTATTTCAAGAAATGAGTCTGCCGAGCTCCGAAGGCTTCCAGTACAAAACGTTTAGACTGAGTTTATTCTTATGTTCACTTCTGGCTCCGAGATTAGTTCGACCCGAGAGTCTGATATTCGCATAAAAATTTTATTTTTATTTCAAGAAATGAGTCTGACGAGCTCTGAAGGCTATAAATAAACGAAATGTTTAGACTGAGTTTATTCTTATGTTCACTTCTGGCTGTGACTCGAGTTCGACCTGAGAATCTGATATTCGCATAAATAATTGATTTTCGTTTGAAATAATGAGTCTGGCAAGCCCCGGAGGCTCGCAGTACAAAACGTTTGGAATTATTTTATTATTATGTTTTACTTCTGGCTCCGAGACCAGTTAGACCCGAGATTCTGATATTCGCAAAAAATATTGATTTTTTATTGAAGTAATTAATTTTGCGAGTCCCGAAGGCTCGGAGTACAAACGTTTGCAAAACATTTTTTCTGCTTTTAATGTTATGTTTCTTAGTCTATCCTCTAGCGGACACCGGTTTATCGTTTCGTAGGCCAATAAGAATTTTAGTTGCTCGCAATCAAACAAGATGTAACTTGTATTTCTGAAATTCTAAACTTGCATGGTATCAAAGAATAAAGAGTTCATATCACTCGCAAGGAGTAATATGTAACAAAATGCTAAAATTTGGGAAAAATTGTGTCACAGTTATTTTAAAATAGAGCCAAAAATTCCATAAGTGCATTTTATTACTAGATTCGACTTATTTTTCTACGACAAATGTAAAAACCTAATGTTTTGTGAAAATTTAAGCAGCCCCCATCTCAAGAATCTTGGTGTCTGTAATGGGAAAAATTTCGACTAGCCCAAAGGTCAAAAAATATATATGTAATAGATACATCCAGCGACTGAAGCCGGTTTCGCAGGCTGAATAGCCGTGCGGCGCTAATTGAGGTATTTTGACTTATTCATTTAACATCCAAAATCAGCGTAGAAGATATAAAGTGACAATATAGCAAAAAAGCAAAGCAAATAGCAACAGCAATAAAGCAATAAAGAAAACACCTGAAAATTTTTTATCCTATTATTACTTCTATATCTTTTTTGCCGACCACTACTTGCGCTCGCGAAAGCTTGACGTCGAGGACATCGAGACGACAGACCCGGTAACATGTTCCCTCTGCTTTCAGCTGGATTTCAATCGAAACATATGAGGAACAGAGCTTCAATTTATGCGCAATAGCTTATTGTAGCCGACAATAATATTAAATTGATTTTGACATACAACAAATTCAGTTAAGGCCAGCAAAATTGGACAGGCAGCCCAAAGGGCTGCCTCTTGAATAATAAACGACACAGCAACATAACGTTTATCAGACTCTCGGGTCGAACTAATCTCGGAGCCAGAAGTGAACATAAGAATAAACTCAGTCTAAACGTTTTGTACTGGAAGCCTTCGGAGCTCGGCAGACTCATTTCTTGAAATAAAATTCAATGTTTTATGCGAATATCAGACTCTCGGGTCGAACTAATCTCGGAGCCAGAAGTGAAACAAAAAAATAAAACATTTTGGGTATTAGGATAAACGTGTGGTGTGTGTCGGATTTGGTCTTAGAATAAAGGGGAAAAGGGAGGCCGGCGAAGCGAGCGCAGCGAGCGAGTTGAATTTCATGACGGGAGTAGCTTTGAGGAAGGGAAAGAGCGGGGTGCGCTTTGAGCTAGGTGAAGACCAAATGGCCCCATGTTTCACGGGTGAAACAGAAAAACAAAGGTAGAAGCAGAGCGAAATTAGGCTTAGGCTTAGGCTTAGGCTTAGGCTTAGGCTTAGGCTTAGGCTTAGGCTTAGGCTTAGGCTTAGGCTTAGGCTTAGGCTTAGGCTTAGGCTTAGGCTTAGGCTTAGGCTTAGGCTTAGGCTTAGGCTTAGGCTTAGGCTTAGGCTTAGGCTTAGGCTTAGGCTTAGGCTTAGGCTTAGGCTTAGGCTTAGGCTTAGGCTTAGGCTTAGGCTTAGGCTTAGGCTTAGGCTTAGGCTTAGGCTTAGGCTTAGGCTTAGGCTTAGGCTTAGGCTTAGGCTTAGGCTTAGGCTTAGGCTTAGGCTTAGGCTTAGGCTTAGGCTTAGGCTTAGGCTTAGGCTTAGGCTTAGGCTTAGGCTTAGGCTTAGGCTTAGGCTTAGGCTTAGGCTTAGGCTTAGGCTTAGGCTTAGGCTTAGGCTTAGGCTTAGGCTTAGGCTTAGGCTTAGGCTTAGGCTTAGGCTTAGGCTTAGGCTTAGGCTTAGGCTTAGGCTTAGGCTTAGGCTTAGGCTTAGGCTTAGGCTTAGGCTTAGGCTTAGGCTTAGGCTTAGGCTTAGGCTTAGGCTTAGGCTTAGGCTTAGGCTTAGGCTTAGGCTTAGGCTTAGGCTTAGGCTTAGGCTTAGGCTTAGGCTTAGGCTTAGGCTTAGGCTTAGGCTTAGGCTTAGGCTTAGGCTTAGGCTTAGGCTTAGGCTTAGGCTTAGGCTTAGGCTTAGGCTTAGGCTTAGGCTTAGGCTTAGGCTTAGGCTTAGGCTTAGGCTTAGGCTTAGGCTTAGGCTTAGGCTTAGGCTTAGGCTTAGGCTTAGGCTTAGGCTTAGGCTTAGGCTTAGGCTTAGGCTTAGGCTTAGGCTTAGGCTTAGGCTTAGGCTTAGGCTTAGGCTTAGGCTTAGGCTTAGGCTTAGGCTTAGGCTTAGGCTTAGGCTTAGGCTTAGGCTTAGGCTTAGGCTTAGGCTTAGGCTTAGGCTTAGGCTTAGGCTTAGGCTTAGGCTTAGGCTTAGGCTTAGGCTTAGGCTTAGGCTTAGGCTTAGGCTTAGGCTTAGGCTTAGGCTTAGGCTTAGGCTTAGGCTTAGGCTTAGGCTTAGGCTTAGGCTTAGGCTTAGGCTTAGGCTTAGGCTTAGGCTTAGGCTTAGGCTTAGGCTTAGGCTTAGGCTTAGGCTTAGGCTTAGGCTTAGGCTTAGGCTTAGGCTTAGGCTTAGGCTTAGGCTTAGGCTTAGGCTTAGGCTTAGGCTTAGGCTTAGGCTTAGGCTTAGGCTTAGGCTTAGGCTTAGGCTTAGGCTTAGGCTTAGGCTTAGGCTTAGGCTTAGGCTTAGGCTTAGGCTTAGGCTTAGGCTTAGGCTTAGGCTTAGGCTTAGGCTTAGGCTTAGGCTTAGGCTTAGGCTTAGGCTTAGGCTTAGGCTTAGGCTTAGGCTTAGGCTTAGGCTTAGGCTTAGGCTTAGGCTTAGGCTTAGGCTTAGGCTTAGGCTTAGGCTTAGGCTTAGGCTTAGGCTTAGGCTTAGGCTTAGGCTTAGGCTTAGGCTTAGGCTTAGGCTTAGGCTTAGGCTTAGGCTTAGGCTTAGGCTTAGGCTTAGGCTTAGGCTTAGGCTTAGGCTTAGGCTTAGGCTTAGGCTTAGGCTTAGGCTTAGGCTTAGGCTTAGGCTTAGGCTTAGGCTTAGGCTTAGGCTTAGGCTTAGGCTTAGGCTTAGGCTTAGGCTTAGGCTTAGGCTTAGGCTTAGGCTTAGGCTTAGGCTTAGGCTTAGGCTTAGGCTTAGGCTTAGGCTTAGGCTTAGGCTTAGGCTTAGGCTTAGGCTTAGGCTTAGGCTTAGGCTTAGGCTTAGGCTTAGGCTTAGGCTTAGGCTTAGGCTTAGGCTTAGGCTTAGGCTTAGGCTTAGGCTTAGGCTTAGGCTTAGGCTTAGGCTTAGGCTTAGGCTTAGGCTTAGGCTTAGGCTTAGGCTTAGGCTTAGGCTTAGGCTTAGGCTTAGGCTTAGGCTTAGGCTTAGGCTTAGGCTTAGGCTTAGGCTTAGGCTTAGGCTTAGGCTTAGGCTTAGGCTTAGGCTTAGGCTTAGGCTTAGGCTTAGGCTTAGGCTTAGGCTTAGGCTTAGGCTTAGGCTTAGGCTTAGGCTTAGGCTTAGGCTTAGGCTTAGGCTTAGGCTTAGGCTTAGGCTTAGGCTTAGGCTTAGGCTTAGGCTTAGGCTTAGGCTTAGGCTTAGGCTTAGGCTTAGGCTTAGGCTTAGGCTTAGGCTTAGGCTTAGGCTTAGGCTTAGGCTTAGGCTTAGGCTTAGGCTTAGGCTTAGGCTTAGGCTTAGGCTTAGGCTTAGGCTTAGGCTTAGGCTTAGGCTTAGGCTTAGGCTTAGGCTTAGGCTTAGGCTTAGGCTTAGGCTTAGGCTTAGGCTTAGGCTTAGGCTTAGGCTTAGGCTTAGGCTTAGGCTTAGGCTTAGGCTTAGGCTTAGGCTTAGGCTTAGGCTTAGGCTTAGGCTTAGGCTTAGGCTTAGGCTTAGGCTTAGGCTTAGGCTTAGGCTTAGGCTTAGGCTTAGGCTTAGGCTTAGGCTTAGGCTTAGGCTTAGGCTTAGGCTTAGGCTTAGGCTTAGGCTTAGGCTTAGGCTTAGGCTTAGGCTTAGGCTTAGGCTTAGGCTTAGGCTTAGGCTTAGGCTTAGGCTTAGGCTTAGGCTTAGGCTTAGGCTTAGGCTTAGGCTTAGGCTTAGGCTTAGGCTTAGGCTTAGGCTTAGGCTTAGGCTTAGGCTTAGGCTTAGGCTTAGGCTTAGGCTTAGGCTTAGGCTTAGGCTTAGGCTTAGGCTTAGGCTTAGGCTTAGGCTTAGGCTTAGGCTTAGGCTTAGGCTTAGGCTTAGGCTTAGGCTTAGGCTTAGGCTTAGGCTTAGGCTTAGGCTTAGGCTTAGGCTTAGGCTTAGGCTTAGGCTTAGGCTTAGGCTTAGGCTTAGGCTTAGGCTTAGGCTTAGGCTTAGGCTTAGGCTTAGGCTTAGGCTTAGGCTTAGGCTTAGGCTTAGGCTTAGGCTTAGGCTTAGGCTTAGGCTTAGGCTTAGGCTTAGGCTTAGGCTTAGGCTTAGGCTTAGGCTTAGGCTTAGGCTTAGGCTTAGGCTTAGGCTTAGGCTTAGGCTTAGGCTTAGGCTTAGGCTTAGGCTTAGGCTTAGGCTTAGGCTTAGGCTTAGGCTTAGGCTTAGGCTTAGGCTTAGGCTTAGGCTTAGGCTTAGGCTTAGGCTTAGGCTTAGGCTTAGGCTTAGGCTTAGGCTTAGGCTTAGGCTTAGGCTTAGGCTTAGGCTTAGGCTTAGGCTTAGGCTTAGGCTTAGGCTTAGGCTTAGGCTTAGGCTTAGGCTTAGGCTTAGGCTTAGGCTTAGGCTTAGGCTTAGGCTTAGGCTTAGGCTTAGGCTTAGGCTTAGGCTTAGGCTTAGGCTTAGGCTTAGGCTTAGGCTTAGGCTTAGGCTTAGGCTTAGGCTTAGGCTTAGGCTTAGGCTTAGGCTTAGGCTTAGGCTTAGGCTTAGGCTTAGGCTTAGGCTTAGGCTTAGGCTTAGGCTTAGGCTTAGGCTTAGGCTTAGGCTTAGGCTTAGGCTTAGGCTTAGGCTTAGGCTTAGGCTTAGGCTTAGGCTTAGGCTTAGGCTTAGGCTTAGGCTTAGGCTTAGGCTTAGGCTTAGGCTTAGGCTTAGGCTTAGGCTTAGGCTTAGGCTTAGGCTTAGGCTTAGGCTTAGGCTTAGGCTTAGGCTTAGGCTTAGGCTTAGGCTTAGGCTTAGGCTTAGGCTTAGGCTTAGGCTTAGGCTTAGGCTTAGGCTTAGGCTTAGGCTTAGGCTTAGGCTTAGGCTTAGGCTTAGGCTTAGGCTTAGGCTTAGGCTTAGGCTTAGGCTTAGGCTTAGGCTTAGGCTTAGGCTTAGGCTTAGGCTTAGGCTTAGGCTTAGGCTTAGGCTTAGGCTTAGGCTTAGGCTTAGGCTTAGGCTTAGGCTTAGGCTTAGGCTTAGGCTTAGGCTTAGGCTTAGGCTTAGGCTTAGGCTTAGGCTTAGGCTTAGGCTTAGGCTTAGGCTTAGGCTTAGGCTTAGGCTTAGGCTTAGGCTTAGGCTTAGGCTTAGGCTTAGGCTTAGGCTTAGGCTTAGGCTTAGGCTTAGGCTTAGGCTTAGGCTTAGGCTTAGGCTTAGGCTTAGGCTTAGGCTTAGGCTTAGGCTTAGGCTTAGGCTTAGGCTTAGGCTTAGGCTTAGGCTTAGGCTTAGGCTTAGGCTTAGGCTTAGGCTTAGGCTTAGGCTTAGGCTTAGGCTTAGGCTTAGGCTTAGGCTTAGGCTTAGGCTTAGGCTTAGGCTTAGGCTTAGGCTTAGGCTTAGGCTTAGGCTTAGGCTTAGGCTTAGGCTTAGGCTTAGGCTTAGGCTTAGGCTTAGGCTTAGGCTTAGGCTTAGGCTTAGGCTTAGGCTTAGGCTTAGGCTTAGGCTTAGGCTTAGGCTTAGGCTTAGGCTTAGGCTTAGGCTTAGGCTTAGGCTTAGGCTTAGGCTTAGGCTTAGGCTTAGGCTTAGGCTTAGGCTTAGGCTTAGGCTTAGGCTTAGGCTTAGGCTTAGGCTTAGGCTTAGGCTTAGGCTTAGGCTTAGGCTTAGGCTTAGGCTTAGGCTTAGGCTTAGGCTTAGGCTTAGGCTTAGGCTTAGGCTTAGGCTTAGGCTTAGGCTTAGGCTTAGGCTTAGGCTTAGGCTTAGGCTTAGGCTTAGGCTTAGGCTTAGGCTTAGGCTTAGGCTTAGGCTTAGGCTTAGGCTTAGGCTTAGGCTTAGGCTTAGGCTTAGGCTTAGGCTTAGGCTTAGGCTTAGGCTTAGGCTTAGGCTTAGGCTTAGGCTTAGGCTTAGGCTTAGGCTTAGGCTTAGGCTTAGGCTTAGGCTTAGGCTTAGGCTTAGGCTTAGGCTTAGGCTTAGGCTTAGGCTTAGGCTTAGGCTTAGGCTTAGGCTTAGGCTTAGGCTTAGGCTTAGGCTTAGGCTTAGGCTTAGGCTTAGGCTTAGGCTTAGGCTTAGGCTTAGGCTTAGGCTTAGGCTTAGGCTTAGGCTTAGGCTTAGGCTTAGGCTTAGGCTTAGGCTTAGGCTTAGGCTTAGGCTTAGGCTTAGGCTTAGGCTTAGGCTTAGGCTTAGGCTTAGGCTTAGGCTTAGGCTTAGGCTTAGGCTTAGGCTTAGGCTTAGGCTTAGGCTTAGGCTTAGGCTTAGGCTTAGGCTTAGGCTTAGGCTTAGGCTTAGGCTTAGGCTTAGGCTTAGGCTTAGGCTTAGGCTTAGGCTTAGGCTTAGGCTTAGGCTTAGGCTTAGGCTTAGGCTTAGGCTTAGGCTTAGGCTTAGGCTTAGGCTTAGGCTTAGGCTTAGGCTTAGGCTTAGGCTTAGGCTTAGGCTTAGGCTTAGGCTTAGGCTTAGGCTTAGGCTTAGGCTTAGGCTTAGGCTTAGGCTTAGGCTTAGGCTTAGGCTTAGGCTTAGGCTTAGGCTTAGGCTTAGGCTTAGGCTTAGGCTTAGGCTTAGGCTTAGGCTTAGGCTTAGGCTTAGGCTTAGGCTTAGGCTTAGGCTTAGGCTTAGGCTTAGGCTTAGGCTTAGGCTTAGGCTTAGGCTTAGGCTTAGGCTTAGGCTTAGGCTTAGGCTTAGGCTTAGGCTTAGGCTTAGGCTTAGGCTTAGGCTTAGGCTTAGGCTTAGGCTTAGGCTTAGGCTTAGGCTTAGGCTTAGGCTTAGGCTTAGGCTTAGGCTTAGGCTTAGGCTTAGGCTTAGGCTTAGGCTTAGGCTTAGGCTTAGGCTTAGGCTTAGGCTTAGGCTTAGGCTTAGGCTTAGGCTTAGGCTTAGGCTTAGGCTTAGGCTTAGGCTTAGGCTTAGGCTTAGGCTTAGGCTTAGGCTTAGGCTTAGGCTTAGGCTTAGGCTTAGGCTTAGGCTTAGGCTTAGGCTTAGGCTTAGGCTTAGGCTTAGGCTTAGGCTTAGGCTTAGGCTTAGGCTTAGGCTTAGGCTTAGGCTTAGGCTTAGGCTTAGGCTTAGGCTTAGGCTTAGGCTTAGGCTTAGGCTTAGGCTTAGGCTTAGGCTTAGGCTTAGGCTTAGGCTTAGGCTTAGGCTTAGGCTTAGGCTTAGGCTTAGGCTTAGGCTTAGGCTTAGGCTTAGGCTTAGGCTTAGGCTTAGGCTTAGGCTTAGGCTTAGGCTTAGGCTTAGGCTTAGGCTTAGGCTTAGGCTTAGGCTTAGGCTTAGGCTTAGGCTTAGGCTTAGGCTTAGGCTTAGGCTTAGGCTTAGGCTTAGGCTTAGGCTTAGGCTTAGGCTTAGGCTTAGGCTTAGGCTTAGGCTTAGGCTTAGGCTTAGGCTTAGGCTTAGGCTTAGGCTTAGGCTTAGGCTTAGGCTTAGGCTTAGGCTTAGGCTTAGGCTTAGGCTTAGGCTTAGGCTTAGGCTTAGGCTTAGGCTTAGGCTTAGGCTTAGGCTTAGGCTTAGGCTTAGGCTTAGGCTTAGGCTTAGGCTTAGGCTTAGGCTTAGGCTTAGGCTTAGGCTTAGGCTTAGGCTTAGGCTTAGGCTTAGGCTTAGGCTTAGGCTTAGGCTTAGGCTTAGGCTTAGGCTTAGGCTTAGGCTTAGGCTTAGGCTTAGGCTTAGGCTTAGGCTTAGGCTTAGGCTTAGGCTTAGGCTTAGGCTTAGGCTTAGGCTTAGGCTTAGGCTTAGGCTTAGGCTTAGGCTTAGGCTTAGGCTTAGGCTTAGGCTTAGGCTTAGGCTTAGGCTTAGGCTTAGGCTTAGGCTTAGGCTTAGGCTTAGGCTTAGGCTTAGGCTTAGGCTTAGGCTTAGGCTTAGGCTTAGGCTTAGGCTTAGGCTTAGGCTTAGGCTTAGGCTTAGGCTTAGGCTTAGGCTTAGGCTTAGGCTTAGGCTTAGGCTTAGGCTTAGGCTTAGGCTTAGGCTTAGGCTTAGGCTTAGGCTTAGGCTTAGGCTTAGGCTTAGGCTTAGGCTTAGGCTTAGGCTTAGGCTTAGGCTTAGGCTTAGGCTTAGGCTTAGGCTTAGGCTTAGGCTTAGGCTTAGGCTTAGGCTTAGGCTTAGGCTTAGGCTTAGGCTTAGGCTTAGGCTTAGGCTTAGGCTTAGGCTTAGGCTTAGGCTTAGGCTTAGGCTTAGGCTTAGGCTTAGGCTTAGGCTTAGGCTTAGGCTTAGGCTTAGGCTTAGGCTTAGGCTTAGGCTTAGGCTTAGGCTTAGGCTTAGGCTTAGGCTTAGGCTTAGGCTTAGGCTTAGGCTTAGGCTTAGGCTTAGGCTTAGGCTTAGGCTTAGGCTTAGGCTTAGGCTTAGGCTTAGGCTTAGGCTTAGGCTTAGGCTTAGGCTTAGGCTTAGGCTTAGGCTTAGGCTTAGGCTTAGGCTTAGGCTTAGGCTTAGGCTTAGGCTTAGGCTTAGGCTTAGGCTTAGGCTTAGGCTTAGGCTTAGGCTTAGGCTTAGGCTTAGGCTTAGGCTTAGGCTTAGGCTTAGGCTTAGGCTTAGGCTTAGGCTTAGGCTTAGGCTTAGGCTTAGGCTTAGGCTTAGGCTTAGGCTTAGGCTTAGGCTTAGGCTTAGGCTTAGGCTTAGGCTTAGGCTTAGGCTTAGGCTTAGGCTTAGGCTTAGGCTTAGGCTTAGGCTTAGGCTTAGGCTTAGGCTTAGGCTTAGGCTTAGGCTTAGGCTTAGGCTTAGGCTTAGGCTTAGGCTTAGGCTTAGGCTTAGGCTTAGGCTTAGGCTTAGGCTTAGGCTTAGGCTTAGGCTTAGGCTTAGGCTTAGGCTTAGGCTTAGGCTTAGGCTTAGGCTTAGGCTTAGGCTTAGGCTTAGGCTTAGGCTTAGGCTTAGGCTTAGGCTTAGGCTTAGGCTTAGGCTTAGGCTTAGGCTTAGGCTTAGGCTTAGGCTTAGGCTTAGGCTTAGGCTTAGGCTTAGGCTTAGGCTTAGGCTTAGGCTTAGGCTTAGGCTTAGGCTTAGGCTTAGGCTTAGGCTTAGGCTTAGGCTTAGGCTTAGGCTTAGGCTTAGGCTTAGGCTTAGGCTTAGGCTTAGGCTTAGGCTTAGGCTTAGGCTTAGGCTTAGGCTTAGGCTTAGGCTTAGGCTTAGGCTTAGGCTTAGGCTTAGGCTTAGGCTTAGGCTTAGGCTTAGGCTTAGGCTTAGGCTTAGGCTTAGGCTTAGGCTTAGGCTTAGGCTTAGGCTTAGGCTTAGGCTTAGGCTTAGGCTTAGGCTTAGGCTTAGGCTTAGGCTTAGGCTTAGGCTTAGGCTTAGGCTTAGGCTTAGGCTTAGGCTTAGGCTTAGGCTTAGGCTTAGGCTTAGGCTTAGGCTTAGGCTTAGGCTTAGGCTTAGGCTTAGGCTTAGGCTTAGGCTTAGGCTTAGGCTTAGGCTTAGGCTTAGGCTTAGGCTTAGGCTTAGGCTTAGGCTTAGGCTTAGGCTTAGGCTTAGGCTTAGGCTTAGGCTTAGGCTTAGGCTTAGGCTTAGGCTTAGGCTTAGGCTTAGGCTTAGGCTTAGGCTTAGGCTTAGGCTTAGGCTTAGGCTTAGGCTTAGGCTTAGGCTTAGGCTTAGGCTTAGGCTTAGGCTTAGGCTTAGGCTTAGGCTTAGGCTTAGGCTTAGGCTTAGGCTTAGGCTTAGGCTTAGGCTTAGGCTTAGGCTTAGGCTTAGGCTTAGGCTTAGGCTTAGGCTTAGGCTTAGGCTTAGGCTTAGGCTTAGGCTTAGGCTTAGGCTTAGGCTTAGGCTTAGGCTTAGGCTTAGGCTTAGGCTTAGGCTTAGGCTTAGGCTTAGGCTTAGGCTTAGGCTTAGGCTTAGGCTTAGGCTTAGGCTTAGGCTTAGGCTTAGGCTTAGGCTTAGGCTTAGGCTTAGGCTTAGGCTTAGGCTTAGGCTTAGGCTTAGGCTTAGGCTTAGGCTTAGGCTTAGGCTTAGGCTTAGGCTTAGGCTTAGGCTTAGGCTTAGGCTTAGGCTTAGGCTTAGGCTTAGGCTTAGGCTTAGGCTTAGGCTTAGGCTTAGGCTTAGGCTTAGGCTTAGGCTTAGGCTTAGGCTTAGGCTTAGGCTTAGGCTTAGGCTTAGGCTTAGGCTTAGGCTTAGGCTTAGGCTTAGGCTTAGGCTTAGGCTTAGGCTTAGGCTTAGGCTTAGGCTTAGGCTTAGGCTTAGGCTTAGGCTTAGGCTTAGGCTTAGGCTTAGGCTTAGGCTTAGGCTTAGGCTTAGGCTTAGGCTTAGGCTTAGGCTTAGGCTTAGGCTTAGGCTTAGGCTTAGGCTTAGGCTTAGGCTTAGGCTTAGGCTTAGGCTTAGGCTTAGGCTTAGGCTTAGGCTTAGGCTTAGGCTTAGGCTTAGGCTTAGGCTTAGGCTTAGGCTTAGGCTTAGGCTTAGGCTTAGGCTTAGGCTTAGGCTTAGGCTTAGGCTTAGGCTTAGGCTTAGGCTTAGGCTTAGGCTTAGGCTTAGGCTTAGGCTTAGGCTTAGGCTTAGGCTTAGGCTTAGGCTTAGGCTTAGGCTTAGGCTTAGGCTTAGGCTTAGGCTTAGGCTTAGGCTTAGGCTTAGGCTTAGGCTTAGGCTTAGGCTTAGGCTTAGGCTTAGGCTTAGGCTTAGGCTTAGGCTTAGGCTTAGGCTTAGGCTTAGGCTTAGGCTTAGGCTTAGGCTTAGGCTTAGGCTTAGGCTTAGGCTTAGGCTTAGGCTTAGGCTTAGGCTTAGGCTTAGGCTTAGGCTTAGGCTTAGGCTTAGGCTTAGGCTTAGGCTTAGGCTTAGGCTTAGGCTTAGGCTTAGGCTTAGGCTTAGGCTTAGGCTTAGGCTTAGGCTTAGGCTTAGGCTTAGGCTTAGGCTTAGGCTTAGGCTTAGGCTTAGGCTTAGGCTTAGGCTTAGGCTTAGGCTTAGGCTTAGGCTTAGGCTTAGGCTTAGGCTTAGGCTTAGGCTTAGGCTTAGGCTTAGGCTTAGGCTTAGGCTTAGGCTTAGGCTTAGGCTTAGGCTTAGGCTTAGGCTTAGGCTTAGGCTTAGGCTTAGGCTTAGGCTTAGGCTTAGGCTTAGGCTTAGGCTTAGGCTTAGGCTTAGGCTTAGGCTTAGGCTTAGGCTTAGGCTTAGGCTTAGGCTTAGGCTTAGGCTTAGGCTTAGGCTTAGGCTTAGGCTTAGGCTTAGGCTTAGGCTTAGGCTTAGGCTTAGGCTTAGGCTTAGGCTTAGGCTTAGGCTTAGGCTTAGGCTTAGGCTTAGGCTTAGGCTTAGGCTTAGGCTTAGGCTTAGGCTTAGGCTTAGGCTTAGGCTTAGGCTTAGGCTTAGGCTTAGGCTTAGGCTTAGGCTTAGGCTTAGGCTTAGGCTTAGGCTTAGGCTTAGGCTTAGGCTTAGGCTTAGGCTTAGGCTTAGGCTTAGGCTTAGGCTTAGGCTTAGGCTTAGGCTTAGGCTTAGGCTTAGGCTTAGGCTTAGGCTTAGGCTTAGGCTTAGGCTTAGGCTTAGGCTTAGGCTTAGGCTTAGGCTTAGGCTTAGGCTTAGGCTTAGGCTTAGGCTTAGGCTTAGGCTTAGGCTTAGGCTTAGGCTTAGGCTTAGGCTTAGGCTTAGGCTTAGGCTTAGGCTTAGGCTTAGGCTTAGGCTTAGGCTTAGGCTTAGGCTTAGGCTTAGGCTTAGGCTTAGGCTTAGGCTTAGGCTTAGGCTTAGGCTTAGGCTTAGGCTTAGGCTTAGGCTTAGGCTTAGGCTTAGGCTTAGGCTTAGGCTTAGGCTTAGGCTTAGGCTTAGGCTTAGGCTTAGGCTTAGGCTTAGGCTTAGGCTTAGGCTTAGGCTTAGGCTTAGGCTTAGGCTTAGGCTTAGGCTTAGGCTTAGGCTTAGGCTTAGGCTTAGGCTTAGGCTTAGGCTTAGGCTTAGGCTTAGGCTTAGGCTTAGGCTTAGGCTTAGGCTTAGGCTTAGGCTTAGGCTTAGGCTTAGGCTTAGGCTTAGGCTTAGGCTTAGGCTTAGGCTTAGGCTTAGGCTTAGGCTTAGGCTTAGGCTTAGGCTTAGGCTTAGGCTTAGGCTTAGGCTTAGGCTTAGGCTTAGGCTTAGGCTTAGGCTTAGGCTTAGGCTTAGGCTTAGGCTTAGGCTTAGGCTTAGGCTTAGGCTTAGGCTTAGGCTTAGGCTTAGGCTTAGGCTTAGGCTTAGGCTTAGGCTTAGGCTTAGGCTTAGGCTTAGGCTTAGGCTTAGGCTTAGGCTTAGGCTTAGGCTTAGGCTTAGGCTTAGGCTTAGGCTTAGGCTTAGGCTTAGGCTTAGGCTTAGGCTTAGGCTTAGGCTTAGGCTTAGGCTTAGGCTTAGGCTTAGGCTTAGGCTTAGGCTTAGGCTTAGGCTTAGGCTTAGGCTTAGGCTTAGGCTTAGGCTTAGGCTTAGGCTTAGGCTTAGGCTTAGGCTTAGGCTTAGGCTTAGGCTTAGGCTTAGGCTTAGGCTTAGGCTTAGGCTTAGGCTTAGGCTTAGGCTTAGGCTTAGGCTTAGGCTTAGGCTTAGGCTTAGGCTTAGGCTTAGGCTTAGGCTTAGGCTTAGGCTTAGGCTTAGGCTTAGGCTTAGGCTTAGGCTTAGGCTTAGGCTTAGGCTTAGGCTTAGGCTTAGGCTTAGGCTTAGGCTTAGGCTTAGGCTTAGGCTTAGGCTTAGGCTTAGGCTTAGGCTTAGGCTTAGGCTTAGGCTTAGGCTTAGGCTTAGGCTTAGGCTTAGGCTTAGGCTTAGGCTTAGGCTTAGGCTTAGGCTTAGGCTTAGGCTTAGGCTTAGGCTTAGGCTTAGGCTTAGGCTTAGGCTTAGGCTTAGGCTTAGGCTTAGGCTTAGGCTTAGGCTTAGGCTTAGGCTTAGGCTTAGGCTTAGGCTTAGGCTTAGGCTTAGGCTTAGGCTTAGGCTTAGGCTTAGGCTTAGGCTTAGGCTTAGGCTTAGGCTTAGGCTTAGGCTTAGGCTTAGGCTTAGGCTTAGGCTTAGGCTTAGGCTTAGGCTTAGGCTTAGGCTTAGGCTTAGGCTTAGGCTTAGGCTTAGGCTTAGGCTTAGGCTTAGGCTTAGGCTTAGGCTTAGGCTTAGGCTTAGGCTTAGGCTTAGGCTTAGGCTTAGGCTTAGGCTTAGGCTTAGGCTTAGGCTTAGGCTTAGGCTTAGGCTTAGGCTTAGGCTTAGGCTTAGGCTTAGGCTTAGGCTTAGGCTTAGGCTTAGGCTTAGGCTTAGGCTTAGGCTTAGGCTTAGGCTTAGGCTTAGGCTTAGGCTTAGGCTTAGGCTTAGGCTTAGGCTTAGGCTTAGGCTTAGGCTTAGGCTTAGGCTTAGGCTTAGGCTTAGGCTTAGGCTTAGGCTTAGGCTTAGGCTTAGGCTTAGGCTTAGGCTTAGGCTTAGGCTTAGGCTTAGGCTTAGGCTTAGGCTTAGGCTTAGGCTTAGGCTTAGGCTTAGGCTTAGGCTTAGGCTTAGGCTTAGGCTTAGGCTTAGGCTTAGGCTTAGGCTTAGGCTTAGGCTTAGGCTTAGGCTTAGGCTTAGGCTTAGGCTTAGGCTTAGGCTTAGGCTTAGGCTTAGGCTTAGGCTTAGGCTTAGGCTTAGGCTTAGGCTTAGGCTTAGGCTTAGGCTTAGGCTTAGGCTTAGGCTTAGGCTTAGGCTTAGGCTTAGGCTTAGGCTTAGGCTTAGGCTTAGGCTTAGGCTTAGGCTTAGGCTTAGGCTTAGGCTTAGGCTTAGGCTTAGGCTTAGGCTTAGGCTTAGGCTTAGGCTTAGGCTTAGGCTTAGGCTTAGGCTTAGGCTTAGGCTTAGGCTTAGGCTTAGGCTTAGGCTTAGGCTTAGGCTTAGGCTTAGGCTTAGGCTTAGGCTTAGGCTTAGGCTTAGGCTTAGGCTTAGGCTTAGGCTTAGGCTTAGGCTTAGGCTTAGGCTTAGGCTTAGGCTTAGGCTTAGGCTTAGGCTTAGGCTTAGGCTTAGGCTTAGGCTTAGGCTTAGGCTTAGGCTTAGGCTTAGGCTTAGGCTTAGGCTTAGGCTTAGGCTTAGGCTTAGGCTTAGGCTTAGGCTTAGGCTTAGGCTTAGGCTTAGGCTTAGGCTTAGGCTTAGGCTTAGGCTTAGGCTTAGGCTTAGGCTTAGGCTTAGGCTTAGGCTTAGGCTTAGGCTTAGGCTTAGGCTTAGGCTTAGGCTTAGGCTTAGGCTTAGGCTTAGGCTTAGGCTTAGGCTTAGGCTTAGGCTTAGGCTTAGGCTTAGGCTTAGGCTTAGGCTTAGGCTTAGGCTTAGGCTTAGGCTTAGGCTTAGGCTTAGGCTTAGGCTTAGGCTTAGGCTTAGGCTTAGGCTTAGGCTTAGGCTTAGGCTTAGGCTTAGGCTTAGGCTTAGGCTTAGGCTTAGGCTTAGGCTTAGGCTTAGGCTTAGGCTTAGGCTTAGGCTTAGGCTTAGGCTTAGGCTTAGGCTTAGGCTTAGGCTTAGGCTTAGGCTTAGGCTTAGGCTTAGGCTTAGGCTTAGGCTTAGGCTTAGGCTTAGGCTTAGGCTTAGGCTTAGGCTTAGGCTTAGGCTTAGGCTTAGGCTTAGGCTTAGGCTTAGGCTTAGGCTTAGGCTTAGGCTTAGGCTTAGGCTTAGGCTTAGGCTTAGGCTTAGGCTTAGGCTTAGGCTTAGGCTTAGGCTTAGGCTTAGGCTTAGGCTTAGGCTTAGGCTTAGGCTTAGGCTTAGGCTTAGGCTTAGGCTTAGGCTTAGGCTTAGGCTTAGGCTTAGGCTTAGGCTTAGGCTTAGGCTTAGGCTTAGGCTTAGGCTTAGGCTTAGGCTTAGGCTTAGGCTTAGGCTTAGGCTTAGGCTTAGGCTTAGGCTTAGGCTTAGGCTTAGGCTTAGGCTTAGGCTTAGGCTTAGGCTTAGGCTTAGGCTTAGGCTTAGGCTTAGGCTTAGGCTTAGGCTTAGGCTTAGGCTTAGGCTTAGGCTTAGGCTTAGGCTTAGGCTTAGGCTTAGGCTTAGGCTTAGGCTTAGGCTTAGGCTTAGGCTTAGGCTTAGGCTTAGGCTTAGGCTTAGGCTTAGGCTTAGGCTTAGGCTTAGGCTTAGGCTTAGGCTTAGGCTTAGGCTTAGGCTTAGGCTTAGGCTTAGGCTTAGGCTTAGGCTTAGGCTTAGGCTTAGGCTTAGGCTTAGGCTTAGGCTTAGGCTTAGGCTTAGGCTTAGGCTTAGGCTTAGGCTTAGGCTTAGGCTTAGGCTTAGGCTTAGGCTTAGGCTTAGGCTTAGGCTTAGGCTTAGGCTTAGGCTTAGGCTTAGGCTTAGGCTTAGGCTTAGGCTTAGGCTTAGGCTTAGGCTTAGGCTTAGGCTTAGGCTTAGGCTTAGGCTTAGGCTTAGGCTTAGGCTTAGGCTTAGGCTTAGGCTTAGGCTTAGGCTTAGGCTTAGGCTTAGGCTTAGGCTTAGGCTTAGGCTTAGGCTTAGGCTTAGGCTTAGGCTTAGGCTTAGGCTTAGGCTTAGGCTTAGGCTTAGGCTTAGGCTTAGGCTTAGGCTTAGGCTTAGGCTTAGGCTTAGGCTTAGGCTTAGGCTTAGGCTTAGGCTTAGGCTTAGGCTTAGGCTTAGGCTTAGGCTTAGGCTTAGGCTTAGGCTTAGGCTTAGGCTTAGGCTTAGGCTTAGGCTTAGGCTTAGGCTTAGGCTTAGGCTTAGGCTTAGGCTTAGGCTTGGCTTAGGCTTAGGCTTAGGCTTAGGCTTAGGCTTAGGCTTAGGCTTAGGCTTAGGCTTAGGCTTAGGCTTAGGCTTAGGCTTAGGCTTAGGCTTAGGCTTAGGCTTAGGCTTAGGCTTAGGCTTAGGCTTAGGCTTAGGCTTAGGCTTAGGCTTAGGCTTAGGCTTAGGCTTAGGCTTAGGCTTAGGCTTAGGCTTAGGCTTAGGCTTAGGCTTAGGCTTAGGCTTAGGCTTAGGCTTAGGCTTAGGCTTAGGCTTAGGCTTAGGCTTAGGCTTAGGCTTAGGCTTAGGCTTAGGCTTAGGCTTAGGCTTAGGCTTAGGCTTAGGCTTAGGCTTAGGCTTAGGCTTAGGCTTAGGCTTAGGCTTAGGCTTAGGCTTAGGCTTAGGCTTAGGCTTAGGCTTAGGCTTAGGCTTAGGCTTAGGCTTAGGCTTAGGCTTAGGCTTAGGCTTAGGCTTAGGCTTAGGCTTAGGCTTAGGCTTAGGCTTAGGCTTAGGCTTAGGCTTAGGCTTAGGCTTAGGCTTAGGCTTAGGCTTAGGCTTAGGCTTAGGCTTAGGCTTAGGCTTAGGCTTAGGCTTAGGCTTAGGCTTAGGCTTAGGCTTAGGCTTAGGCTTAGGCTTAGGCTTAGGCTTAGGCTTAGGCTTAGGCTTAGGCTTAGGCTTAGGCTTAGGCTTAGGCTTAGGCTTAGGCTTAGGCTTAGGCTTAGGCTTAGGCTTAGGCTTAGGCTTAGGCTTAGGCTTAGGCTTAGGCTTAGGCTTAGGCTTAGGCTTAGGCTTAGGCTTAGGCTTAGGCTTAGGCTTAGGCTTAGGCTTAGGCTTAGGCTTAGGCTTAGGCTTAGGCTTAGGCTTAGGCTTAGGCTTAGGCTTAGGCTTAGGCTTAGGCTTAGGCTTAGGCTTAGGCTTAGGCTTAGGCTTAGGCTTAGGCTTAGGCTTAGGCTTAGGCTTAGGCTTAGGCTTAGGCTTAGGCTTAGGCTTAGGCTTAGGCTTAGGCTTAGGCTTAGGCTTAGGCTTAGGCTTAGGCTTAGGCTTAGGCTTAGGCTTAGGCTTAGGCTTAGGCTTAGGCTTAGGCTTAGGCTTAGGCTTAGGCTTAGGCTTAGGCTTAGGCTTAGGCTTAGGCTTAGGCTTAGGCTTAGGCTTAGGCTTAGGCTTAGGCTTAGGCTTAGGCTTAGGCTTAGGCTTAGGCTTAGGCTTAGGCTTAGGCTTAGGCTTAGGCTTAGGCTTAGGCTTAGGCTTAGGCTTAGGCTTAGGCTTAGGCTTAGGCTTAGGCTTAGGCTTAGGCTTAGGCTTAGGCTTAGGCTTAGGCTTAGGCTTAGGCTTAGGCTTAGGCTTAGGCTTAGGCTTAGGCTTAGGCTTAGGCTTAGGCTTAGGCTTAGGCTTAGGCTTAGGCTTAGGCTTAGGCTTAGGCTTAGGCTTAGGCTTAGGCTTAGGCTTAGGCTTAGGCTTAGGCTTAGGCTTAGGCTTAGGCTTAGGCTTAGGCTTAGGCTTAGGCTTAGGCTTAGGCTTAGGCTTAGGCTTAGGCTTAGGCTTAGGCTTAGGCTTAGGCTTAGGCTTAGGCTTAGGCTTAGGCTTAGGCTTAGGCTTAGGCTTAGGCTTAGGCTTAGGCTTAGGCTTAGGCTTAGGCTTAGGCTTAGGCTTAGGCTTAGGCTTAGGCTTAGGCTTAGGCTTAGGCTTAGGCTTAGGCTTAGGCTTAGGCTTAGGCTTAGGCTTAGGCTTAGGCTTAGGCTTAGGCTTAGGCTTAGGCTTAGGCTTAGGCTTAGGCTTAGGCTTAGGCTTAGGCTTAGGCTTAGGCTTAGGCTTAGGCTTAGGCTTAGGCTTAGGCTTAGGCTTAGGCTTAGGCTTAGGCTTAGGCTTAGGCTTAGGCTTAGGCTTAGGCTTAGGCTTAGGCTTAGGCTTAGGCTTAGGCTTAGGCTTAGGCTTAGGCTTAGGCTTAGGCTTAGGCTTAGGCTTAGGCTTAGGCTTAGGCTTAGGCTTAGGCTTAGGCTTAGGCTTAGGCTTAGGCTTAGGCTTAGGCTTAGGCTTAGGCTTAGGCTTAGGCTTAGGCTTAGGCTTAGGCTTAGGCTTAGGCTTAGGCTTAGGCTTAGGCTTAGGCTTAGGCTTAGGCTTAGGCTTAGGCTTAGGCTTAGGCTTAGGCTTAGGCTTAGGCTTAGGCTTAGGCTTAGGCTTAGGCTTAGGCTTAGGCTTAGGCTTAGGCTTAGGCTTAGGCTTAGGCTTAGGCTTAGGCTTAGGCTTAGGCTTAGGCTTAGGCTTAGGCTTAGGCTTAGGCTTAGGCTTAGGCTTAGGCTTAGGCTTAGGCTTAGGCTTAGGCTTAGGCTTAGGCTTAGGCTTAGGCTTAGGCTTAGGCTTAGGCTTAGGCTTAGGCTTAGGCTTAGGCTTAGGCTTAGGCTTAGGCTTAGGCTTAGGCTTAGGCTTAGGCTTAGGCTTAGGCTTAGGCTTAGGCTTAGGCTTAGGCTTAGGCTTAGGCTTAGGCTTAGGCTTAGGCTTAGGCTTAGGCTTAGGCTTAGGCTTAGGCTTAGGCTTAGGCTTAGGCTTAGGCTTAGGCTTAGGCTTAGGCTTAGGCTTAGGCTTAGGCTTAGGCTTAGGCTTAGGCTTAGGCTTAGGCTTAGGCTTAGGCTTAGGCTTAGG
>CAUYRG010000001.1:0-102391 GCA_963572235.1 Caenorhabditis japonica
TGAGAAACTGCTGGTGACGCGAAATTTCACACGTAGAGACAGACATCAATGCTCAGAGATATTTTTTCATTATTTTTCTTTATTTTTATTGCCAAAATCACGGTGTGCAAGTCAAATAAGTTTTTATTTTGCTAAAGACGACTAAATTTATTTAGTGATGCTTGAAAAATACTTTTCAAAACTACTTTTTTATTTTTTTTTTATTTAGTTGATCAAAAATATAAACAATCGATCATTATGTTATTTAATATTTAATATTATGCCTCCTCTCCTCAATAAAAAGTAGTAAAAATCGATATACTTCGCAATAACGTTGGTACCGAATTTTCTTTTGGAAAAAATTTCGGAAAAAAAAATCCGAAATCCGTCAGTATATTTACTTTTTGTTCATTTTGTTCGTTATTTTAATTTTTCGTCAAGAAAAATAAATTAAAAAATGAAACCTTACCGAAGTCGGCGAAGTCGAATTCGGCACTGTCGGTTAGCACCTGAAAATAAATAAAATTATTTAAATTGTTTATTGAGTCTATTTTACAAAATTAATTAAGAATTAAAAGAAAGAAAAAGATAAAGAACGGCAGCAAAACATACAAAATTGAAGATTTTTTCAAAAAAATCCTTCAAAAAAAAAAGCTCCGCCCACTTTGCAATATGGGCACGAGATTTCGCAAACATGGTGCGCGCCTTTTATTTCACGAATAAATGAGCAATATTGTCTTCTTACATGTAAATTTACGGAATATTTTTGCTTAACAATTAAAAATTAGTGTAATGGGGTTATTCACGAAATGGCAAAAAATGGCAAAAAACGGCAAAAAACTGCGCGAAAACTCGGAAAGTGCTCCGATTGACCTGAAATTTTGGGAAATGAGGGAGAAAACTCTCCCAGACATTACCCCAAAATTTCAAACAAAAATATCCATTTTGAGCATTTTCAGAAGACAAAACAATATTTCTTAAAAATCGATATTTTGGTCTGAAATTTTGTGGGAATGTCCGGAAGAGTTTTCTCCCTCATTTCCCAAAATTTCAGGTCAATCGGAGCACTTTCCGAGTTTTCGCGCAGTTTTTTGCCGTTTTTTGCCATTTTTTGCCATTTCGTGAATAACTCCATAAAAGTAGAAAAACCAACAGAACAAAAAATTCAAAAATCACACCTAATCGCCTTAAAATAAATAGATTGAGCCTGCGCTCAACTCATTTACAACGTCAATCCGCAGTCGCTGGATGCCAACGTTATTGAATCGGTAATTGGAGTATTATATGATGTCAAGCCTGCTGCGCCGACGTGCACTGGCTATTGACCCAGTATTTAGGGAACTTGGAAAAAAGGCGATGGAGGATTTACTAGCAGCTGATATTGCACAGCGTAGCAACATTTTTTCTACAAGAACTATCTATATATAATCATTGGAAAACTCATACAATCATTACAAAATGACTGTATATCTACGTAATTGCTATTTGAGACTTTTTTTTTAGTTAATGAATGCTGCTAAACTATAGTTTTATATTGCTAGCAGGTCCTGTAAACTTCATTTCTGAATGTGCACCTCTGTTAGAGTAAGTACATTGTTCATAATTATGAATTATGTACAAGATATAAAAAAATTCACGCAATGTAAGAATGCATTAGCAGAGTTGGGCAGAAAACGAAATTCGTAATTTTTCGAGTATCGCCTATTATTGCCTTTATCTGTTTTATTTGAATCTTCGTATAAATTCAACATTTCTTAAATTCGAATAAAACGTCTTAAACAAATATCAAAACAAACGAAACGTTTATGAAACTTCTACGCAACTTCAACGCAACTTATCCTCCGTCGGTCATGTCCGATTCTTCAAACAAAGTCTACTAAATATCTCATCATACGCGATATCATTCACATAAAACCAGGAAAAAACATTTATAAACTTTCTTGAGACAAAAAGTTTACCATCGTCAGCTGGCCGCTAGCGGGCCCGCGGCGGGCCCGCAGCGGGCCCGCCAGCGCATCACCAATGAACGCCAGCATTTTCGAACAAAAACTCAACTAACTTGTGTCTTATGTGCAATTTTACATGGTTTAAAATAACCAAAGTTCATTTATAAACCAATTGGAAATAAAAAATTTTCAACCTTTCAGTCACCTGCCAGATAGCATACCCGCCGCGGGCCCGCCAGCGGCCAGCGAGGGCACACAAGCGCTGGCGGGCCCGCTGCGGGCCCGTGGCGGGCCCGTAGCGTCTGCGGAGCCGCCGCGGGCCCGCGCGCGGTTCACCAGTGTAGAAGTCCGTGGAAGGCCAAAATTGGAAATCTGAGTCTTCTGAATGCCGCGATGATGCCCGTCTTTTTCAAATGTTGATATCATTATTTTGAAGGGTACTTTACTGTTAGGCCCTTCAACATTATTTTTTTTTTCTTCTACACGTTTTGCATTTCTACAGTTAGGGACCACAAAGTGTTTTTCAAAACAAATATTTTCTGAAATGTTTTTGTTGCATTACATTCTACAGGCAATTCTAAGACTTTTGCCAAAAAATCAATCCAAAAGAGCTATTCGCTGTCGAGTTACATCCGTTTTTATGCTCATTTTCTGCCAGCCCAGTGGGCGGGGCGATGTTTGCAAGAATCCCGCGCGAGATAATCGTTCAATTAGAGGCTCACAAAAGGAAAACGCCTCATAGACTGGTAGCGAACCAAGCGTTTTACCACTGCGCCACACCGCCACTTTATCGCGCAGCTTCTTTTTCCTACATATGGTCGCCGCCTCACTGCCTCCTCGCTGTCGCTGCCAGATGAAATTGATGCTGATTCATGCATAAAATGTACAAAATTTACACAGAAAAGTGAAAAAAAACCTAAAAGGGGGATTATAACTTGAAAATGTGTGAAAAGCATTTTGTCAAAAAAAAGATGTAGAATTCGAATCCGCCATAAAAACAGTGGGACTCGACCGGCATCACCCTCAAAATTGCAAAAAACCAGAAAATTGGTTTTGAGCCGATCACTTTAGGAGGTAGGAAAGTACTTTAAAGTCGATCAATCGCTCTAAATTTTTGGCCTTGACCTTATAATTGATTGTTCTATTGGTTTCTAAAATAAAACAGATAGGTCATCGCTGAAAAAATCGAGATAAATTTCCTCCCACTTTGACTGAAAAAAAACCTAAAAGGGGGAACTAAAACGTAAAAACCAACTGCATATTCGAATTCAGCACATAAAAAACTATAGGAATCAAAAATAAAAAGAGTGGGACTCAACATGGAAAGACCCTAAAACTTCGATTTTCTAACTTTCGCTTCATTTTTTTAATCGATTTCGGGTGGAACTGATGATTTTTCAGCAAATCTGATATCACCAATCGATTCCTCGTGGTCGATTACATAAGGGAGCATCTTAACATGAATGGTTATACCAGTAGTATCCGCGTTCCAGAATCGCAATATTGCACCACGATCCAAAAACGCGCTGGGTAGAAAAATCGGAACGCCCCGCCCACCACTCTTTGCGGTCCCTATCTACAGTCGAAATGAAATCCGCCAGGAAACTCCGGGTCGTTTCAAATGTGAGATCACACACTGGAGACGCTTTCAGCCGGCGCGATGTTCAAGTGGTTTGTAGTCTATGCTGGCGTGCGGGAGGTCGGGAGTTCGAGTTTTACAGTGGTTTTTTCTTTTTTGTTATGGACCTATTCAAAGTACTGTAGAAAAACGGAAAAAATGACAAAAAACTGGGAGAAAACTCGGAAAATGCTCCGATTGGTCTGAAATTTCGGGAGAAACTGTCAAAAATGCTTTCGGACTTGCGCAGAAAATTTTGGACCGAAATATCGATTTTAAAAAATATTGGTTTTTTTTCTGAGAGTTTTTGTTTAGTTTGTGTCAATTTAGCCGAAAAAGTTAGATTCAAATACGTTTCTTCTTATTTTTGACCTATGTTGTAATATTTATTTCACGCTCCCCTGCACGCGAAAAACGTCAACAAAGCTGTCAACGTGGCCGCGAGGCGGTGGACGAACTTTTTTCGCGACCACGGCCACTGAACATTTGCGAAACCAAATTTTTGAATTGAAATTTTGCTTTCATGGCCAATAACTTGATTTTAAAAGCAGTTTTTTTATAAACAATTCTAATAAGATTGTAGAGAAATGTCTGAGCTTTGTAATAAGCGCAAAAACGTTGAATTTGGTGCTCTGTAGGAATCAGATTTTCGATTAGAAATTTTTTTTTTTCACAATTTCAATAAAAATTGAGTTTGCAAAAAACAAGAAAATATATTCATGTATTTATATTTGTTTAGGTTATAAGGAACATGAATACTATTTTATTCAAGCATTTTTTCCCATTTTTCTAATACTGCCAAGCAGCAAATTCGACAGTTTTCATTCATTGTTCATTTCATTGAAACCTCTGATTTTGATTTTAATTTTCTTTTCTTAATTCGTTTGCTCCGAATTTTTAAAAATCTGATTTTCAGAGACAATGCAGCTTAGGCAAACGTTTTTTTTTTTACAATAATAGGAAACTCCAAATATGAATCGGAAGTTTTTGCACTAGTCCAGAAAATTAAGATCTTGTTAGGAAAAAATTTTAGGTTATTGTAATAAATGAGTTGCCTAAGGGTTGGGTTAAAATTGAAACGCGTGTAACTCTTTATATTCATATGGTTGGTAAACAAAAATTAGAATTAAAAAAGGTCGATTTGTTGTTGTTGTATAACTTTCCGATTATTTTCTGGAATTTCCTTACAAAACAAGCAAGAAGAAATACTTGAAGACCTGAAAAAAGTAGGTCGGTGAAGTATACAGTGCGCGTCATAATTATAAGACACCCC
Source organism: Caenorhabditis japonica (assembly GCA_963572235.1). NCBI lineage: Eukaryota > Metazoa > Nematoda > Chromadorea > Rhabditida > Rhabditidae > Caenorhabditis > Caenorhabditis japonica. Next base: position 4,817 of record CAUYRG010000001.1, read on the forward strand.
CCTATTTTGAGGGTTTTGGGGAAACTAGAAGTTTTTATGAAACGGCATGTGGTGGATCTTTTTCAACGTCTAAAATAACCCGGAAACCCAAATTTTCATGTACCTACCACAGAAATTACGACTACAGTACCAAAAAGTCGGAAATTCAGCCGCGTCATAATTATAAGACACCCCCAAAAAAATGATGCATTTTTCAATTTTTTTCAACCTTTTTAAACTTTATCTGTTTTTTGCCGGTTTTACCGTTTTTTATTACTTTTTACAGTCATTTTCTTACTTTTTATTAATTCTTGTGTCCTATTTGACCATTCTTTTCAAGTTTCACACGTTTTTGAGTTTGACTTCCGAATATTTAATGTAGAATGATCAGAAAACTGTTTATGAAAGGAAATTTAATCAAAACGTCAAAGAAAACCATTGAAAACAACAGAAATTTAATAAGAACTAGGTCCTCCAAACTTCCGCATCACTTGGAATAGTCTGTTGTTCCTGCTATTAGTAAGACTCTCGAGGTGTGATGGCTGGATCTTGTCCCAGGTGGCATCTTTGAGCTCTGCTACAGTTTGAAATTTTTTTCCGTGACCATAAACTGCTCGTGCAAAAAATCCCCAGACATTCTCTATGAGGTTGAGGTCTGGCGAGTCGGCTGGTCAAGCCAGGACTTTGATCCTCTTCGTGGAAAACCAGTTCATTGTCGATGAGGTTTTGTGGATTGCCGCATTATCTTTTTGAAGTCTTTTCGCGGTTTCCACAGTTGAAAAAGAAGACAATTCCTTTCTGGGGGGGGGGTCCTGGTAGTCCATGGAGTTCATCTTACAAGTCACAAATTCCAAGAAAACGAGAGTGTTGGAAACTCATCTCACGACAGATCGCTCATCTCGATCATTGAGGATTCTGGGACGTCCAGTGGGTTTTGCTGAGCCTTGAGCCATTGTATCTCAAAGGTGGTTTCTTACACAGCATCGCAAACGGGTGATTCTTCTGCTCAGCTGCAAAGTACTGAATCCAAGTTGAATCATAATGTCCATTTGAGCTAGCTCTTTTGAAGAGAGAGTAGAAGCGAGTCCCATGATGATTGAAATGAGGTGAATGAATGTAACTCATGGCCTAAATCATAATAATCATAATTTCAGCTGGCCTAAACGTTTTGTCATATCTTCTGCACATCTTAGAATCACTGTAGTTGTAAGGAATCTCGACAATTCAATCGCGATTCCTTATCTCTCGAGCTATGCTGCCCCCGCGAATTCCTTATCTCGCGAGCTATGCTGCCCCCCACAAATCCATTAAAACCCCATTACAAAATCAGCACAAGCACGGTCACAATATTAAAACTGTCGGTGCGACCGCCGACATTAAATTCTTATTTTTCACCCTTCAATTTATTAACTTTATTGTTACACTATTTTTTGTTTTGTACTCATTCTATAAAGGTTTAATTACCCAAGTTTGAGGTACCGACTTCACTACACAACACATTCGACCTCGGATACTAACCAATTCATGGTGCATCTCCAAGACGAACCAAAATACCACTGAACCAAGACAAAATCGAGATCAAAGGTACGCGGACAAAACACTCACCACTTACCACCACTCACCAATCGCGTTGCCTTTTCTTTCATCTCTAAACCCGCTTCCATACTCACCCAACAATGCTGCGATACAAAAAAGCTAACGTAACCAAGGCCTGTAAAGCCTTGACAGGAGTCACGGAAGAAACAGAACTGAAGATAGAGATGATACAAGGAACGGACACTCGGGAAGTGGACAAAAAAGAAGTCGAAAACCTTCTGGAGCTAATTTCACGGAAGCTCGAAACACTGAACGACACGATGAACGACTTCTCCAATGCCGCAGATGAAGAAGACGACAATGACGAAGAAGTACAAAAGAACATTGACAAATGCATCAGTGATGCAGTACACGTCATCGATCGAGCGCACGCAGCGAAAGACCTTCTGCACGTTCTGAGGAAACAAATGGAAAAGGGCACGGACAACCAACGGACACATCACACTACAACAGTGGACAATCCGATAGAGTCCATCCCGATTCAATTGTTAGCAACTCAATTCGAAAGAAATTTTGGGACAACAAAAATTCCAAAATTTTCGGGGAAGACCTGGGAGTTTGAAAATTTCTGGACACTATTCGAAGAGCTCGTCCACAAAAACAAGCAATCAAATCTCTTGAAGTTCAATTGCCTTCTACAATGCCTGGAAGGAGAAGCCAAGGAATTGATGAAACAGATGAAAGTTTCGAACGAGAACTATCCTCAAGCAGTGGAGCTACTCCAAAAGAAATACAACAATCCGGAAAAAATCATTCGAGAATTGACGGACAAACTGCAGGAGGACACCGCAAAGAACAATTCGATTGAAGAACAACGAAGAGTTCTGGACACCACCGCGATCACCGTAAAGCAACTTCAAGATCTAGGAGAGAACTTGGATTGCCAGCTAACCAAGAGCAAGGTGATCGAAAAATTCAATGATCACATTCAAAAGGAAGTCTACAAGAAGAAGCTAGACATCCCAAGAAATGAATGGACCACCTCGAAAATCCTAATCGTATTGGAATCCGTTGTCAGCAGGCTAACCGACTCTCAGATAGCGCTTGATTGGCTGAAGAGTACACCGGGAAAGAAAGAAGTGGGAATGTTTGTAGCAAACAGACTCCATGCCATCCGAGTGACATCGGCAGAAATGGAAGAACACACCACAGTTCAGTTCGGACACGTCAGAACGAAGGAGAATCCAGCTGATATCGGGACAAGAGGATGTGACAAGCACAATCGCAGATTCTATTTGGTGGAATGGACCAGAATTCATCAAAAATGATTCATCCAAATGGGATGTCAACTCATTCAAGCTCATCTATGAAAACGAACCAGTCGTGATGATGAATGCTGCCAAGAGAGAACACGAGGAAACCACAGAAACTGTGTTTGACTGTTCAAGAACCATGAAATACACTCAAACAAAGAGAATTGCCGCATGGACACTACGATTTATTAGACGATGTGCAAAAAATCTCCCGGAAGAAACCAGGAAAAAATTTAAGTTTGCCCTGGACACCATAACAGAATACACCAACGAACTTTCCGCCGAAGAAGTTAAGTCAGCAGAAATTATCCTACTGAAAGACCAGCAACGAGACATCAACACAAAGAAACTGAGAGAATTAAGCAATCTCGGCCCAACGCTGAACAAAGATGGTCTACTCGTATGCAGAGGGAGATTGGAGTTAGCTGATTTGAAAGAGGAAAAAAAGTTTCCCGTACTGATTCTTCCGCACTCAAACATCGCAAACCAAATAATCTGGGACAGTCATGGACAATACCACCAATCAGTCCAACACACGATGGACACTGTTCGAAGAAGGTTCTGGATACCCAAACTCCGTCAACAAGTCAAGAGTCAACTACGAAAATGTGTTCCATGCCAGAGAATGATGAAGCTTCCGGTACGTTATCCTGATACAGCTCGTCTACCCAAACAACGAGTTCAACGAGCAACTCCATTTAAGAACATCGGACTAGATTACTTTGGGCCGATTTCATATAAGAAGGAGGATGAATCAGAAGGATCAGCCCATGGAGCACTATTCACCTGTTTCGTCACCCGCTTGACACATATCGAATTGGTTCCAGACAAATCAATCACTGAGTTTCTCCAAGCTTTCCGACGATTCATCGCAACAAGAGGATGTCCCTCACACATCGTGTCGGATAACGGAACATGTTTCGTACTGGGGCAGAAGATCATTGATGAAGCCACTCAAGACGAGCAGCTTCCACTGGAAATCCAACAATTTCTTGGAATCAAAGGGATCGAATGGAAATTCATCACGGCATATGCCCCGTGGAAAGGAGGAATGTACGAAAGGATGGTAAAGATTGCCAAACATGCATTCAGGAAAGCTTTCATCAAGAAAGTACTGTTCTACGAAGAACTACGAACCGTTTTCCACGAAGTTGCCGCATCAATGAACACGCGTCCACTTACATATCAACAAGAAGAGTTTGATCACCAACTCCCGATCAGACCAATCGACTTCATCAGCCAAGAAATGTCAGTTACACTTCCACTCGTCAACACCTTGGAACACTCGGACACCTACCATTCACCCGAAGAACTTCTCGCATTAAAATCGAAGCACGACACAATCGAAGCGCTCACTTCGTCGGTAAAGGCAACCGAGGAAGTGTGGAAAATATGGAACTCCAAGTACCTCGCTGAGTTGCGTGAACAACATCGGAAAAGAATGGATAAAAAGAGAGGATCACTTCTCATGCCGAAGGTTGGTCAAATCGTACTCATCTACGATGAAAATCAACCAAGAAACTTCTGGAGAATGGGTAAAGTGGAAGAGGTAGTACAAGGATCGGATGGCGTCATCAGAGACGTCAAGCTTCAAGTACAAGGAGGAAGAACAATTTCGAGGACAATCAACCTTATCGTGCCACTCGAACTCGATCAAGAAGGACTCGAAACAGAAAACTCGAATGAAAAAGAAGCACACGGGGAAGAACCGAAGAGGTACAATCTCCGTCAAAGGAAAAAGGTCAACTACAACGACGACCAACCGGACAGAATTGGACTAGCGATTACTAGATCCGTCACTCCAATCCTGCAAGTCATGATGATCATGGCACTGATCACCGGGATCAACACCGATACAGTGCCAGTCCATTGCACGTCTACTGGACTGTCTCTCAACGGACAATTCCAAGATTTCGAAGCATGCGTGGAATCATACTGCACGTCCTACAGAAGAATTTCATGGACACGATGGACATCTTCACACTCCGAAGTATGGATCCCACCAACTATCAAGCTAAAAGAACATCGGGCAACAGTCAAAATTTACGACGGAAAACATCTTCAGATTCAAGAAGTTAAATGTCCAGCAATACCGTTCTGCCAGACAATTGACTGCACCTTCTGTTGGACAAATTTGTTGAACCCCGAATGCCACATCAGTTTTGCCATACTCGGACTCGGAGCTCTGATATTTGCCACATTGATGATTTTCCATATGATGTGCAACGTACCAGTAACTCTGGGAGCACCGTTCAAAGTTGCATGGAACGTCAGTAAAACCATTTTGCACATCATCGGAAGACTGTGCTACTCAATGGTAGAGAAAGTCACCAGACAAAGAAAATCGAGAGCAAAATGACGAGACATCGTAGTACTTTGCACTATTCTTTGTCTAACGGAACAAGGACAAGCATGCCAAGAAATCGACATCCTTCAACAAATCGAAACCGTATGTGACAACACCGGACACTGTACAAACTTCACGGAAACCGCCATCCATCTCAACCATGTCCACAGCGAAGGCTGTATTCGAATGGGAAAAAAAAGGAACCACTCTCAGGGACATCAGAATTCAGTTGATGGACATCGAAGCAATCTGCACTAAAAGGACAATCACTTACACCCAAGACTTCATCACAAAGGTCTGGAGCACCAAACGATGTCCTAGAATGGGAACATGTCAAGGAGACAAGTGTAAGGCAATCAAACCAGACTCCAAAATACCGGAACTCAACAACGTGAACATGATGGTTGGAAACACCGGATGCGTGGAATCATGTGGAGGACCAGGATGCGGATGTTTTTACCTGAGTGCAGGATGTTTGTTTTATAGAACATATGCAGTTCCGAAATCCCCGGAAAAATTCGAGATTTTTGACTGCATCGAATACCAACAAGTAGCTCGAATCCAACTAACGATCACAAAACTGAACTCGATATACAACACAGCCAAATCCATCGAGATCAGAAGCCCGATTGGACACTCAACAACCTTTCACCAATCGACAGTAACCGTCGACACAATCCAAACTCCACCATCCCCAATACTGAACACTTGGTTTATTAAAAACAATGAATCAGTAGCAACGTGGACACCGAACCAACGACCAAATTTCCAGTGTGACAACCTCCTCAAGAACTGCACATTACAAGAAAAATGTGAATGCCAACCGGCCGAGGACCAAATGAGATGTACGTGTCTCGACAACGACATCGGACACCTACTACAACGACCGACCACTCACCTCCCAATCAGATCCGGATACTGGCTTCTCGAACCATTCGGAAAAGCAGTAAAAGGACGAATCCTTACCGAATCCACCGTGTCTCTCACTCTACGAATGACCGACATATGGAACACCAAAATTGTGAAGACCGAAGAGATCTGCCAATCGGAGAATGCAATCGCAGAAGATTGCTACAGCTCTGCGCCAGGAGCAACCGCGCAGATCCATTGCAAATCTCAGAAAGAGGACACCATGGCAGAGTTGGAATGCGAAGAGGAATCATTCGTGATTCCATGTTCACCAGACGGAAAATCCACAAACATCACCTTCCACGCCGCCAAATCACAATTCCAAAAGAATTGCTCAATTCACTGCGGAGGAAAAAGAAAAACTCACCTGGAAGTCACAGGAGTGCTAAAGTACTCCGGCTCAGTCTGGACCTCGATTTACAAACTCATCGAGGGCAACTCGACCATCTACGAGGAAATAAATCTACCGGATCTTGGACACCTACTTGGCAGTTATCTGGCGTTCATTAAATCCGTCCTGGCCATCATCGTTGTAGCAGGAGTAATCTTCCTCCTCACCTATTCGGTCATCTCTAACACGGGATCCTCAATCATGAAAGGACTATTCTGTGGAATCTGGATTCTCTTCAAGCTCGCCATCTACTTTGTCATCCGAATTCCATTATTCATAGTGAGAACTTGGAGACGGAGATCCGGAACACACCTTTGCATGAATCTCTGCATGATCCTTGTAGCATGTCTCTTTGTGCAAGCCAATAACTTGCATGTAAAATTGCAGATTCCGAAGAACAATTACTTGCTTACAGAAAAAATGAGAATCCTAGCAAGAGGAGAAGCGTTCGAGAATCATGAATGGATTGGCACAGAAACTACTAAACATGAACGACGAAGAGGACTCGGTTATAAGAAACATCGAGAAACTATTGAACTACAAATCCGAGCTGTGTGGGAAACTTCACGAAGCCGAACTGGTGACCTCATCGTTGAGACCAACAAGCGAAGAATTGGACACTCTACAAAAACTTGAGAGAGTAAAAGACTCTTTCACAGGGCACTACATCAGGGTGGACTTCCTCTACTCAAACAGAAGGAAGATCTACAATCAAATCCAGACGACCTCGGAAGCCGGACTTTGGGATCTGGAACAGGCAAACAAATATTTAGATGATCGCGGTCTAGCCCTCCAACATCACCAACAGCAGGAGGACATGACAAAAGCGAGAATCCAACTGGCTCTCGGTGACATCAACAGAGTCATTGGAGAAGTCAAGGAACGAACCAGGAAGTTCCTTGATGACATTGCACAAACCGTGCCAGTGATGTGGAGAAAGATGAAAAGAATTTAAAGCTTGCTCCACGAAGCATTACGAGCAGTTAACGAGTTGGCTCGAACTCGAGAACAGGTCAACGAGAGACTCCAACAAGACGCCCAGTCTTCAGGCGACCCCGGAGAGTCTCTACAAGACCGAAAGAAGAAGAAGAGAATCGAAGCGGAGGAGAGAATCACCAGAAAGAGAGTAAGAGAAAAATCTCCGGACATCACAACAACCAATAAAAGAAGACGCCACAATAACACCCCATCGAAGGGACACCGATGTGCCTTCTGCGAAGGCCCGCACATCTCGGACACCTGCTCAAACGTGAAGGAATGGCAAGAAAGGAGAAAAATACTCGAAGGAAAAGAGTATTGTCACCGATGCATTCACCACCGTACTCAGGGACATGCATGCCGCCCCAAGGACTGCTACTACTGCGGCAAAAAGTCACACCACACCAGCATCTGTCAGATACCCGACCAGTCATGCAACGAGACAAAAAATTGATAAATTTTTCCTTTTCTGGTCCAATTTTCGAATTCCCTCTCCCCCCCCCCCCCCCCCCCCCCCCCTATTTCCCCAAAGCTGTCACCACTTTCTTTGAGCGGCCGGGAGTGTAAGGAATCTCGACAATTCAATCGCGATTCCTTATCTTCCTTATCGATTCCTTATCGCGATTCCTTATCTCTCGAGCTATGCTGCCCCCGCGAATTCCTTATCTCCCGAGCTATGCTGCCCCCACAAATCCATTAAAACCCCATTATAAAAGCAGCACAAGCACGGTCACAATATTAAAACTGTCGGTGCGACCGCCGACATTAAATTCTTTTTTTTCACCTATTAATTTATTAACTTTATTGTTACACTCTTTTTTGTTTTATACTCATTCTATAAAGGTTTAATTACCCAAGTTTGAGGTACCGACTTCACTACACAACACATTCGACCTCGGATACTAGCCATTTCAGTAGTCAACCAAAATCCTTGAAGGAGATGTGACGGTGAAAAAGTTGGAAACTTGAAAGAAAGTGGTCAAATATGCCACAATTATTGATAAAAATTGAGAAAATAACTTCAAAAGGAATAAAAAACCGTAAAACCAGCAAAAAAAAACATGAAAATTTGGGTTTCCGGGTTATTTTAGACGCTGAAAAAGATCCACCACATGCCGTTTCATAAAAACTTCTAGTATCCCCCAAACCACGAAAATAGAGGGGTGTCTTATAATTATGACGCGCACTGTATTGTGTTCTTCTCTCACTAACCGCAAACATTTAGACAACGACTAAATGGATACTGAAAAAATTAAAAAAAAATTTAAAAAAAAATGAAAAAATTAAAACTATTATTGTTTTAAAAAAGTTGTCACCTCCAAATCCGCGTGAACTTTAAAATTAAGCTCCGCCTCTTCATGCGAATTTTAACCTTTTTAATTTTCCTGAACAAAAAGTGAAAGAAAATAAAAATTTAATGAAATTCGCGTGAAGAGGCGGAGCCTAGTTTTAAAGTTCACGCGGCTTCGGAGGTGACAACTTTTTTAAAACAATAATAAAGCCGAAAATCGCAAAAAAGTGACATCACTTTCGGAAAATAGTGATTTTCAGGAGGTTGTAGGTCGAACACGCATCATTTTTTTTGTGATTCCGGTACATTTTAATACGTAGAATTTAATTTTACAGCTCATTTTTCTCCATCTTGCTGAGAAATTTTTCTGCACCCCTTCAAATTTGCATGAAAAATTGCGGAAAATTTTCAACGATGACCCCCATTTTTTATTTTTTTAAATATGTTTATTAGCTCTCTCACATTTCCTAAAACAATTTTTAGATCAATCGGATAACTTTAAAGCACAAAAAGTGAAGATAGAAAGTGACCTGTTTTCTGAAAAACATGGTTTTTTGCGGTTTTTACTCTTTTCCCAGTCGAACACGCATGTTTTTATTGGATAATCATGTTCTACGTTAAATTTACTATCAAATCCATTACAACGCTTTTTACAGTAAGAACTGTAAAGGGGCAGAAAATCGTGTCGAAAACTCAAAATCCCCTCTTTTTCGGAGTTTCTATATATTGTCAAAACAAAAAAGTTGCAACGCGGTGTTTGCGTACTTTTGAAAATTCGAACGGCAATGAAAGAAATAGCATGGGAAATTCAGAGATTTGTTCCGATGTTCATTTGAATTTCAAAAATACGCAAACACCGCGTTGCAACTTTTTTGTTTTCACAATACAAACCAGCATTGTGGTGGATTGTATTTATAGTCTAGGCATACGCGCATTTGTATACGGGCTCGGGCACGCTCTCAAAATGTGTTGTGGTGGCGCAGTGGTAGAGCGCCTTGATGGTGATTTTGATGCCGCAGGTTCGAGTTTTGTCGAATGATACTTTTTTTTCAAGGTTTTTTTTTCTTGAAAAATACATATTCGTCAATGGACAGATTTACGAAAATGTTGGCAACTTCATAATTGGAAAACATTTTTTAAATTGCTATTTACTATTTATCTGCTTAGCCGACAAAAATTACTATTTTCAACGGATTAATGCCATGAAATCTTCAGCAGGGGCCACAAGAAAAAGCGCGCCGCATGACCGCAAACAAGCTCCACCCCCACAGCCAAGAGAAAATCAGTACTTCGAAATCGCGACTTTAAACGTCTGAAACTCGAGAACTAGCCGGAATTTCGATGAGAAAATTTGGGAATGCACTAATATTGAGACGTAGAACACGATGAAAGCAATATTTTTTCGGGATTCGCTCGTTTTTCAAACTCGTTGCGGTCCCTAGACATACAGTAAAATTCTTTGAAAAATCAGGGAGACTCGCGCGTCCCCAAGCTTACCCAGAAGGTTTTTGACGGCTTTCTTGGCGTGTCTGTTTCCAAACTGCATGGCGGAAGCGAACTGAGCGCCCGAGACCAACACAAAAACTCGAACTCCGGTCTGTAGCTTACCGAGCAAGCGGTTACCCGACTGCGCCAAAGGGCATACGCGGAAATTGCATAAAAAAGTTATATTTCAAATAAAGAATATAAATATTTTAAAAATGAAAGGAAATCAAAAGTAGCTTTTGATGCAGCCAGGCTTGTAAATTTTATAAAAAACGAAAAATATGGTCTAAAAAATCATCCGCGCATCCAAATTCTCAGGGGGTCCTATAATTTTTGGACAGTCAAAAATAGAACATTTTCGTCGTATGCGGGCACGGGACATGGCAAGCTCATGAAAAATTGGGACTGGCGGTTATTTTTGATTTTGAATCGAACTGCATTCACAGATTTTTTATATCACTTTCGGTTTTGTCTGGGACCACAAGATCGAGAGGGGTCCTAAAATTGTTGGACGCACTGTATACAAAAGCGGAATCACACGTACACAGAAAAAAATTCAGTTTTTATTGTCGGCCCGCCAAAATGGTCCAACGCGCTCCGCTAAACTCAACGCTACGTTATTTTTTTTTAGTTTCCAAATTATTTCATTTCATGTATAAATTCAGGAAGAATCAATTTTTGAAGGAAACATTTTTATCAAAAAGCTTCCATCAAACCAGTTGTTCGGCGACTGAAAAATGGTAGGGGGGGGGGGTTGGGGTACTATGGTATAGAGCTCGCACGGAATAGCACTTCGCGGGATAGAACCGCCTGAAATTGAGCTGTACCGACCCGCGCAATTCTATTCCGTGCGAGTTCCATACCGTAGTACCCCCCCCCCCCCCCCCCCGAAAAATGTGGGGGGGGGGGGGTTGGGGTACTATGGTATAGAGCTCGCACGGAATAGCACTTCGCGGGATAGAACCACAATCTTTACTATTATTAAGCACTGAAGTTTGTCAGTATGTGTGTGAGATTTCATGTCACCAACTTTTTCTCCTACTTCTAGCGGACCGATTTGCACCAAACTTGGCTAAGTATTTTGAAACACAAGGGGCATGAGGCGGCCGAAGTTTTTTTCAGAATCGAACAAGTTTGAATGGTAGCATACTGTATACACTTAAAATTTTCTCGGTCCCCACTTCTCGCGAGTTCACACGTGTGGCGTATCAATCTTCTTCTTTTTTTTAAAGTCTACAAGTCGCGTCCGCATGTACTCCACCTGGGCTATTGATTAGACAGCGCCTGTGGTCAAGTGGATAAGCGCTTTGGCTGTTATTCATGATTTCTTTTGTAGGCCGGGGATCAATACCTTACTTTTCTTTATAGTTTTTGGTTAGGAATTTCGTGTTTTTTCTTATCTTCAGAGCTCTAACTTTTTGGGAGACATGGAAATCTTGAATTTTCAAATGAAAGCCATCCTTTTCTATCCTATAACAGGGGTGTGTTGAATTGATGCGGAATAAAATGTTGAATAATACTAGGAGAAACTCTTCTGAAAACCGAGGGAAAGCACTACATTGGGGAATTCAAAACCGAGAAAGTTTTGTCAGTTTACGTTTTGTTTTTCTACGGTTTTAGAAAAAAAAATTTAGGAAAATTTGCGAGAGAGTCAGGGAAAAATGGTGGAAACGAGAAGGAAGTCTGAACTTCCCGCCACTTCATGTACTCCGCACGGTTTTTTTCTTTGAAAATTTAAAGTACGGTGGTTATTCGATGGTTTTGTGCAACGAATCAGGAAACAACTACCAAGAACTGATTTTTTCCTGCATGGAATAGGTTCGTACCTGAATTCTAACGCAATGAATTGTTTAAAAAAATGGGTAGATAGAAACAAAATAACATTTAGATTTGAATAAATTCAATTTTGGTGGTTTGCTAATTTTCCTGTAACATTTTTTAAAATTCAGGGAGACTCGCGCGTCCCCAAGCACACCCAGAAGGTTTTTGACGGCGACAGCCGGCAACAACCTTCTGGTACACTTTAAAAAAATTTCCAAATAATTTTTCTGCTGCCTCTATTCTTCTCGTTTCTCTGCTTGTGAATCCACTCCAATAATCACTGGGGTGTGAGGAGGGAGTGAGTAAGCGGGCCCGGACGCGCACACGCAACGCATCCAAATAAGGTCAAAACAAAATAAGAAAAGGCGTGCGAATAATTTCACATTATCGGAGAGAAAAACAAAACCAGAATCGTGAAAATTAAATACGAAACTCTATTCAAAATTATTTCGCGCGCGTTGGTTTTTCTCTCCGATAATGCAAAATTTTTCGCGCGCTTTTTTATTTTTGTGGGCCTCATTTGGGTGCGTTGCGTGTGTGCTTTCGGGCGCGTTTACTCACTCCCTCCTCATACCCCACTGCAATAAGTTCTTATCAAATTTGGCGTCTTTCAAACGACGGCCACCACCCGGCATACGTCGATAATCCGAACTCATGAACTTGTTTTGTGACATATCCTTGCTTTCGTCATGTTGAAATTATATTTTTTAACAAGAAAACAAAGGAAAAAAAAAAGAAAAATTCGGAAATAAACGTTCAAAAAAGCGTGGGTGTTCTTAGTAAAGTGTCCTTCTAATATAGGGGTCCTTCTATTATAGGGTGTCCCACTGCACCTTGCATTGGGAGACTCGCTTCAAATACTAGAGAAATTGGTCAATAGAGCGCGCCTGCACCGCGTCTGCGTCTTGTATTTCGGCACACTCTCTCGCCCACTTTTTTTGAAAATATGTTTTTCAGAGCATTAAAATGCATTTTAAAGTATCTTCTCGTTCCATTTTTGGAAAAATCTCTCTGTTAAAAGGTAGCAAATTTTTTTTAGAGTGTTTTTAAATCAAATTTTTCGAAAATTGGTCGATTCTTCCGTGCACCCTATCGATTTTTAGTTGTTCTTCTATTTTCGCAGGCATTTTTTATTCGAAAATTCATATTTTCTATTTTTCCCTTTCAATTAATATTTATTTTGTCTGAAATTTACAGTTTTACGTGCCATTCAACGAAAACCAGCCTTTGGTTTGGCGAAAAACCATAATTGTACAATTGCAATGCAAAACTTACGAAAAAAATTGTGCAACGAGTACTTTATCCCATTTCTTTTTTTTAGCTTAACTTGAAAACTGATATATCAATTTTTTTTCTTATGTAAATCGCTAAAATCACATACAAATTCAATATTTTTCTTGTTCACTGTTGGTTGAAGTGCCAAAACGTTTGTGAAAATTAGAAATTTTTGTCGAATCCCGTATTCCAGAACGAAACAAGACTCGAAAAAAAGATTTCAACACAAAAATTCAAAACTATGGCTAAAAAATGTCGGTAAAAAAGAAAGAAAAACAAAAAATTGACAGCGTACAAGTAATTATTGGCCAATTTTGATAAACTTTGTTTTAAAAACATTCTAAAATTTTTTACTTCCATTCAACAGAGCGATTTTAAAAAAAATGAAACGAGAAAATGCTGAAAAATGGATTTTAATTATCTGTTTCAAAAAAAGTGAGCGAGAGAGTGTGCCGAGATAAGAGACGCAGGCAGACGCGGTGCAAGTGCGCTCTATTGCCCATTTCCTCTGAATTTTGAATCTAGTCTCCCCATGCAAGGTGCAGTGTGTCCTTCTATTTTTCAAAGGCAGCCTAACAAGGAAGGTTCGTTTACTATCCGGTTGAGAATTTTCTTAAAATTTATGAGAAGGCAGTTTCAAACACGGATAATTCATTTTTCATATTCCCATCATGCGCATTTCCCACATAATGGAAAACGAACATTTGGAAGTTTGGAAGCTGAAATGAACACATGAAATCTATGGTTTAACAGTGAAACGTGAGTAGGATTTTCAACGCGAAGATCACTCCCTTGGTCTCCCGTTGTTTTCATCGGTTCGGTGTTCAGTGGTTGGGTGTTCAATTGGTAATGGGAAGGTGCTGGGTTCGGTCCCCGCGCCATTGGAAACTTTTTTGTAATTTTTGACAAGATTCCAGATGACGTGATTGAAGCTTTTGAACACTTTCAAGACGTTTTTAACAACATCGCCGGGCTTTGAGGCATTTCAAAAACTATTCAGCAAATTTTCGAGAAAAATTGTTTTTTGTGGAAATTCGAAATCTGCATCACCAATTTGGTGACAATTTTTGAAATCCAAATTTTTTTAAACTTTTTTTTTAATGTACTGCTTACTCTCGTACAAGAATACGACACATATAAAAGTTTATATCTACAGTTACATACAACCTAACTTCAAAAAATTACATCATAACTTGCAGTTGAATGTTCTGTGCAAAATATGAAATATCGCTCGCTTACGGCTTATTGAAGAAAATTTTGTTCTGTTCTGCTTGTTCATTCTGCTTGTTCTGCTTGTTCAATTCTGCTTGTTCAAAATTCTGCTTGTTCAAGTTTATATCGAGCATTTTATAGAAACAAATTCAAAAATTTTGGATTTCGAAAATTGTCACCCAATTAGTGATGCAGATTTCGAATTTCCACAAAAAAAATTTTTCTCGAAAATTTGCTGAATAGTTCTTGAAGTGCCTCAAAGCCAGGGAATGTTGTTAAAAACTTCTTGAAAGTGTTGAAAAGCTTCAATTACGTCATCTGGAATCTTGTCAAAAATTACAAAAAAAGTTTCCAATGGCGCGGGGACCGAACCCTGCACCTTCCCATTACCAATCCAACACCCAACCACTGAACCACCGAACCGATGAAATCAACGTTAGACACAGGCAGTGACCTTCGCGTTGAAAATCCTACTCACGGTTCACTGTTAAACCATAGATTTCATGTGTTAATTTCAGATTCCAAACTTCCAGACGTTCGTTCTCCATTATATGGAAAATGCGCAGGTTAGGACTATGAAAAATTGATTCTCAGTGTTCGAAACTACCCTAAACTCGTGTAGATAGGTCCGATTTCATTTCTGCGAGGGACAGTTTTGTTTGGTTTCTCTGACGTGTTGTGTTTTCATGTCCTCTCACTTCTCTCTCAGCGGTCGACCACACTGTTATTGGTAAACAAACGTGGTCAGAAAAAACAGAAAAAAAATTTTTTTCTGGTTCAAATCAAATCACGGTTATTTGTTTTGGAAGTTGTGTTATTTTTTGCTCGAAAATAGCTGATTTATTGTGTTTTCAATCGACTTGCGACACACGGCCCGGCCAACGCGACGTGGCCGAGGAAAAACTTGTAATGGTACAGCAGTATTGGCAGCGAAACTGGTGTGCAAACACCGCGGCGCAACACTGCAGATTGCGCGTCAACACCAATTTGTTATGGGTTTAATTTTGCTTTTTAAAGCTCTTAACAGCGAAATTAATTGCTTTATTCCATTAAAAATGCTTAAAAAACAACAGAAAAATAAAATACAATCAAAAAATAAGATTCGGACAACAAGAAAACGAGGAAAAGTATCAAAATAGCCACAAAAAACAAAAAATATATAATAAAGTCGTGAAAACCTAATATTTTTGGCATAAAAAGGAAGATAATTATTTGAAGTACATTGGGGAAATTTTTCAGAACACTATACCTACTTATTTTCGAGAAAAAATAGTTTTTGTCTGAAATTTTTCACTTTTTTTCGATTCTTCGTGATTTTTCTTGAAAATCGATACATACAGTTTTATAAATTTGGTATTAAAAGAAGTAGAATTTCCTGGAGTATGTTGTGGCAAAGTATCAGAACGAAATACCAACTTGTTTTCGAGAAAAATATTTTTTGCCTGAATTTTTTACTTTTTTCCACAGTTTCAGATTTTTTTTTTCAAAAATAAAGTAATACAGCTTTAAATATTTAGTATCAAGAGAAGGAAAACTGCCTGGAGTACGTTGTGGAAAAGTATCAGAACGAAATACCAATTTATTTTCGAGAAAAACAATTTTTTTTCTCAATTTTTCACTTTTTTCAGCAATTTGTGATTTTTTTCGAAAATAAAGTGATACAATTCTATAAATTTTATATCAAAAAAAGGAGAATAGTCTGGAGTACGTTGTCGCAAAATATCAGAAAAAAATACCAATTTGTTTTCGAGAAAAAAAGAAAGTTTTTTGTCTGAATTTTTTACATTTTTCGATTCTTCGTGGTTTTTCTTGATAATCGATACATACAGTTTTATAAATTTGGTATCAAAAGAAGGAGAATTTCCTGGAGTATGATGTGGCAAAATAACAGAAGGAAATACCAACTTGTTTTCGAGAAAAATATTTTTTTGTCGGAAGTTTTCACATTTTTCGACTTTTCGTAGTTTTTTTTTTAAATTAATACATACAGCTTTGCATATTTGATATCAAACAAAAGATGATTGCCTGGATAACGTTTTGGCACAAACTCGGAAAATCCAAATAACTTTTTTTACGAGAAAAACATTTATAAAAACTCACTACCTTTGAAGACTCGTGACGGGAAGTGTGCGGAACAAATGCGAGCTCGGTTGTGAGTTATCCTGAAAGTATTGTTTATTTTGAAAATGTATTTACAAAAAGATAATGAAAAACGCGAAAAAAACAGAAAAAAAACGAAGTTTTATAGTTGCCGCTCGGCGCAATGCATTAAAAAGGAGGTGGCCGAGTTTCCGAAATTTCTTCGGCCACGTCGATTTGGCCGCGCCGTGCGACATGAGAACGCGAGACTCCGCCCACTTATTTCTGCGCGACCACGCGAACACAGTGATATTTGAAGAGACGCAGACAGGTAGCGCCCATTAAGGTGGGCGGAGTCTCGCGTTCTCATGTCGCAAGTCGATTGAAAACACAATAAATGAAAATTTTAATTTTTTCTCGCCGAAATGGCTAATTTCCAATTAAATAGGTGATTTTGTGATGTTTTTCGACGCTTTTCCTCACTTTTTGCTCTTTCAAACGTTTCTCTACATTATCTCCGCATATAATTCTTGTTAAAAACTTATTATTTTACGAGAAAATCGCACATAAGAACATCAGAGCGCTCAAAGACGCGCCGTCGAGTTGTGCGCCAACACCAGAAATGCGTCAGTGACTGGTTGGCGCGTTGGGAGTCTGGGAGGCCGTGCGCGCCTTCTAAGGAATGTCAGTTTACTATCCGGTTGAGAATTTTCTAAAAATTTATGAGAAGGCAGTTTCGAACACGGAGATTACATTTTTCATACTCCCATCCTGCGCATTTCCGAGAACGAACGTCTGGAAGTTTGGAAGCTGAAATTAACATATGAAAACTATGGTTTAACAGTGAAACGTGAGTAGGATTTTCAACGCGAAGGTCACTGCCTGTGTCTAACGTTGATTTCATCGGTTCGGTGGTTCAGTGGTTGGGTGTTGGATTGGTAATCCCATGCCATTGGAAACTTTCTTGTAATTTTTGACAAGATTCCAGATGACGTAATTGGAGCTTTTGAACACTTTCAAGAAGTTTATAACAACATCCCCGTGCTTTGAGGCACTTATGAACTAATTAGCGAATTTTGGAAAAAGAACATTTTTTGTCGAAAACCGAAAAGAGACATAGGCAGTGACTTTCGCGTTGAAAATCCTACTCACGTGTCACTGTTAAATCATTGATTGCATATGTTAATTTCAGATTCCGAACTTTCAGACGTTTGTTCTCCGTTATATAGAAAATGCGCAGGTTGGGACTATGAAAAATGGATTCCCCGTGTTCGAAACTACCCCCTCCTAAATTTTAAGAAAATTCTCAACCGCTGGGTAAACGGAGCTTCTTTGTTAGCCCTTTTCGGCGGCTAATAGCCATATTCGACGGCTTATAGCCAAATTCGTCGGTTAGTTGCCATTATTGCCCGCTATTAGACTTTTCGGCGGCTATTAGCCATTTTCAGTGGCTATTAGCCACCTAGATGCCGACTCTCGCCATAACGCGCCGAAAATTTCCTGAGCACTGCGCCATGCCGACAGCGGAACAGGCGGCAAATAATTTTGCACTACCATTTTTTGAACTACCCGTGTTGCAGCACTACCTAATTTTGCACTGCCGTTTTTTGCCATCTGATTTTGCACTACCCAAAATTGGTTTTGCACTACCTATACCTATTTGTGTGTGTGAAACCTCGAACAAGGGCGACCGTAGGGAGCTGGGTGGAAGCATGCTTTGCGGGTTGGTGGCTGCTGACTTTAAAAAAAAATTAAAAATCTATGGTGGAATCTAAATAGATAAGCATTTATTGCCAGAATTGGGTTATTCACACACAGAAAGATCAAGACATTTTTCCGCCCAGCTCCCTCCGGTCGCATATTTGAAATGTGTCACACATGCTCCCGGCGCGTTGCCGCTGAAATTTCCGAATAAAACCGATACCTATACGGATCTGATTGGCTCCGAAGCATGCATTTTGATTGGTTTTATTGAAAAAAAACCCGATATCGAAAAAATGCCTTGCAAAAATTAATTGGTAGTGCAAAACCAAAAAATAGGTAGTGCAAAACCAATTTTGGTTAGTGCAAAATC
The DNA here is from genome assembly GCA_963572235.1 of Caenorhabditis japonica. NCBI lineage: Eukaryota > Metazoa > Nematoda > Chromadorea > Rhabditida > Rhabditidae > Caenorhabditis > Caenorhabditis japonica. Next base: position 23,507 of record CAUYRG010000001.1, read on the forward strand.
AGATGGTGAAAAACGGCAGTGCAAAATTAGGTAGTGCTGCAACACGGGTAGTTCAAAAAATGGTAGTGCAAAATTATTTGCCGAATAGGCGGGGTGCGACTGCCCACATCTCATAGCGGCCTACGGAAGACGACCGTGTGTGTGAAAATACAGCCGCGATAGGAATTCCGGCACCACAGCCTCCCACACTCAGGTAATTTTCGGCAGTTTGCCCCGACTGTTGGCAGTTTGCCCGCAAAAGGGCATGTGGGCCGACTCCCATCGGCCCACATGCCATTCTGCGGGGCAAACTGCCGAAAGTCGGGGCATACTGCCCGCTAGCTCGGCCCAAGCTGCCCATGACCGGGGCATAACCTGCCCCTGACCTGCGCATAACCTGCGCCTAAGCTGCCCCTGACCTGCGCCCAAGCTGCCCCTGACCTGCGCCTAAGCTGCCCCTGACCTGCGCCTAAGCTGCCCCTGACCTGCGCCCAAGCTGCTGTTTGACGTCCCAAAATAGATTGCCAAAATATACAAAATGATAACAAACATTTATTGAAAAAAGCAAATGTTGAGAAAAAGGGGGTTAATCGATATTGTGTTTTCAATCGACTTGCGACATGAGAACGCGAGACTCCGCCCACTTATTTGTGCGCTACCTGTCTGTGTCTCTTCAAATATCACAGTGTTGGCGTGGTCGCGCACAAATAAGTGGGCGGAGTCTCGCGTTCTCATGTCGCAAGTCGATTGAAAACACAATAACAATATAAAAACAATTAAAAAAATTAGTTAGCGAGAAACACGAGAAATGAAAGAAAAAACGGCAAGAGGGGGGGTGGCAAAAAATGGCAAGAATAGCAAGATAGGCGAAAAAGTGAAAACAATGAGGAGGAACGGGATCGTAATAGAAAAATGGAGGAAACGGAGGGGGTTGTCTTCGCGAGCGAGTCAATACAAAGTCATTTCAAAAAATTAATGAAAAATGAATCAGAAAGTGAACACACGTCAGTTCCTCGAAAAACCTTGCTCTCTGCAGCGGTATTTTCATAGTGATAAATAAATTTTTAGAACAGTAAAAAGGAAAAAAAACGCCCAGAGACTCTTTTCAATAAAAAATTAATATAATTCAATTTCAGAACGATTATGGGCCTTCTTACATGAATATTCCTGTTCTTTTCTTCCTATGGAAACTTGATTTTAAACCTATCGAAAAAATGCATAGGAAGAAAATGACAGGAAAATGCATGTAAATAGGCCCATAATCGTTATGAAATTGAATTCTACTAATTTTTTATTGAAAAGAGTTTTTTTTTATTTTTATTTTTTTTTCTTTTTAATCTTCTAAAAATGCATTTATTTCTATGAACATCAGACACGTCGAAACTCGGGCTGACCCGCGGGCCGACCCGGACCAGCCCGATCAATTGTTTTTTTTCAATTAAAAACAAATTATCGAAGTAATTGCGTCGTTATAATGGATTCGTGGCGGAGTGACAATTTTTTCACGTTTTTATTCGAAAAAATGAAGATATTTTTTTTGTCTTGCAGTTTCACGTAAAATTCGTTTGTTGTGATTACATTTTTTTATTTTTAAGCAGGTATTTTTTCTTCATTTCACGTATTAAAAAAATTTCCGGACCGACAAATTTCACCATTGGTCCGCCCCGACCCGCGACATGTCTGATGAACATAACCGCTGCAGGAAGCAAGGTTTTTCGAGGAAATGGCTTGTGTGCACTTTTTTTTACAAACAACAAAGTGTGTGCACTTTTTGATTCTTTTTTTATTAAATTTTTAAAAATATGTTTTGTATCGACTCACTATTTCACTTTTCACCTCCCCGGTTGACGCGGTTTCGAAATGTCCGGTTTCGATATGTCCGTTTTTGAGACGTCGCGTGGTTGTTGTTTTGGTTGTTGAAAACTCCTATCTTCTCTGAAAAAAAATATTTTTTTGATGATGCAGTTCGCTTGAAATCATAATATTTTACTCACTGCGTTTCAAACGATTTCGTATTGATCCTTCCATGCTTAGTTTTGAGCGGGCCATTTCTGCTTCGGAACTAAAAACAATTCGTATTTTTTCGATAGAGAAAAAGTGAATACAGCGGAAAAGGTTTATTGTTATCAATCGAGCTGTATCACGAAAAAAAGAAAACACCGCCTAAGTGTTTGACGAAAAATCTCAAAATGCACTAAATTTCGCGTGAAAATGTGGGCGGAATATATTTTTTCGCGATGCAAATCGATTGAAAACACAGTATAATGGATTCGTGACGGAGCAATATTTCACATAAAACTGGGAGACAAAAAATGTTTTAATTTCTTCAATTATTTCTAAATTAAAAAATAAAACCGTGAAAAAATGTCACTCCGCCGCGTATCCATTATAATATAAAAATTAGAAAAGCAAACAGAAAAGTGTTAATATTGTTTTGAAAAAGTTGTCACTTTGAGACCGCATGAACTTTATACTGAAAATCCGCCTCTTCGGTGCTACCTCGGAATAGAACTGACGCGTAATAGAACTGTAGCGGAATTGAACTCGCTTTGGAATATTATTGTTTTAAAAAATTTGTCACCTGGCGAGAGGCGCGAATTCAAAAAATAGGCTCCGCCTCCTCGCCGAAATATTTTTGCAATTCTGCGCGCGCCAATTTGCAATCGCGGTGCGCGCGATTTTCTGCGTCGAATTTTTGCCCAGTGCCTTTCAATTTCTGCTGGAAACGTTTATAAAAATTGTTATTTTGAAGCGGAATTGGCAGTTGTTGATTTAAAGTGAGTTTTTGCTTTTCTTAAGTGGATATTTGTTAATAAAATAAAGAAAATTAAACGCATAAAATCGCGCGCACCGTGATTGCAAATTGGCGCGCGCAGAGTTGCAAAAATATTTCGGCGAGGAGGCGGAGCCTATTTTTTGAATTCGCGCCTCTCGCCAGGTGACAAATTTTTCAAAACAATAATAGAACAGTAGTGAAATTGAACTGTAGCGAAATAAAACTGTTCGGAATAAAACTGATCGGAATAAAACTGTTTTGGAATAAAACTGTTCGGAATAAAACTGTAGCGTTTTGGAACTAAATTAGCAATGGAGCGCGATTGCATTGCTTGCTCATTCAAATATTGGAATTTCTCATGCGCATGCTTTTTTCAACAGTTTTATATTTGAGCTATTTATCAAAAATTGTTTGTTTTGTTGTTTTTTGAATAAACTTTTATCTTTTTTTCTCGGCCCGCCTTGACGGCCAAGCAATGCAATCGCGCTCCATTGCTAATTTAGTTCCAAAACGCTACAGTTTTATTCCGAACAGTTTTATTCTAAAACAGTTTTATTTTGCTACAGTTCTTTACCGAACAGTTCTATTCCGAACGGTTCTATTGCGAAGCGAGTTTTATATCGCTGCAGTTCTATTACACTTCAGTTCTATTCCGAGGTAGCACCGCCTCTTCACGCGAATTTTTAATCTTTTTTTTTTAACTTTTACGAATAAAAACTGCATTTAGGATAATTTTTAAAAATTGCATGAAATTAGCGTGAAAGGGCTTCGGAGGCGACAAATTTTTAAAAATAATAATAATAATAACATTATACATTGTGTAAATATCTGACGTTAAAAAAAAAGAAAACGTAGAAAGGTAAAATAGGATGCAACGCCCATGCGCCATCCGCCACAGCAATGGCACGCGATGCATGGAATTGCGTCGCGTGAGCTGCCCACTGAGTGGCAGATTAGGCGCTGCGCATGAGCTGCCGATCAGCTGCGCATGACCTGCGCATCGCCTGCCCCGGGCAGATCTGCCGAATCCTGTGGCAAACTGCCATTTTGCTCGGCCATTGGCGGCCTTGTTGCCCATAAGCTGCCGAAAATTACCTGAGCACGAGAAAAGCACCGGCGAATTTGTATTTCGTCTGGCACTCTCTCTGCCTCGCGCCGTTAACTTGCATGCGCCTTTAAACAAAACATTTTTTAATCAAATTTGCCCTTTTAAAATCGTTATTTTTCGGCTATTTGTTACTTTTTTTTGTTCTAATGTCTAAAATAGTGTTCCAATAGGAAGGAATAATATTTTTTGGTGCACTTGCTCAATCTTTCGTAAATCCTAACCGTTTTATATGTTAAAAAAATGCTTTATTTTATGATAAATGAACACAAAAATGTTATTTTTACAGATAACTAAGCAGCAAAAGAATGAAATCAGCAACCTAGAAGGACAATCGAAATCACCGGGCCCGGAAATTCAATTTATACCAAAAGTCGGTCGAAAACTATTTTTTGTTAATTTAATTATTTACAAGGTACTATAAATATGATGGTTGCTTTTCAAAAATTAATAAATTTGGTTTAAATATGTTTCTTTTCTGTTTAATACAATTTATGACCCGGAGTAACCAAGTTTTCATCGAAGTTCAGACTCTTCCTCCGCCCACTCTCACGGAGTAATGGCGGCTGCCTTTTTTCAAACGACTTTTTTTGGCGCGGGAACACGCGCGAGCTCTCGTCTTCTCCGTCTCGTCTCTTTTTTCGCTCGTCTTCTCCGTCTCGTCTCTTTTCTAAATGTTTTCATTGGCACAGTGCCCAAAATTTTTGCCGTCGAATGCGGCGCGTGCGCGTGTTATCAATGGAGCACGTTTGCACCAGGTCACTCGCCATTACTCCGTGCACTCTGTTGGAATTCCGAGAAATACAGTAATCGAATAAAATATTTCCGAAACTTCTATTATATATGTGTTTAATAATGTATGCGAACAATACGGACCTATTCTAACAGAAATCGACCATCAAAACAGTGATTGAGGCGCTTGAGGGGCCGAATTCCGTACCTTCAGATTCCCACCGATCCATGACTGGAAATCTTAAAACCCTATTTTTTCCGTCCATTCTTGATTTTTTAGAAACTTTCCTCGGCAGCCAAATTTTGATTTTTTGTTTTTCAACTACCGAAGCCATTTTTTGACGAATTTTTTTGTTCAAAAGCGAAAAATAATTGCCGTAAAATTCTCTACAAAACCCTGAAAACCGATTTTCGAAAAAATGTTCGAGACAAAATTTAAGAGCATCTGAATAAGACTTCGTGCTCGAGCAGCCGAAAATTCCACTGTTTGGCAAACAAAACCGCTTGATTTGTTTTTTTTCAATGAATAAACACTTCACTATATTATTCTTAACATGTTTTTATCGAGTATTTCCAAAAATAATCGTGAATTTTTCGAAAAATCTCGAAATTCGGGAAAAATCTTTGTTTGTAGGCATTTCCGTGAAGACAAATTATTATTTCTTCCATGATATCTCAAAAAATCGGCAATTTTCTGTTCTGTCTATTTATATTCCTTTTTCAAATGAATTCGCGGTTTTCAGTGTTTCCGACGCATTCTTAAATTCTGAACATTCCTCCAGGAAAAGCGATGCAAGCGCGCTCTATCTGCAGGCGCGAGAGAGTGCGAGACGCCGAGACCTTCTTTTTAGGGACCAGCGGTGCGCATTTCTCGTGCGGGAGGCTGTGCGGCACTTTTTCACTGAAATTCTCAACTTTGAACATCTGTATCAAAAAATGGCAAAGCAAAAATTTTATTTTTATTTCTTTAATCGATGTAATTTTTCACGGAGAATCCTATTTAAAAATAAAAACATGCATGTACGACCTACATCAACCCGAAAAACGCAAAAAAACCCGAAAAGTGGATGACCGTTGACTATTCAAGGGCTATAAAACGTATTTTAAATAGGTTGCAGGGCTCTGAAATTTTTGTTGTGGAATTTCTGCAATTAGTTTTATGATTTCCATCATAAAAAAATAGGGGGCCACCGCTGAAAATTTTGCTCAAATTTTTGTTGAAGTCTGACGGGCTCTACCAAAAAATGGCAAGGTAAAAAGTCGATTTTTTTTTTGAATGGATTCAGCATGTCAAAAACTATCGGAGTCAAAAATAACAAGACCTAGAAGGACCCGAACATTTCTGACTTTCGTTTCAGTTTTCGGAAATTTTCTGGCAAAATTAGGGGTTTTCAGCAAATTCTAATATCACCAATCGATTCCTTAGGGTTGATTACATATGAACAAGTTGTCAGCCATTATGCATGTAGTATTGGCGTAACAGACTCAGAAGCATCCAAAACCAAAATGGGTAGAAGAATATGCACGCTTCGCCCCGTTTTCATTGCGCTGCCTATCCGTATGACTAATTTTCAGAAAATCTTGCTGAAACTTTGAGACGCGTCAACTGTGAATTGAAGAAACATTACAATAATGCACTAACTTTCGTTTTTTTAACTGTAGTCGGAATTAATTTGATTTTCCAAAATTTTACTTTTACCGATGTCATTGGTTCGCAAAATAACGTTAAACAAGATAAACGATTTAAAACAATTGCGAATGTCGAGAACAAGACGGCAAGACTAGCTCGCGTTATAAATGCCATTGCTATTCAGAACGAAATTCACGAAAGGCAATCAACAATGAAACAAGTGCTGATGGAAATTCTTGATGTTCAAGATAAGTTTTTAGTTGGGACCACCAATAAAACCGGTGTTCTTGAGGCTATAAATGCTGTAAAGGCAATTGATTCGTTAACTAATGAAATCAAAGAATCAATCACTGAAAAAACAAACATATTAAACGAGCTAGAAGTTCATGACAATATATTGCCGAAATCACGAATCATCGATATTTTGTTTTCTACCGATATTTATAAATTTAACTTTAGTAAAATGGCGACCATCTCTAGCTGTATGGATACAGTTTCAAAAAAACTGTTTGAGGAATTGAATTTGCCGAATTCAAACAAAAATACTGTGGTAGACAATTTTCTGAAGTTAGTATCCCTTAGTTTTCGGATGGACGAAGTTATGTCAGGACTGGATGTTCCAAACAGTTTCAAAGTATTTGCAGAATCTTTGCAAAGTTTGGACTCGTTTGGTACGGATGTAGAGAAATATCTGCGGCTCACCGATCCAGCGTATATAAAAGGCCTAACGAAAACTTTAATCAGTTTAATGCAGTCTTCCACTAAAATTGAGATTTTTTTGAACTCTGCCCCCACACGTTTCAAAAAACAACTTGATATCATAGACAAAGTGTTCAGCACAACCGTCAGGGCTTCTGATAAAAAAACTCTTATAGGCTTTCCTCAAGGATCGAAGGATTTCGAAGCGCTTCTGAATGACTTGGATGATGATTGGCTTAAGAAAGTGTTAAATAGAGGAAAACCAATGGAGGAGTTGAAACAACTTCTAATTCCAATATATAATTTAAAGACCGAAATGGCAACAGTGGAAAATGTCTGGAAAAGTCCCGCTAGAAAAATGTGTTCCAATTTGATTCGCCAAAGTATAAAATCATTGGAAAAAATTGAAGAGTTAAAGCCAAAACGAATTTTGAGTTCCCTGAAAAAAATGAACGACACACTGATACAATTGAAGCCAATTGCCAACTTGAATATTTCAAATTTGATTGATATAAAAACACTTATAAGAAATTCAGATATGATAACTAATTTTAGTATTGAGGCTAATGATTTTGTTAATCTCAAAGAACACATGAGTCGTTTCTTCTCAACATTAAAGCCTCAGAACTTGACAATGTTTAAGAATGATCCTACGGAAGAAGGATGCAAGTATATAAAAAACCGTGTTCCTGAAGTGAATTTTGATTATTTTCATTTGATAATCTCCAAAGCAAAATTTCTTGACAATAAACAAAGAAGGATCACTCATTTATTATCCAAATTCGACGGTTTACGAGATACACTCACGGAAGATTCATTTACCAAGCTTCGCAATATAATTCAAATTCCAAAAATGGTAAACTCGGAAATAAAAGAATTAAAAAATCACATCAACTTTCTAAGTTCATTATCACTTGAGAAAAATATAGAAATTGAGCAAATACCTTTACTTTTGTTTTCTGCTTTAGACTACGACCATTTAAGAAAAAACCGTAAAACCGAAATAGAACAAACGGAACATTTTTATCGCCTGAAAAACTTTCCCTATGCCAGCGAGACAACTTTTCAGTTATCATATTCATATCGGACTCTGACTTTTTACCGAAGAAACAATCTGCGTCAAATTGTTCAAGAATTTTTGAGGACCGGATCGGCACTAGCTAATAAGATCGAAAGTTTGCCTTTAGGACAAAGACGATTGTGTTCTGCGTGTGACAACAAATTTTTGCTCAACATATCATTGACTGAGTTTTTGTCAGAAATTGATGCACTCCCATTTTTATTTCGCATGGAAGAACAAAGTTTGAAGTCGTTGGGAAATGCATTGTCTGCACTTGATCACGTCAATAGTTCCTTTTTAAACGTTTCCTTAATGATGTCTACACTTGATGAACTTAAATTAACTTCGATTGGACAATCGGAAGAAATATTAAATGTCGAAAAAACTATTACACAATTGGAAGAACTATATTTTGCAACAATGCGTAAAAAAGGGTTACTTCCTAAATTACTTGAACAAACTGACCTTTTTTTCCAATCATTCTTCACGAAAAGTTTAAAACCAGATACTTTTTGGTGAATTCTCATCCCATGTTTCAAACAAATTGAAATTTTTTAGGACCACACTGTTGATTTTTGGTGCCACGGTTGCAATTCTGGTCATCTCAAGTCTATTTGCGGTCTTTCTGTGGTTCAGGAAACGCACAACGAAACAGGACATCAAACAGGTTGAGAAAAAATCAATTAGTTGAAGAAAAAACCAGACGCCAATATTATTTGTAATTTTTGGAAAAGTCTGCGAAATTTGAATAAAACCGTCCTTATTTATACTATTCGGTTTGGGTCTGTTTTATCAAATCAATTGTCTTGCTTATTACAATAATATTTCTGATAAGAATTCTGCGAATACCACAGACTTTGTCACAAATACAATGACACCATAAAGCATCTTCTACCGAGACCTTCACAGTGTCCCAGACGGCTCCGCGACATCTCGAAACCGCGTTAGCAGGGAGAGGGGGTTGAAAAAGAGATAGGAAGTAAAAAAAATTTTCATAATTTAATGACTATTCAACAAAAATTCGAAAAAAGCAAGACTTGAGCCTCATTTCTTTGGCGGCCGCCAAAATACTTTACAGTACGCAAACTGCATCTTGCATCGGAGAGCAGGGGTGGGGTCAGGCTTTGTCGGAGCACGGCGTTTTGGACAGAACGTTGGAAAATAAAAATTAAACTACGCGGGCTTTTTTCTCGAAAAAAATATTCTCCCCTAAGCGTGGTCGCATTTAGCTGCGCAGCTTTTTCCGTGTTAAATTGATACGAAGAGGAGACGCAGACAAGCAGAGTGCAGGGATACTGTAGCAAACTCTCGCCGGAGAGACGCAGACACTCAGCGGAGCGCATGCCCATTGCAATAACGTTCCGGCCAGCACGCCGGGTCGAAGTCGGAAAACGGAAATTCCGATTTTCCGAATTTTCCGACTTTTTTGGGACGGAAAATTTTCCCAATTTATTAAAAATCGGAAAACTGGAAAAAAAAGATGAAAAATAGTATATTTTGTAATAAATTCAGTGCTATTTAAAGGCTTAATTTAGATTTAGATAAGAAAATTTAGGATTTAAAAAGCCTGGCTGCATCAAAAGCTGCTTTTGATTTCTTTTCATTTTCAAAATGTTTTTATTTTCCATTTTTTATATAACTTTTTCATGCATTTTCCGCGTGTCCCCTGTGGCACAGTCGGGTAAACGCTTGCCCGGTATTCCTCTCGTCTCAGCTAATGCACATCCTTTTTCAAAAAATGGAAAAAATAACACAGTTGAATCAAGTGCGACCGTAACACATTTAAAGAGAGAGAGTGAGCGAAAACAAGAGACCACATTGCTCACCCTTATTCATCCCTCCCTCTTTCTCACACTCTCTCATATTTTGGCATTTATTCAAATTTGGCGAATTCGTGGCGAGACGCCGAGATTAATCGTGAGCTTTTCCCATTTTTTGAAAAAGAATGTGCATCAGCTGAGACGAGAGTAATAAGCTACAGACCAAAGTTCGAGTTTTTGTGTTGGTCTTGGGCGCTCAGTTCGCACTGGGGTCTGAGGAGGGAGTGAGTAAACGCGCCCGGACGCACACACGCAACGCATTCAAATGAGGCCCAAAAAATAAAAAAGGCGCGCGAAAAATTTCGCATTATGGGTAGGTACCGCAACGTGTTTCTAAAACATAAGAGTTTCGACAAACTGTCGACAAAAATAGATTCCAGTTGTTGATATTAGCATGCTCCCAAATTTTCGTTTCAAAATGTTCAGTGATTCTCGAGTTTTGGCTCTTCAAAGTTGGCCTCCCGAAGTACTGATTTTCTCCTCGCTGTAGGGGGCGGGGCAGAGTGTGTGGGCGCGCGGCACTGAACCCCTCAGAGAATTATCGGCGTGAAGTCGGCCTGAAATGAGCAATTTGCCGCCGAAATCGGCAAATTGCCGCCGGGCAGGAAGTCGGCAGCTAAAAATGCATGACCCGGCGTGAAGTCGGCCTGAAATGAGCAATTTGCCGCCGAAATCGGCAAATTGCCGCCGGGCAGGAAGTCGGCAGCTAAAAATGCATGACCCGGCGTGATGTCGGCACGAACTCGGCAAGTTGCCGACTTGCGGCCCGCGGCAACTTGCCGATTCAGGCGTCAAATTGCCGACATATGGGGTATTACTGACGCATAGCAGTGCGCTGGCGCACAATTCTTGTTGCCTTTTCTTTGTACCTATTTCACGATTTTTACACCGCGTTTAATGTAATTCTATATTTTTCAACGTCGATATTAGAACTGTTCCGAAATAGAATTGTTCCGAAATAGAACCGCGTGAAATAGAACCCAGTCAATAAATCGAAAACAGGTCACGCCACTGAGTGGAACTTTTTCTGTTTGGCTTTTTATTCAATAGTCTTCACCCAATTGTGCTAAAACGCGCTAAAACGATGTACAGTTCTATTTCACACGGATCTATTTCGCGTCAAGTTCTATTTCGGCACGGTTCTATTTTGATAAGGTTCTATTTCGAGGAACGCCTATTTATCAGATAAGTCCCCCACTTCTTCCTTTTTTTCCATATCAATATCGCCTTCCGCTATATCAGAATAGCCCCCACCTGATAAGAATAGCCCCCGCCGTATCAGAATAGCAAAACAACAAGCGAAAATCGACCGACATCGAAGAGCAATCCCAATTAATAGAAGCCCCTAATAGAAGTGCACCATTCATAGCTCTTTCTACTATTTTTGTCGCTTTCCGAATAAGGAAAAGCTTCGAATCAGAACTTTATCAAAACAGAACTGTCCCGAATCAGAACTGTTTTCTTTCCAAATGGATACGTGTCAAAAGTGTTGTATAATAATAAGGTAAATCAAATTCTCCAGTGCAAAACAAGTATTTCTAATACCGTATTTATTCTATTTGCCGGCATGCCGGCTTATTGTTTGAACCTCCTGCTTGGATACCGGCCAGTTAGAGTAAATACCACATAATTCATTTCCGACATTTGTGGCTCATAAAATCTTTTTTTCTTTAGGCTCCGTGGCACGGTGCCACAGAGCTCATAGGCTATTTTTGGTTGTCTGGATACATGTGCTCATTGAGCATCTTGAGTGAAATCAATAAAAAATGGAAATTTCAGGACGTCTAAAAATATCCACGTCCCATCCGTTTTTTATCCGTTTTAAGTCCACGCTCCCACGTCCGCATCCTATCCGTGGGAGCGTAGATCCTAATAGGATCAATATCGGATACATATAAAATTCCTATAAATTCCACGTCCCATCCGTTTCGGATCCTATATGGATTTCAAGCCCTTCACCTGTGATCTGCACACCACTCGACCACCACTGCTCACCCTTAAAATCCTTCGAAGGGCGTTTATATAAGAGGTGCGCGACGCAAGCTGCTATGCAAACGCGCTCCACTAGACGAGCCATTTAAGGTGTCGATTTCCGGCGCAGTGGAAACATGTTTTTTTTTGAACTGGCGTTTGTGCACTTTTCGTTTTTTTTTTTCATTTAATTCTGAAAAAATACTCACTTTTAAACTTTTCACCTCCACTGTTAGCGCGATTTTGAGATGCCCGGATTCGATAAGTCTGGTTTCGAGATACCTGAGGCCGTATTCATGAACGTTTACTGCGTAAATCGATTTACCTAGGGGAATATTTACTCCGTAAATGGCACAGTAAATCGTTTACTGCGTAAATCATTTACGGTATTCACAACGACATTTACGGTCCGTAAAAATTTACCGCCTGTTTATGTGTGGTTTACCGTGGGTTGACTTATTGATTTTTTGTACTTTTTTTCGGAATAGTGGTTTTTATGAATAATATCTGTCCAATATGAGTTTCCAATATGAGCTACAGCAAACAAAGAAGACAACGTCGATCCGTTCTTCATGTACCATACATAGGTACTGCGGGTCGGGGGTACGACCAAAAAAAAAATAAAAAAACGTGGAAAATTTCCTTTTAACTGGCAGAAATACGCCTTTTTTTGGTAAATTTTTCGTGGACACAAAATTGTTTTGTTTTTTGGTAATTTTCTTTGCCTTTTTTTTGTTTGTGGAAAATGTTTTTGTCCCACCCCTGCTGCGGATCACTGCTCTCTTCATACTCGGACGACTGTTGGTGTACCGTTCTAAGTCTGACAATATTTAAGTCAATTTCTTGCTGGGGAAACGCAGATTTTTGTAGATTTTGCGATTAATTAAAAAAAACAATTTTCATGACACGAAACATGATAATTTGTTCAAAATTTAATTACATAACAAACTTAGTAGCAATAAAAATATACGGGGCTTAAATTGCGCCTAAATTCAAACGGAATTGTTCAAATATCACAAGTTTAGCTTTATCTATCAATACCATCAATTCCGACAATTCGAGTACTAAAAGTTACTAAAAAACATGAAAAACGAGCCAATAATTTGAAAAAATATTAAAAAAAATAGACAGTAAATGTCATTTACTGACCTTCAAGGTGAGTAAATCATTTCCTCTCCGTAAACTGATTTATGGTCCGTAAAAGTTTTTCATGAATACCGAAAAATGCATTTCCCCTACGGTAAACCATTTACTGTTCTCATTTACCGTACGGTAAACGTTCATGAATACGGCCTCTGGTTTCGAGATGTCGCGGAGCCTTAATAACGCTAACAAGGGAAGTCTTTTTGGGCACCGTTTGAGATCTTTATGAAACTTGGGTCAGAGGTAGTCTAGACCCTCCTGAATCGAAATCCGTTTTCAAAAACTGCGGGTTTTGCCTCCTTCTGGAGTTATGACGTCTTCAAGATGGAGCGAAAAGGGGTGCCACCTTTATAAGCGCTCGCTTCCCCTCTTCTCAACAGCGAGGTGGTGGCCGAGGGGGTGAGAGCGCGCTCTGTGAATCTGACGATGCGTGTTCGACCCCCACGCTCTGGCGATTTTTATTTTTTCTTTTTTGCTTTCATGACTTCTTCAATTTTTCGAATTTTTAGGAACATTTATGGTCTCATTATTGATTTTCGAACATTCCGGTGTGTTCAAAGACCTATCAATTGTAAATGGCTATAATAAAAATGTGTCGATGAACAAGTTATAAGTGGCCTGTCATACAAGTCACATCATGACAAAAAAATTGACGATCGAATTTTTTAGAGATGTTTTTTTCGACTCCTCCATGTCAAGCATTATGGATACGGATAAGATAATTCACAGTATAGGCATTTGATGAAAGAAGTTCCGTTGCAAGCCTTTGATGAACAATGAACAGCCATGTTATTGGTGAACAGAAGTTCTGCTGGAGGTAAAAATTTTGGTGGGTGAATGATGTTGTTTCTCCAGACATTCCAAGCGTACTGTGCTCATGGATCCAACATCGGAGGAAAAATCTACCCGTAGACCACCAAAAACATTTGTAGCCCGCCACAGGCATTTCCAATGTTTGGTCTCTCCGGTTGATTTTGCAGGCAATACAATTTTATTTGGCCAGTAATATATTTGATGACCCTTTCGAATCCATAAACGCTGTCGATGGCAGCTTTATCCTGACCTAGCAGAACTTCTGTTCACCAATAACATGACTGTTGATTAAGCTTTCCACCATGGACGGGCCGTCCGAAAACGTCCGTTACCCGTCCGGAGAACGGGTGCCCGCTGCCCGTCCGCGTTGCCCGGTCTGCAATGTTACGTGACGGTTTCCTAGGATAGAAATAAGGGCATATCGCGTTGGCAAATGTGGAATCATAAAAAATAATATTTTGTCACGGGAAATTGAAATTATTTGTATAAATGCGTGAACTTTCTTCTCCAATTTTTTTAATAGTTGGAAAAATTAATAAACATTTCAAGCGGGCATTTTTCTTTTTCCCCGGGGATCGGACGGCCCTTTCCCCGCACGGGTCGGACGGGCAAAAAACGCCCGCCGTGGAAAGCTTACTGTTGATTGTTCATCAAAGGCTTACAACGACATTTCTTTCATCAAATGCCTATACTGTGGATTATCTTCTCCGTATCCACAATGCTTGGCATGGAGAAGTCGAAAAAAACATCTCTAAAAAATTCGATCGTCAATTTTTTTGTCATGATGTGACTTGTATGACAGGCCACTTATAACTTGTTCATCGACACATTTTTATTATAGCCATTTACAATTGATAGGTCTTTGAACACACCGGAATGTTCGAAAATCAATAATGAGACCATAAATGTTCCTAAAAATTCGAAAAATTGAAGAAGTCATGAAAGCAAAAAAGAAAAAATAAAAATCGCCAGAGCGTGGGGGTCGAACACGCATCGTCAGATTCACAGAGCGCGCTCTCACCCCCTCGGCCACCACCTCGCTGTTGAGAAGAGGGGAAGCGAGCGTTTATAAAGGTGGCACCCCTTTTCGCTTCATCTTGAAGACGTCATAACTCCAGAAGGAGGCAAAACCCGCAGTTTTTGAAAACGGATTTCGATTCAGGAGGGTCTAGACTACCTCTGACCCAAGTTTCATAAAGATCTCAAACGGTGCCCAAAAAGACTTCCCTTGTAAGTTCATTTAGTATTGTGTTTTCAATCGAGTTTCAGCATAAAAACATGAAACGCAGCCCACCTTTTTCGCGCGAATATTAAATTTTAGAACATTTTGAATTTTTGCGTGAAAAAAAGTGTGCGAGGTTTCACGTTTTGATGGACAATAATTACTTATACTTATAGTGGATTCGTGGCGGAATGACAATATTTCACGTTTTTATTCGAAAAATGAAGAAATGAAGAGATTTTTCGCCTCCCAGTTTCACGTGAAATTTCACTCCGTCACGAATCCATTATACAAACATCAACGCTTAATAATGACGCTACCTCGAAATAGAACCTTTTCGAAATAGAAATGTTCCAAAATAGAACGTGACGCGAAATAGAACCGCGTGAAATAGAACTGTTCTGAATTAGAACTGTTCCAAAATAGAAATGTTCCGAAATGGAACCGCGTGAAATAGAACTGTACTCCGTTTTAGAGCGTTTTAGCGCAATTGGGTGAAGACTATTGAATAAATGGCCAAACAGAAAAAGTTCCACTCAGTGGCGTGACCTGTAACAACCGTGGCACTGCGTTGGATTTCAGTTGAGGAGCGTTTTCTATTTATTGACTGGGTTCTATTTCACGCGGTTATATTTCGGTACAGTTCAATTTCACGCAATTCTAATTCGGGACAGTTCTAATTCAGAACAGTTCTATTTCACGCGGTTCTATTTCGCGTCACGTTCTATTTCGGCACATTTCTATTTCGAAAAGGTTCTATTTCGAGGTAGCGCCCTTAATAATAGTAAAGATAAAGATGAGAAAAATAAAAACGCTGCGTTAATTGCACAAGCCGAATCGCTCACTTGTGCTGGAGCGCACTTGCTTACTCTGGGCCTCTCTGTTTCTAATGATATTTCTTTTCTCTCCATTTGCACACTTATTTCTTTCAATTTTAAATGTTTCTCTCTCATTTTTCTAGCTAAAACTATTGAAAAAATATATTTTAAGCCTGAAAAAATGATACGGTCCAAAAATCTTCTGAGATACTTCTTTCGGGCAGATGTTTCACTATCTCACTCATTTATTAGTGTTTTTGAGTTTAAAATAGAACTCAGAACGTATTAAATACACCAGAAATTGTGAAAAATACTTTTTTACATTAAAAAAAAATAATTTTAAGTGGTCCGAAAAAACAAGAGAAAATTTTATTTTTTTAATGCCCTCCACCAACACGCATAACTTCGAAAAATGTTATTTTCTAATGGTATTTATAGCCAAATTCTATTATTCTGATATGATATAGGCCATCACAAGAAAAAAAAAAGAAAAACATGAGGAAGGATTCGAACCCCCACCTCGAGATCGTCGGTGAGAAGTGCACACACAGGTAAACCGCAAATAGTTTAAAAAGAGTCTGAAAAGAGTTTTGGTGCGGAAAGAGTCCCAAAAGAGTCTAGGGTGAATTGTGAACCGCAAAAGTGTATCGAAAGAGTGGCATTCTGATAATTCAAACGAATTCTTTTCAGAATCTGTTAAAATTCTTTTGAAATTCTTTCTGGTTCAGAGAATTTGAGAAGATTATCAAAAGAATTGCAAAAAGGCATGCGCTACTTGCAAAAAGGGCGGAGCCTGAATTATCGAAATTTTTTTGCCATTTCTTCTCATTTTTAAAAATTTTTGGTAATTTTTCTCCTATTTTCAGCCTTTTTTTTAATTAAATTTTGCCGGTAGATGTTATTTTTGAGATTTTTAAGCGGTGTGTAGAGAAATTTTTGAGGTTTAGGCGCTATGTTTGTCGAGACATAGAGTGTGTTTTTATTGCCGATTTTGCATTTTTGATTTGTTTGATATATTTATCTCATTCAGAATTTATTTTCGTCCGGAAAGTTCAGCGGCAATGCGCCGGAAGCATGTGTGATAATTTTCAAATATGCGACCGGAGGGAGCTGGGCGGACCCAGTTTCACAATATTATGGATTCATGAATGAGCGACAAAACGCGGTGAATTTTTGGGCCAAAAGTTGGCTGGTCTCGCCACGATTTTGACAGACTACGGTTAGCGCGAAAAATATTTTTTTTTTCCTTTTGTTTTTAATAAAAACGCGATGTTTTGCCTTTTGATTAGCATTTTTCACTATTAACATTTTTTGTGTAACCTGGAATGGGTAATTTCTTTTCAAAACCACATTTTGTTGAGAAAAAACTATGAAAATGCGTTTTAATTAAAAAAAATAAATAATAATAATATATATATTTTCGCGCTAACCGTAGTCTGTCAAAATCGTGGCGAGACCAGCCAACTTTGGCCGCATAATTCACCGCGTTCTGTCGCTCATTCATGAATCAATAATACTTCCAACAAACATTAGTCTTTAGTGGTGTTTCACGCCGGATTTGGAATGGGCAAAGCGACTGGGAGTACGAAAAGTTCTCGCTAAATGTTGGGGGTACGACAGAATAGAAATAGGCGAAATAGAAATGGTACAAAATAGAATTGCTACAAAATAGAAATGGAAAAAATAGAACCGCTACAAAATAGAACTGAGCGAAATAGAACAGCGCGAAATAGAAATGTGACAAAATAGAAATGAGCGAAATAGAACTGAGCGAAATAGAACTGAGCGAAATAGAAATGCTACGAAATAGAACGGCTACAAAATAGAAATGAGCGAAATAGAAATGCTACAAAATAGAAAAAATTTTGGCGATGGAGCGCATTTGCATTATTTTTTCAATTTTTCGCCGATTATGCAATAATTTTTTTGTTTTTCTGTTTTTTTGTTGTTGTTTACCGCCAAACATTTTTTGAAAAATTGAAAACATGTTTACAACTCATGTTTACAACTCTTCGCGCATCACTTATCTCTGCAGTTTTGGTGGTAAACTTTTGGCGGCTTGGCGGGTTTTTTTTTGTTGCATTTTTTTACTTTGAGCGTACCATAACTTTCATCGGAAAATCCACAGTGACTCTTTTACTGTGTGCCGGTTCGGTTACTTACCATTTTTAGAACTTCCTTTCCCAGGAACAACTAATTTCAAAACAAAGGCCGAAATGTTTTTCTTCACCATGTAACTCGAAAATAAAGCCACTGGAAAATCCGTGCCAGACTGTTGCAAGCAAATGCCGCCTACTTTGTGCATTTTGCCTTGACGTAGTAAAATATTCACTGTGAAATCACTATTTACACTTTATTGGTTTTTTTTTAAATTTTAGCTGTCTTCCATGGCGGATTATCTTTTTTTTGTACGTATTTCCAGCAATTTAAGTTCAAAAATCATTTATTTCGATAGATTTCAATGTTTCGTCCATTTGAAGGGTCTCCATGTGCGTATTATCACTTTGCTCGTATTTAACGCAACTTTTATCCGAAAGAATTGATAATTTTATACAAGTAACAAATTTTTCAGAGAATGGGACGTGGAAGGAATACAATCGCTGAGAACATTAATGGATGGATGATGAAAAAGAAAAAAGAATACCCAAATTCATCCGACGTTATATACTATTGCGTTGAACAGTGAGTTATTTATTTCTCTTTCGTTTATTCAAAAAATATTTGTTTTTATTTAGATATTCTCATCACAAGTGTCCTGGTGCCTGGGTTATCAACAAGGTAACTAATGAGTATCGAATTGTGAAGCCTCATCGAAATCACGAAAGAGATGCTCTTGCAAACCAGGTATAACCACTGGAGATCAGTAAGCGCGCTCCACTCTAACATGAAATATGCATACAGAAATTAAAAAAAATACAAAATGGACCTATTCACAAAACCAGAAAATAATTGCGGGAAAAATCGGAGAATGCTCCGATTGGCCTAAAATTTTGGGGAATATTGGAAAAAATTCTCCTGTACACGCTCAAAAAATTTTGGACCAAAATATCGGTCAATCGGAGCATTCTCCGGTTTTTCCTGCAATTTTTTCCGTTTTTTTTTTCGGTTCTATGAATAGGTCCATTTTGTATTTTTTTTTTAATTTTCTGACGAATAACTCCGCACGGGGTCGCCAAGGGAACATCGAGAAAACGCTCTCTACTGGACTGCCCTTGTTGTAGGTGGCCTGATCGAAAAGCACAATATTACTTCGAAGCGTCAATTTCGAAGCGTATTGCGCACGGTGATGAGTCGGTACGCAGTAAATTGGCCGCATTTGCGGGGCGATCAAAATTATTTCAGCGATGTTCCTTCAGCGACCCCGTGCCCACGCAAAGAGAAGAAAACTATTAACTCACATATTTCAATAATCAAAATGCTGCGATCAAAAATCAAGAATTTTTACAGACTCGGTTTGCGCGGCAAGCGCTGAAAGATAAATCAGGGAATGGAACGTGTCGAGAAGTTATTGATAACGTTCGAGCTGAATTTGGGGCTGAAGCGTCAGTGGCACTTGGTAGTTTACCGAGTGAGAACAAATTATAGGAGATCTTAATTTTCAGGAAGTTACGATACAAAAAGACGCATTATTCATCGCGAGAAGTCAAGATTCGATCCGGAGACAACCGAAATGGACAAGGGAGGAAACATCTCAACGACTTACTCTCGGACATTAGGTAATTTTTCAAAATAATTTATTTTTCAACCCATAGAAATGCTCAACCATTTTCAGACGGCAAACCCTTTCTACTTGTCGACAAAATTGTGAACCAGCATAGGCTTCTGGTCTTTGGATCGGAAACTGGTCTCCAACTTTTGGCACGATCGTTTATCGTTTTCGTTGACGGAACTTTCGACTGTTGTCCGCCTGGATACCAACAGATGTTTTCTTTCCATGTATACGTACGTTTTTTTCCTAACAAAAATTTGTACAGTGTCAAGGAAAAAATTTCAGTTGTCGGAAAACGATGTTCGTCCGGTTCTCTTCGCACTTCTTGGCGACAAACAGTTGAACTCGTACACCGCTCTTTTGGACGAAATCACCAAGATTCCCGCATTGAGTGCATGGAACCCGACTCTACTGATTTCGGACTACGAAACTAACATCAGAAATTCGTTCATTAACAAATTCCCACTATGTGCCATCGCGGGATGTTATTTTCACATAGTGCAAAGTTGGCGACGCAAAGCTGAGAAACTAGGAATTTACGTTGAATTTTTTGGTGCGTTTTCATTTCATTTCAACAAAAGTTCACCAATTACAGACGGCTCACTTCGTGAATTCTGGCAAATTTTAAAAGCGCTTCCATTCATCCCAGAAAATTCAATTCCTTACTACTACGATATTATCGTGGCTACTCTTCCGATGCAAAAATCGGCCGAACTCTCGGACTACCTCGAGTACCTCGAGAAGTATTATGTCATCGGAAACGTTCAAACCGCCGTTGTCCCTCGCTTCCCGCCGTCAACATGGTCGTGCCACCTTCGAACTTTAAATAGCGTGCATCGCACGACAAACACCGTCGAAGCATGGCACCGACAACTTCAGTCGGTTGCTACATGCCACAACGGCTTCAGCCGAATTCATTTGTCTGATTTGCTCAAGAAGGTACAGCAAGAAGAGCGCCACACAACACTTGATTTTGAAGACTTACAAATAAATCCCAATTTTCGTGTAAGTTCGTAAATATATTTAGAAAATGAATGCAATTATTCAGGTTTCACGATCACGGAAAGTGAAAAACTTGCTGAAAGACGAGAGAATCCGTCGTGCGGTGGAGAACACACCTGTTGTTCCCCGACTACCTCTCTCCGATCTCGATCTTCTCAAGTCGATTGCGCTCGCAATGGTTTAAGACTGTATTTTTTATTTCATGTATTGTTATGTTATGTTTACGTTTTATGTGGGTATGACATGTGAACGGGCTTTTAGAAATTCCTAAAAATTTGATGACAGATAGTTTGCGGTTTGGATTTTCGATTGAGAAATTTCTAGGGTGATTTGGTTGAAAAAAATGAAAAAATTTTAAATTGCAATCATCTTAATCATTAATAATTTCAAGTTTTGAAAGCAGAGGGAAAGTGGTTTGAGTGGATAAGAGATTCGGTAGGCGTCCAGGTAATTGTCGGTTCGTTCACGTCAATTGTGAAAAAATTTTGCTAACGCATTTTTAAACAAAAATGGGAAATGAAAATGAATATGCGTTCCAAATAAAAAAAAATGGTTTCGCAAAAGTTTTTTCACAAATGACGTGAACAAACCGACAATCTCCTCTTTATCATTTATTTGTAAAAAAACTTTTGCTAATGGGGTTATTTATTTCATGCATTATGCATTTTTTGTCAAGTTCTCCTTATTCATTTTATGCAGAAAATGACAAAAAGTGCAATTAAAAAAAAAAGTGAAGAAATGCGGTTTTCTGCAATTTGCAGTTCGAAGAAATTCAGTTTTCCGCATTTTGCAGTTCGACGAAATGCAGTTTTCTGCTGCAGAAAATGTCGTTTTCTGCATGAAATGAATAAGGAAAATTTGACAAAAAATGCAAAATGCATGAAATGAATAACCCCATAAAGCATTTTTTTAAATTTGGAACACAGTTTTATTATTCATTTTCATTTCCCATTTTTGATTAAAAATGCGTGAGCAAAATTTTTTCACAATTGACGTGAACGAACCGACAATTACCTGGACGCCTACCGAACCTCTTATCCACTCAAACCACTTTCCCTCTGCTTTCAAAACTTGAAATTATTGATGATTAAGATGATTGCAATTCAAAATGTTTTCGTTTTTTTCAACCAAATCACCCTAGAAATTTCACAATCGAAAATCCAAACCGCAAACTACCTGTCATCAAATTGTTAGGAATTTCTATAAGCTCGACAATATGTAATTCCATTGTGAGTTGTTTTTTTGTCTTGCGTTATAACTGTTTTTATGCCCATCTGTTTTTCATTTTTATCTATGAACAATTACGAGAAAATAACTGAGATAAACAATGATTTCAAAAACTAGACGTTTAAAGACATTGCAATAGATAGTCTCCCCGCTTTATAAAATCAATGCAGTTTCCCAGAAAATTAGCATAATCGGCGCAAAAATGAGAAATTGAAAGAATAATGCAAACGCGTTCCATCGCACCACGAGTTCTATTTTGTAGCAGTTCTATTTCGCTCAGTTCTATTATGTAGCAGTTCTATTTTGTAACAGTTCTATTTCGCTCAGTTCTATTTCGCTCAGTTCTATTTCGCTCATTTCTATTTCGCTCAGTTCTATTTCGCTCAGTTCTATTTCGCTCATTTCTATTTTGTAGCAGTTCTTTTTTGTAGCATTTCTATTACGCTCAGTTCTATTTTTTCCATTTCTATTTTGTAGCATTTCTATTTTGTACCATTTCTATTTCGCCTATTTCTATTCTGTCGTACCCCCTAAATGTTCAGTGAGTTTATTTGAAATTTCGTACCCGAAGAAAAACTTTCATATTTAGTGATTGATCGACAGGAAAAAACAGCTCGGTTTGGCTCAAAACGAATGCAACCACTTTCTGAAAATGTTTGTGTTTTTTTTTTTTTGGAATCGTCTGATGAAGATTATTTTCAGAGGCTCGAGTCGAATAAAGTTTTAATTAAACACGAAACACATCACATCGACAGTGTTGTACCGAAATACGAGGAACCATCTGTTGCGGATTCCAGACGGCTTATAAATTGCGCCTCTATTTTGTTAACTGTTTTCGTTGTATGTATGACCGGTGTGTTTGCAGTAAGTTTTTCAAACGGAAAAATACTGTTTCGTACGCAGAGAGATTGTATCCGACATTATTATGGGTTCACGAATAACTGGTGCTGACGACGCTTCAATGTTCTGCAGTTTTTCAATGCGGTCTCTTAGCAAATACTGCACAACAGTGAAAAACTGCGGAACATCGGAGCGTTGTCAGCACTAGTCATTCGTGAACACATAATATAGCTCGACTGAGTGTTTAACAGTGTTTTTTTTCCATTTGAAAATAATTTACGGGCCAGCACACTGCATTACTTTGTTGTGTTCGTATTTTTCATTAATGATTTTTAATAACTGAAACGCTTTCAATTGAATAAAAATATCGGCGAATTTGTTGTAAACGAACGATAAAAGGAGCCCAGCGGAATTAGCAATTTGTCTCGAAAGAGTTTGAAAAGAATGCGCAAAAAGTGTGGAAAGAGTTTCAACAGATTCTGTGAGACGCTTTCTGTGCACTTTTTAGAGTCTACGCCCGCACTCCTTTTAGAATCTGTTGAAACTCTACGCGGTTTACCTGTGGCACCAGTACACCACCGATGCACACTTTCTCCAAACCCCGGAGGCCGCTCATATGATCGGCGGCCCGCAGCGAGCTGCTATGCAAGTGCGCTCCACCGAAGTGAGCGATTCGGCTTGTATAAATAACGAGACCTAAAATAAAAGACTCAAAAATTTCCACAAAAAGAAACAGCAATTATGGGCGTAGCCTAAAATAGCCCAAAGATCGGATATTTTGAGTTACGGTAGCACATCGCTGTATTTTTCCGTCGAAATAAAAATTAAAAGATGAGAAAATAGAAAAAAAAAACACGTAAACAGAAAAAAAATTGCGCAAAATAACTTTCGAAAATATGAAAACGCGAGCACGCGTTAAAAGAGTCTGCCCTCTCTTATTTTTGCACACTCTCATTTAATACGCAGTTCCCAAACTGCGGAACTGACGACAATTGGTAAACCGTATACGGCCGCAAGCGAGGTTTGAAAAGGTTTGAAAAAGTTTAAAAAAAATTTCCAACTTGTGCCGGCAACAAAAGTTTGAAAAAGTTTGAATAGCGCTCAGAAAAGTTTGACGAGCGACGTTTGTCTTGAAAAGGTTTGAAAAGGTTTGAAATGCGATCAGAAAAGTTTGACTCTATACCTGAGTGCCCCCTTATGGGGTTATTCACGAAATGGCAAAAAATGGCAAAAAACGGCAAAAAACTGCGCGAAAACTCGGAAAATTCTCCGATTGATCTGAAATTTTGGCAAATGAGGGAAAAAACTCTCCCGGACATTCCCACAAAATTTCAGACCAAAATATCGATTTTTAAGAATTATTGCTTTTTTGTCTGAAACTGCTTAAATTCGACATTTTGGTCTGAAATTTTGTGGGAATGTCCGGGAGAGTTTTCTTCCTCATTTCCCAAAATTTCAGATCAATCGGAGCATTTTCCGAGTTTTCGCGCAGTTTTTTGCCGTTTTTTGCCATTTTTTGCCATTTCGTGAATAACCCCATTAGATTATCGGCCCGAATATTCACAACAAATAACAAATGTGCACCAGGCGCGTGTTGACGTTTTTTCCGGCGACCCATTGCCGCGCCAACGCAAGCCTCTTGCCGTTTCTCGCACGCTTTTCTCTCGCCGTCCTCACGTCACCTTGCGAACTAGCGACAATTCGCCGATTTTTAAGGCGGTCACGCCGTTCCTTTGCCGAAAATTCCCTGACAACTTGTGAGGTTATTTATTTTGTCGTTTTTTTCAAAATAAAAACGTGAGATTCGTTTAACCACGAAGTATCGCAAGATGAAAATTAAGTGATAGGAAAAAAGTATCATTTCAGTTTTGACAAGGTATTGGTCGAAGTTCCCTGTCGCGAAAAGTGTCAAACGGTTTGTTTCCATATATTGTTTTAATGTAACGTTATTTACAGTGACGCACTATTTGTCCCTGCAAACTTCGTTTGAGGAAACAAAAAAAGAGATGAAACGAGCACGTGTTTCAAGTTAGTACATTTTCTATATTGAAAAAATTGTATTAAAACCCCCAGAATCATTGTGATATAGCCCCCCCCCCCCCCTAAACGAAACCGTTGAAAGAGCCGACCTCGCGCCAGAAGCATGTGTGACACCTTAAAATGGGCGACCGGAGGAAGCTGGGAGGACAGTATGCGCGCACGCATTCCTGAAATAGGGAGCATTAGGGTTGAAGCATCACGAAAGCAGATCGCGGGCAGGTAAAAAGAGTACCTCGCTAGTTCCGTGTTCCGACGGAATTCCGAGTTTTTCATTTTCATTTCCGAATTTCCGTCGGAATTCCGAAATTGAAAATTCTTGTTCCGATTTCCGTCGGAATTCCGATTTCCGATCGGAAAAATCGGAAATGAACCTGAATAGGCCCATAAAATCTTAAATTATGCACAAAAAGTTTTAAAAAAAATTGAGGATAGATACGTAGACTCGTTTTTTAAATAGGAAATTTGTGTCACGGACATGGTCCAATTTTTTCCAATAAAAAAAACGATTTTTCGTACCAAATTTCGACAGAAAAAAAATGTTTTTTTCCGACGTCGGAAAAATATTATTTCCGACGGAAACGTAAATATTTTCGGAAATCATTTTGTCTCGGAACCAGGCTTGGTCGGAGTCGCAAAACGGAAATTCCGATTTTCCGAATTTTCCGACTTTTTTCGGGAAATTTTTCCGACGGAAAATCTTCCGAATTTATTTGTCGGAAAAATTACGCTGCGTTAATTGCACAAGCCGAATCGCTCACTTGTGCTGGAGCGCACTTGCTGACTCTGGGTCTCTCTGTTTCTAATGCTATTTCTTCTCTCTCCATTTGCACACTTATTTTTTCAATTTTAAATGTTTCTCTCTTATTTTTCTAGCTAAAATTATTAAAAAATATATAATTTAAGCCTGAAAAAATGATACAGTCCAAAATCTTTTGAGATACTTCTTTCGAACAGATGTTTCACTATCTCACTTATTTATTAGTGTTTTTGAGTTTGAACTAGAACTCAGAACGTATTAAATACACCAGAAATTGTGAAAAATACTTTTTCACATAAAAAAAAATTTAAATGGTGCGAAAAAAACAACAAAAACAACAAAGAAATTTTTTTTTAATGCCCTGCACCAACACGCATAACTTCGAAAAAAGTGCTTTTCTAATGGTATTTGTAGCCAATTTCTATTGTTCTGATATGTCTTATGTGGGTCAAAACAAGAGAAAAAAGTCTGATATGGGTCATCAAGAAAAAAAAAAAGGAAAAAACTGAGGAAGGATTCGAACCCCCGACCACGAGATCGTCGGAGAGAAGTGCACACCAGTACACCACCGATGCACATATTCAAAAACCCCCGGAGGCCGCTCATATGATCGGCGGCCCGCAGTGAGCTGCTATGCAAGTGCGCTCCATCGAAGTGAGCGATTCGGCTTGTATAAATAACGAGACCTGGAAAAATTACCCGTCGGAAAATTTTCCGAAAATGATCGGGAAAGTGCACTTATTTAAGGTGCCGCTAAGTACCAAGAACTTCTCAAAACTGAATGTTTTGTTTAATTTTTTGTTAATTTCTTGATTTTTTGTTGAATTTTTGGTTAATTTGTTGATTTTCGTATTTTTTCAAAGAAAGAAGATGAACCAATTGTTAAGAATATTTTTCGGAAAATACAAAATTAAAAAAAAATCCAGGTTTAGTTTCGAAAATAGGAAAAAATCGGATAACCGATTTTCCGAAAATTGAAGTCGGAAAAAATTTCGGGTATCCGATTTTCCGAAAAATTGTTTCGGAAAAAAATTTCCTTTTCCGATTTTCCGAAAAGAATTTTCCGAACAAGCCTGCTCGGAACGGAGAGACCCCACGAAAAAGGGGGAAAGTGTTGCAACGCAGGAACGAAAAGGGGGGAAAATGGGCACAGTTGACTGCAAAAGTGCCGCACGGTTTTTCTGCATTTTTTGAGAATGAGCAATAGTGTTTTTTTTCTGCTTTTTTTTGCCTGAAATTAGTATTTTTGGGTATTTATTGTCCATTCGCGACAAATGCAGGTGCGCTCCATTAAACTTCGTACTTTGCGATTTTCATTTTCGTCACCAAATTATTTTTCCTCTTTTTCTTCGATTTTTTTGCTAAAATTCTCCGTTTTCTTTGATATTTCTTTGTTAAAATGACTAATAACAAACAAATTCGTAATATTTTGTGAAAAATTTCCTAATTATGCCCAATTTCAGTTAAAATTCGCCAATTTTCGAAATTTCCGCTGCTTTAAAAATTCTTAAATAATTTATTTGGAAAGCTTTTAGTTCAAATGATTTTATGACGATGTATTTCTATGTATTATTTCTTTTTAGCACTTATTTTAATGCGAAATCACCCGAATTTTCGCGAAAAATATTAATTTTCACTAAAATCAATAATTTTGTGGACCTCTCGCAGCTTTTCCGCTCCTTTTCTTTTTTAATCGTTTCTATTTTGTCTCCGCATTCCAAATACCCAAAAATACTAATTTCAGGCAAAAAAAAGCAGAAAAAAACACTATTGCTCATTCTCAAAAAAATGCAGAAAAAACCGTGCGGCACTTTTGCAGTCAACTGTGCCCATTTTCCCCCCTTTTCGTCCCTGCGTTGCAACACTTTCCCCCTTTTTCGTGGGGTCTCGGAACGGAATCGGAATTTTTTTCGGAAGTGAAACTGCCTCGGAACCGGAATCGGAAATTTCCGAGAAAGCCTGCAGCAGACCTGCCGAGAATGATGAATTCGAACTACCGCGAACACCCTGGTTGTTTTGGTAGGCCTGCCATACGTAAAAATTTGGGGCTCTTTTGGAATAGAAATTTCACGTTTTAGAAATTGCGTGAAAATAGAAGTCCACGAAATAGAACTGTAATGAATCAGAAACGTAACAAAATTGAAATTCGTGAAAACAGAGACGTAGCAGAGCAGAAATGTGTCGAATTGGAAGTAAAATGGCAATGGAGCGCGTTTGCGAGATTTGTTTTTTAAAACGACTATTTCGATATTTTTCTATTTTTTTTTCGATTTCGATTCGTGGAATTTTTTTCAAATCGACAAAAAAAAACGTGAAAAAAATCTAAAAATACGTGGAGAAAAAACGTGATAAATATCTCTGGTAAATCGTTTGGAGTTTAATCAGATAGGGTTGGAGTTTAATTCGAACAACGTCCGATTTCGGGTTTAACCAGCCAGGAGTGGAATTTAAACCGAGCCAGGCATATTAATGACGCGCCCGCCTTTTGCGTCAACATTGGCGCACTTTCGGAAATTAGGATTCTTTAAAATTTCGAAACTCCTGTTTTTTTCAACATTTTCTTTTTTTTTCTCATTTTTGTACGTAAAAATTAAATTATTTTGTTGTTTTTTATTACAAAAAATTCGCACTCGCCAAGGAGTAATATTTTGCGGCCAATTGTGAAACAACGGGTTATTAAAATTACCATCGATAATAAATACGTTTAATTTAACTTGTTTTATCAAAATTAAAAGATTAACGAAAACATTTATTTAAATGACTATTTAGCATTTCTTCAAAAAAAAAAACATAAAAACCGCGACAAGATTGTTTTGAATCACAAGTTACCGCGAAATGCTCCTTGGTAAAAACATTATTTTTCTCGTCTAATCATGGTTTTCACAGAGTCAAGGAGTGGCAGCGGCCACGGAGTAATGACCACTGCCTTTTTTTCAAACGATTTTTTTGGCGCGAGAACACGCGCGACGCTCTCGTCTTCTCCGTCTCGTCTCTTTTTTCTCTCGTCTTCTGCGTCTCGTCTCTTTTTCTCTCGTCTTCTCCGTCTCGTCTCTTTTCTAAATGTTTGCATTGGCACAGTGCCCAAAATTTTTGCCGTCGAATGCGGCGCGTGCGGCGTGCGCGTGTTATCAATGGAGCACGTTTTCAGCAGGTCACTCGCCATTACTCCGTGAGCGGCCAAATGTTGCACAATTTCGGTAATTTTTGGTATCGACGTTGGTCGTCCCTCTTCAGGTAATTTATCATTTTGTTCAGAGCTCCTCATTGTCAGATTATTTTCTAAAGGTATATTTCACTCCACCATTCGTTTCATGATGCGAAATTGACGATCAAGTAGGACAGGATCAAAACAAGCTCCTGCCAAGTGTCAGTACGGACATATAAATATATTTACGGTATGCTTTCATGAAAACCTTTAAAAATGTGGCTACAACGGAATAAAACATGCACAGAATCATATTTGTCTTTTTTAGTTGTTCCATGTCAGTACATTTCTATTTCGACGCATTTATATTCCGTTGTACCTCCTCAAAAATTTGCTCTCTCTCCTTTTTCATAATTTAGAAGGAAAACCAATAAAAATGTCAAAAAGCACTCACGTTGAGAAAAAAAAACTCATGGCGGAGGCCTTGCGCTAACTTTTTTTTTCTCCTCTGAATAAGGAAAGACGAAAAAAAAACTTTTTCTCGATGTTTCTCGAAAATGAAATCTCAAATAAAAAAATTTAATTTGCCTTCTTTAATTTTTACAATTTTTCAGCGCGTCCAATGAATTCCCTGCATGACGCCGACGTTTGGATTTGGGAAGATTACCTCGTCAGGATCGAGTGACTCCGTCAAAGCTCGACAAGACAGACGCAGAAACACAAGAATCTAATCTTCTAAGTTATTTATTTTGTTTTATTTGCTACATTGTTAAATTGCGGTTAATTTCAATAAATTTGTCTTTTTTCAAGTTTCTGTGTCAAAATACATCGCTCTTAAAATACTAAACACCGCCCACAACGACAGTCCGCACTCAGATTTTGGTGCCTGATCAGCTTCCTTTCGAGTCTGATCAGCTACCAGTTGGCTTTAATCATGCACCGTCAGGAGCTGATTTTACCCAGATTAAACTCCAAAACTACCTGATTAAACATCTAACGATTTACCAGAGATCGAGAAAGTCGTTTTTAAAAATAAACTTTGCAAAAGCGCTCTATTACCACAGGTGGAGTCCTGGCATTTGAATATTCGGGATAATTACAGAATAGCCACCCATAAATTTCAAAATAGGTACACATTTGACTCGCTATAATACAGCTCAGGCAATTGAAAAAAAATATTATGAGAAATTTTAGTAATATTGGCGAAGATTTACAAGAATGTTGTGAGGCACAATAATATTGCCAGAATTTCTTGTAATATATTGGATTTCTTGCAATATTGCTGAGCTATCTTGTAATATTACTGAGGCATCTTGTAATATTACTGAGTTTTCTTGTAATATTATTGAGTTTTCTTGTAATATTACTGAGTTTTCTTGCATTATTACTAAGTTGTCTTGTAAAGTTTCGTGTTCTTATTATAATACTACCAAATTATCTAGGAATATCTTGGAGATTTTTAAAAATTTATTGAAGTAAAAAATCAAAATGCAATAATTGGGTCATCGAAAAATGTCGGGAACAAGAACATCATCCACGGTGTCCAGGATTTGAAAAGTGGGCGGAGTCGAGCAAACTCGCCCCACTGGATTTTTTCGCGCGAAATTCAAATTTTGACGCATTTTTTATGTTTTTCGGGAAAAAATAGCATAAATTCTTATTTTTTCCCACATGTGCTCCAACGGAATCATAGCTGAGGTTTTTAGAAATTTTTTAAGCCTAAGAACGTCGAATTTGGTTCAGCCACCATTTCGAAATATTCATTTTAAGTTTTTTGGTGTTTTTGCAGGATAAATCTTTACGAAAATTGAAGTTTGGGCAACTTAATTGTATTAAAAGATACAATACATACATTTTACAAAGAAAAACAGGTTTTACTGAAAGAAAAATAATAAAATCAATAAAAAAAATTCGAGAGTCGCAAACTGCGCAAGCACCGAAACTGCGCCATGAGAGTTTGCTGACACGCCAGCAAATTAGGCTCCGCCCACATTTCAAATCCTGGACACCGTGTCATCCGATTTGCAGAATCCATAATTAAATTAAATGTCTTCTCTTCCAGAATTCGTTGACTTTGTTTGCATTTGTTGATTCGATGCTTCCATCCACTCATTGTTTTCCTCTGGTCTGCTTAACGATCCTTTGAGCAATTGTCTTTCCGTAAGCAAGAAACGTGAAACGATTTTTCCCGGAAAATATGTTTCTTGTTTTTTCATGGGCATTTTTCTCATTTTGTTTCCCAGAAAACGGTTTTCCTAATGCCGCGTCCAAAGTTCAAAAAATTCCTGAAATCAGAGGCCGTATTCATGAACGTTTACCACGCGGTAAATGAGAACGGTAAATGATTCCCCTCGTCGTAAATAACATTTTCAATAGCCATAGAGACTATTACGGACTATTTATATTGTCATTTATCCAATGAACACTTCGAAAATTTAGTTTAGCTCTCGGAATATCATTTACCGTTTTGATTTACAGTACGGTAAACATTCATGAATACGGCCTCAGGAGTTTTTTGCAGTGCAAAGTTCCCAAAAATTTCCCAGAAATAACAGGCGGCCACAGTTGAAACCGACGAAACCGTAGTTGCTTCGCTGCGAGACCTTCTATGTTTAAACTTGAATTTTCCCGTGTAAAAGAAAAATTGAGATACTGTGGGAAAATTCAAGTTTAAACATAGAAGGTCTCGTAGCGAAGAAAATACGGTAACGCCGGTTTCAACTGTGACCGCATGTTATTTCTGGGAAATTTTTCGGAACTTTAGACTGCAAAAAACACCTGATTTCAGGAATTTTTTGAACTTTGGACGCGGCATAACGTTTTCCACTTCCTTATGACCTTGGGAATTTTTTAAACATTGGTTTCTAAAGTTCCAGGCGAATCAGAGGCCATATGCAAGAAACTGGAAAACGATAGGAAAACCGTTTTCCGGAAAACGAAATTTGAAAAACGCTGATGTAAACATGATGAGGGTGAGAGAGGCAAACGTTCATTTCCCACTGTTCATTTCCTACTTTTGTTCATTTGTCTGAATTGATCATTTCCTTTTTTCGATACTATAATTTCCTATCTTTTTCAAATTTTACGTCCCCACCGGTACCACAATCGGAGTGACATTTCACGTGAAGCTGGGAGACGAAAAATCTCACATAATTTTTGGCAGCTATTGGGCAGACGTTTGGGCGATAGCCCCATGCAAACGGCCGCTTCGCCCACTGGCATGGGCGAAGCTGCCGTTTGCATGGGGCTATCGCCCATTCGGTGTGGCAACTTGCCCAAATGACGGGCGACTCGCCCACCGCTCGCTCATTCAGTTTCCTTCGTGGTCCTACTCTGCCAAAAACAGGCTAAATAGCGCCAAATGACATGGAGAATGGTACTAATAGTAAAATAAACATGAAACTTTGAATGGCGGGCTAATTTTCCGGATCCGGAAGAGTTATCCGTCAACTCACGGAATTGCCGTATGGGCGAGCCGCCCGCTATTTGGGCGAGCCGCCCGGCATTTGGGCGAATCGCCCGACATTTGACGAGTCACTCGCCATTTGGGCGAGTCGCCCGTCATTTGGGCAAGTTGCCACACCGAATGGGCGATAGCCCCATGCAAACGGCAGCTTCGCCCATGCCAGTGGGCGAAGCGGCCGTTTGCATGGGGCTATCGCCCATTTGGTTGGGCAACTAGCCCATGAATTATGTGAGATCTCTTCATTTCTTCAGTTATTTCTTCATTTTTTCGAATAAAAATGTGAAAAAATTGTCACCCCGCTACGAATCCACTATATGTATATTGAAACATAACATTTGCACGGCGTGTTGAAGAGTACATCGTGAAAATGCGCTCCACTGCTCACATAGATTTGAGGAAACGCAGTTGTTACAGATTTGAAACGGTTTGGATTTTCAAAAACGAGGCGCTGGCGGAATTGGTTTTCTGCATAAAATAAATGTGTAAATATTTTTCAAATATTTCGAATAATGCAAAAGATATGAACCCATAAGAAAAAAATATATAAACAATTGCCGCGGCGCCGCAGTAACGACGTTTTGAATACGCCATTTCGCGCGCTTTTTTCTCGAGTGACGTGGCAACTTTCCCGCGAAATTTAAATTTTAATTTTCATGTACCTCTCAACACCCCGTGATTTGAAAAAGGTGGGAAATGATAATGATCGTTTGTGACAAATGAACAGTGGGACATGAATGTTTTTTTTTTTGGAAAACGGTTTTCCTCTCGTTTTCCAGTTTCTTGCATATGGCCTCAGAGCGCTCTCCGAGTTTTGCGACAACTTTTTGCTATTTTGTGAATAATCCTATAAGCAAAAGAGGAAAGCATTTCAAAGTCCCAAAAAGTAAGAGGCAAGTCAATAAAGTGAAATGACGAAGTGTCAAAATTTATTTGTTGGTATATTTGCTTATTGTGTTTTCAATCGAGTTGCATCGTCAAAATTTGAAACTCCGCCCACTTTTTTGTACGCAATCACGCAAACACAGTGCTATTTGAAGGGACGCAGACAGAACGATGATTGCGGGCTCATGTTTTCATGCTGCAACTCGTTTGAAAATAATATATTTTGGTTTTTTTGATATATCGAAAGAGTCGGCATCTAGGTGGCTAACGACCACTAAAAAATTTTCATTTTTTTTCTGTTTTTAACTATTTTTCACCTTATTTTGTTCACTATTATGGAGTTTCGACAGTAATTTAGTGTCATGTGCAACCCAATTCAAAGGGTTCCAAACCCTTGATTTGGGTGAGCTGTGTACCGTAATCAGGATCGTGAAAGAAATCTGGTGTGCAGGTACAATAATAACAATCCAAAAATAAAATATTGTGTTAAAAGTGTCCTTCCAAGTTAGTCATTTGTTTATTATCTCATCATGGGCCGAGCTCCACTTCACACCGTTGCTGAGCAAGCACAGAGTTTCGTGATGCACCATCTGGGATCTTCTCTTCACATGATTTCTCGTTATGTTCTGTCGAACAATCGTTCCACTTCTTGTGATTGCATTGTGCAATGTCTGCTTATAAACAGAACGATTGAGCTCTGCACGAACGTCGTTGACGCTCTTTGGAGAATGATGTTCCGTTCATCGCGGGAGGTGACGTTTCTTGGTCTTCCAGTAGATTTCTTCTTGCCATAGTAGACGGGGTTGTTCAAATAAGAGCGGATAGCGCTTCGACTCTTTTTCACATAACGAGAAATCATATGAAGAGAAGATCCCAGTTGGTGCATCACGAAACTCTGTGCTTGCTCAGCAACCGTGTGGAGTGGAGCTCGGCCCATGATGAGATAATAAACAAATGACTAACTTGGAAGTCTTTTAAGACACTTTTAAAACAATATTTTATTTTAGGATTTGTATTACTGTACCTGCACATTCTTTCACGATCCTGATTACGGTACACAGCTCACCCAAATCAAGGGTTTGGAACCCTTTGAATTGATCTCATTCAAAAAGTTGCGTTACACATGACACTAAATTACTGTCGAAACTCTATAATAGTGAACAAAATAAGATGAAAAATAGTTAAAAACAGATAAAAAATGAAAATAAAAACTTATTTTAGTGAAAACCGCTCTAAAAAATCACCGACCCTCCCAAAATCTCAGGTGGTCCTATCATTATTGGACGGTCGAAAAAGTGACTTTTTAGTGGTGTGCGGGGACGGAACAACGTAGGATCATGAAAAATTGGGCCCTGGGGTTATTTTGGATTCTGAATCGAATGGCATTCACAGATTTTTCACAAATTTCTTAGTTTTGCCAGAACGTCAAAAATCAAGGGGGGTCATATCATTATTGGACGGAGAGTAGTCACCGAAAAGGCTATGAGCGGGCAATAATGGCCACTAGTCGACGAATTTGGCTATTAGCCGTCGATATTGGGAAAAATAGCAACGCAGTGTTTGCGTACTTTTCAAATTCAAACGACAATGAAAGCAATACTAGAAGATTCTCGGCGGCATTCGCTGGTGCAACGGTGTAAACACGCTAAGTGCCTTTAGTATTCTACCCATCAAACTGGTCCGATTCGCAACTTTTCGTTTCAATTTCAAAAATACGCAAACACTGCGTTGCAATTTTTCGTTTTTGCTAATTGATAAATTAAATTCGAAGCCATGGAAGGGCCCGATTGAGTCAGCCAGAGCTCGTGGCCTGGTCATGAGACAGCTCCCTGTCCACGAACAGCTGGAAAGAAGTAGAATGTTGCAAAAATTTTGTTTAATGCATGAATAACGCAGATGCTTCGCCAGTTATTACTGCTTCGCGAAAACCTGTCAGAGCAGAGCGCGCGACGCTGCTGTGACTCGGCTGTGACCTCCACTTTTCGCGGCGAGACCACAGCGCTCCGCTCTGACTGCTTTTCGCGACGCAGTAATAAAAAAAATTATCCATCTCTATTTTTGCGGTTGTATTATTGATTCAATTTTGTTTCCGGTTTAACGCGGAAAATCTAATGGGGTTATTCAGGGTCGGAAAAAAATAGTTTTTTTTCCTTTTTTTCCTTATTCAAACGATGGAAAAAAAGAAAAAAAATCCGTGGCCGCGAGAGTTTTTTCCGTTGCTTTTCTAGGCCATCGCAAAAGTTTTTTAGGCCCTCCGCTGTGAGACCTGCGCGCAAGACCAATTTTCAAAAATTATTCGCCCGTCAATCGATACTTCGCAGGTCTCACAGCCGAGGGCCTAAAAAACTTTTGCGATGGCCTAGAAAAGCAACGGAAAAACTCTCGCGGCCACGGATTTTTTCTTTTTTTTTCGTCATTTGAATAAGGAAAAAAAAGAAAAAAAACTATTTTTTTCCGACCCTGAATAACCCCATAAGACAAGACCCCCTCCACTTTCTTGACAATTTTCAACTTCGAATTCCCAAAAAAAAAAAACTGATAAAA
The DNA here is from genome assembly GCA_963572235.1 of Caenorhabditis japonica. Taxonomy (NCBI): domain Eukaryota; kingdom Metazoa; phylum Nematoda; class Chromadorea; order Rhabditida; family Rhabditidae; genus Caenorhabditis; species Caenorhabditis japonica. The sequence goes on from CAUYRG010000001.1 coordinate 58,887, forward strand.
ACGAAAAATAATTACCAAATGCCCGCGTCTTTTGGTGTCAATTGGCGAAAATCCATTAGCAAAAATGCAAAAAAGTTTCGAAACGTCCTAGTTTCGAAATGGCAGGTTTCGAAACGTCCCAGAGCCAAAAAGTTGAGTGAGTGTGGCCACACGCGGAGTTTTAGTTTCTGAAAAATAACTGGTGTTTGCACAATTTTCACGTGAAACCGGCAAAAAATTGACTCGATAATAACACATAAAAATAATGAATTGAAGGAAAACAGTAAAGTATTGTCCATTCGCGAAAAAAGCAAGTGCGCTCTACGAAACTTAGTACTTCGTGGATTTCATTTTTGTCGCCAAATTATTTCATTTAACGTTGAATTTAAACGTGAATTGAAAAAATATGGCGACGAAAATTAAATCCACGAAGTATTAAGTTTCGTGAAGCGCACTTGCTTTTTTCGCGAATGGACAATATGTGAAAATCAATATCAACGAATACGTGGAAAAAAAAAAATCTTAAAATATAGGGAAAAACGGCAGAAATGCGCAGAACGCGATTGGAAAAATAGATTAATGAAAAAATCAATATTGCGCAATTTCTTGAATTATCTTGAAATATCTTGTAATATTGCAAATTTCTCACAGAATCTTGGGATTTCTTATAATATCTTACAAGATTTTTGAAATCTTACAATATCTTGTAATATCTCGAGTTTCTTGAAATATCTTGTCTAATATTGCGCTAGCAACATTGCTGACGCATTTTCCTGCCAAGACGAATGCGCCAGCCAAATATATTGTATAATCTTACAATATGACGATTTCTCAGAATATTACTAAAATTTCTCATAATATTTTTTTTCAATTGCCTGAGAGTGCGCGTCATAAAGATACGCCACCCTCCAAATTTCGGGTTTCGGTCAGAACCGGAAATTTTTGAGAAAAACTGTTAATGCCATTAAATTCAGCGTGCGAAAAAACCTGCATGCACAAATTTTCAGAGTATTACCTCAAAAAATACAGCCCCACCACCAAAAAGTCATTTTTTCGACTGCGTCATAAAGATACGCCACCCCTCAAAAAAGGGGTAAATTTTTTATTTGTTTCAACTATTCGTTCATTTTATTCACGAATTTTGTTTTTTTTTTTATTATTGTAATTCATTTTCACGTTTTTTGTTGATGTTTTCCACATCGTTTCAACATTTTTGGTCATTACTTTCTTTTTCAGCACAAGATTTTGAACTTTTGAGTCTACCGTTCTTTGATAGCACGGTAGCAGTTAGATGTGCATAAGTAAGAGACAGTATGATGTTCAGGTACAGCAATCTGAAGTTTAGACCCAACAGAAATTAAAATTAGGAAATCTACTTTATATCAATTGATTCATTATCAACGCGTTTATCTATGGGACGGTTCGCAACCAAAAAAGTCAAGGTTTCGGAGTGGCCAACGAATTCTCCAGATCTCAACTCCATCGAGAATGTTTAGAATCTTCTTTCTAGAACTATTGGTCACAATGGTAAACAGTTTCAAACAGTTGCAGAGTTGGCGAATAGCAATTAGACACGATCATGCCATCCTTCAACTCTGAAAATGTTTGAAACTGTTCACCATTGTGATAAACAGCTCAAACACGAATACCCCGAACATTCTCGATAGGGTTAAGATCTGGAGAATTCGCAGACTTTGACTTTCTTGGTTGGCAACAGTCCAATGGTTACCAAATCGTTGATAATGAACGAATTGGTATTCTTGCGTCGCGGGGAGCATGCATAAACGTTACAGAGTTGCGTGGATCTTGCCGAGACGGCTTGTCGATCACACACACATACACACACACACACACACACACACACACACACACACACACACACACACACACACACACACACACACACACACACACACACACACACACACACACACACACACACACACTATCGCGGTGAGACAAACGCGATGCTGCGACGCTTCTGCCTGCTCTTCTCGACACTGTTATAAGAAGTAGATTTCCTAATTTTAATTTCTGTCGGGTCTAAACTTCACATTGCTGTACCTGAACATCATACCGTCTCTTATTTATGCACATCTAACTGCTACCGTGCTATCAAAGAACGGTAGACTCAAAAGTTCAAAATCTTGTGCTGAAAGAGAAAGAAATGACAAAAAATGTTGAAACGATGTGGAAAACATCAACAAAACAACGTGAAAAATGAATTACAATAATAAAAAAAACAAAGTTCGTGAATAAAATGAACGAACCGTTAAACAAAATAAAAAAATTTACCCCTTTTTTGAGGGGTGGCGTATCTTTATGACGCGGTCGAAAAAGTGACTTTTTGGTGGTGGGGCTGTATTTTTTGAGGTAATACTCTGCAAATTTGTGCGTGCAGGTTTTTTCGCGCGCTGAGTTTAATGACATTAACAGTTTTTCTCAAAAATTTCCGGTTCTGACCGAAACCCGAAATTCGGAGGGTGGCGTATCGAAGCAGTTTCGATTAATTCTTCGATAAATTTTTCGATAAAATTATCGAAAAATTATAAATTATCGAAATTATTTTCGATAGTATTATCGAAACATTTTCGATAATTTTCGATAATAAAATATCGAACTTTTATCGAAACCAGTTTCGATAAATTCCTCGATAATTTTCGACATCGATAATTATCGAAAATTTTCGATAATACGAGTAGACGGCTCGCCTCTCTTCTGCAAAACATAGCGAACGTCGGAACCCGTGAGGTGTCGGCTATTGAAAGTATGTATAGCCTTCATGGGGAGACTGGTCCCCATGACTTGGCAGCTATTTGGCGGCTATCTGGCAGCTACCTGGCAGCTACCTGGCAGCTACCTGGCAGCTACCTGGCAGCTACCTGGCAGCTACCTGGCAGCTACCTGGCAGCTGCCTGACAGTTATTTGGCAGCTATTTAGCAGCTATTTGGCAGCTATTTGGCGGCTATCTGGCAGCTATCTGGCAGCTACCTGGCAGTCACTTGGCAGCTATTTAGCATCCGTTTGGCGGCTATTTGGCGGCTATTTAGCAGCTATCTAGCGGCTATTCGGCACTAGATGACCCGAAATAGAACTTCCCGGAATAGAACTGTCCGGTATAGAAGTTATCTCTTTCTTCAAAGAGATTTTCGGGTTCCTTTTAAAATAACAACAAAGAAACGACAAGTTAGAAACAAAGACGTTTATTTCTGTATTTATCCCGAAATTGGGAAGAAATACTAAAATAAATAATAAGAACGTAAAATAAAAGGAAGAACACTAGAAGAGAAACAACACCAACACACCTAACTCCAGAAACAAGAACTAAAAATGACCGAAATGGGCCGCTCAAAATAAATAATATCCACGTGGCACGAAACCGCGTGAAACCAACGTGACCTTAAACTTATTTTATTTGTGGCGCTTAACGGCGTGTATGGCGGTCTAGACGGAGTGCCGTGGCGCTGATACGTGGAGGCCGATAATACACGGGGTTTGGGTGCAGGACTTGCCACCGGCAACTTCCCCCCCTTCAGACAAACCGGACCCCTGGCCGGTGCTGGCACAACCAACGTTCACGCGACTTACATTCTTCTCCTAAATAACCAGCCATTTCGCCCTTACTAACTCACTCTACAGCCACGTTAAAACAACAATAAAATCCTACATATTCTCAATCCCTAATCTTAAACCTACTTCTTAGTCCTAACAGGGCCTATTACACTCACCTAAATCTTAAGAAACAAACCCTACACATTTCCTAAATTCATAACTGGTTGGGACAAACATCCTACTACAAAAACATAAACAAATAATTAATATAAAACCATTCTCTCCATTCATCTTGGGACGTTTACCATCCGGCTCTGCGGTGTCTATTTTCGAATTGAGCCTCGATCAGAAGAACATCCGAAACGCGGGCCGATTTCCTTTGACCAATGCTTCGTAGTCGCATTTTTCTTCCACCTTCTCGTACCTTTATTAAATTTCATGTTTTCAACACTGAAATTGTCTTTCACCCAGATATAGTAATCTAATTGGTCTTATGTGCGGCAACGCCTATGAGTTTATTACATTAACGAGTGATGCGGCATTAACAAAGATAAAAGGTTAAGAAAACGGCCAGGATTAAGGGAAACGTCACCTTATATAGGGACCAGGTGAGAGAGTGAGAGAGGCAGAGGTCAGAGTGGGAATGAGAGACGTCGCGGGCGCGCGGTGGCGTCCGGTCAAACATTGTAGATCAAAATGAGCTGGCAGGTCTAGGCGTCGGCATCTGTGTTTCGTAGGTCTCAAAGAGACCTCAGAAACCAGATACTAGGTGCACGACTACCTTTGACAAACCAGCATGATTAAATAGAAGGAGGGAGAGGTGATCGGTGCGATACCTTACACCTCCCCCCCAACTGTAGGACCGCCTCTGGTCCTCATGACAGGAAAAAAAGGAAAACTAAGAGAAATGGGGAAAAATAGGGGAATGGTGGAACGTCAAGAAAGAAGAGTGGAGAGAGGAAAAAAAAATCGAGAGGTATTTAAATCCTAAGGAGAGCATCCGATCGCCTTATAGCTCCATTGCATCGGCATGGTCCAAATTGGTCAGCTCCTCAGCCTGGTACACCATATCCGGCTCGTTGATGAAGATTGAGTTCCAGTTCTAGATGGTTTGGGCTTGCTGGTAGCTCCCGATGACGAAACAAGCCTTCTTGGTCCGCGAGATGGCGACTGTTATGCGGTGGCGGTCGTCGAGGAATTGCGAGTTCCGGTAGCCAGTCGAGCGGGTGAAGCAGACGATGGTGATGTCAAATTCCTTTCCCTGGACGCCGTCGATTGTGCTGACGAACGCCTGGTTGACCAACCGGGAAGCCAGAAGTCCGTGCTGTCCACTGTAAAACGTTAATAAACCAATAGAAACAGAAGGAAAAACTTGTTTCAGCCTAGTGGCTAACTTGGACGCTAACGCCGCTTCTCCTTCGTTGATCAGCGTGGGACCCGACTGTGTGTGCTTTGATTCGTTGTTGATGAACGCGATCGACTGATCATCCGGCAAACCGACGGCAGAGAAAAAAATGTTGATTTCCCGATCCGTGCGAGTCGATTTCAGACTCCCGTCGTAAAACAAAGCTCCGAGAAGGTTCGTGATTTGTTGAGGGCATCGGCGGACTTCCGTGAGCGGCAATGACGGAATTGCCCGATTATCGATTGCATCCGACAGAGGTGTTCCGATGGAGGCCTTCTTCAATAGCTGAGGCAGCGCCCGGTCGGCATATGGTGGCAACTGATGCCGGTCACCAACCAACACCATTTTCGCTTTTGTGAACGTGGTTGCCAGAGCAGCGAAGGATGCCAAAGGAAGCTGTGAGGCTTCGTCGATCATCACGAGGTCCACCAGATCCTTGCGGGCATCCAACTCAGCCGAGCGTGCTGAGCTCAGGATCTCTGTGGTCGTGCCCATGAGGATCCTCGGTTGGTAGATGCGGTAGAAACACTCCCAGAGTGTTAGCTCCTCGGCCGCGTCGATGTTCTTCGGCAACAGACCTCGCTTGATGACTGAGTTGGCGATCCGCTGATCCTGCGTGTGGTTGAGGTAGAGCCTTATCGCTTGCATGTTGATCGCCGTGACGTGCATTCCGGGGACGTTGTGATCCGTGAAGATCCTCCCAAAGATCCGTCTCCACAGAACGGTGAAGTCGAACTCGGTGCGCAACTCCTCCTCGACACGGTTGCGGTGGACTTGGGAAATGATTCTCACGAATCGGAGTTGCGGGTCCACTTCGGCGGCTTTTCCGACGGCAGCGGTGGCAACGGCATTCGATGACCCTGTAAATATCACAATATTAGATGGGTTTTCCCTGACGCGCGACACAGCTGCGACAATCGCGGTTAGAGTCTTTCCGACTCCGAATCCACAATCAAGCGCAAGCGCGCGGTACTCTTTGCTGTTGATCGCATAAGCGATATCCGATTGCTGTTTTGATAAAGTAAAGTTACCGACTTGTATTCGTTCCTCGTTGAATTGGACAACGTCCATCTCAATACGGTTACCGCCGTTGATTGCTGCATACGCGGACAGTGCTGCAGACGACTCGGTACTGGGAAGTTGTTTTCCCTTCGGGATTTGCAAGACCATATGCTCCTTGACTTCCGTGTTCTGGTAGACGGTGACAGTTTGCTGCTCCAGCGTGCCAATCAGCGGGTCATTGGCTTGCAAAGTCATCATCCGTGCTGTGATTCGTGCGCCAAAACCCTCCGAAACTGCAAACTCAATGGCTATTTGTACAGCCCGCCCATCCGGTAACTCCATGGTGGCTTGCGTGTGCTTCTTCCAGTTGCCCAGAGTCACTTGTTGTCCCTCGCGAGCAATTGCGAACGTCGCCAGCACGCATCGGTCACCTTGCGTTACACGAGTGATGGTTGTGGTGTAGTGCCAGTAGTCGTAGTGGATGGCTTCGATGGCAATCTGAGCGTAAACACCGTAACTTGCCATGAAACGAATGGCTTGCCAACGAGTGTTGTCGTGCTGGTATGCGGCACAGAGTTGTGGTGCGGCTCGAAGCATCTCGTGTCGCGAGTCTTTCCATGGTAGCACCTCCTTGGCTACTGGGTGAACCATCCACCCTTGCGATAGTGCAGCTGTCAACCGCATAACGCGTTGGCGATGATGTCCTGGACGGATTCCGCGAGCCAGCTGAAGAGGCATGAGTTGCGGGAGAAGAGCCACGACCATCCCTGGATTCCGCTGCAGAGGTATGAGCTGCTGGGTTCGAATGAGCACCGGTCTCATCAATCCGTTGGCCACCACTCGCTTCTTCTTCGTGATGTCGTAGTCCCGGCCAAGCTCCATGAATGGCTGCGGTGCTGAGAGGACGCGTTCCACAGTCCGGTACCTGGCGATGAACCAGTACGGGCGTCGAGAATCATTAAGGAGTTCCTCGGGCTTGACGTGGAAGTCTTCTGGCAGCAGACCGGGCATCCGTTGAAGCTCTTCGACTATGAGCACGTCTCCTGGCAAATGCTCTCCCATGACTGTGAATCGATGAGTCTTGGTGTCGTACGAGAAGCGCGACAAGTGGGTGAAGAGCAGGTCGGGTCGATCGTGTGCTGGAAGTTCTCGGTGGCACGGCATGCACACGTATGACATCCCTCTGTTTTGCGTGACCACGTAGATAGCGTTGATTTCTCTCCGGTCGCCGCATCCACTCGATTGATGCACACCGGAAGTCGTGGATCTTCTGGAGAGTTTCCTCAAACTCGGCTCGACCGGCGGCGCTCTCCGGCATCTGGTCCTCAGTTGCCGCGTACGAGTCGTGGTATGCGTGCTGCGTGGTGACTTCTGGAAAGACAAGGCAATTATTTCTGTACTCGTAACTCTCACCTTGTTCCATCAACTCGCTCCATGTGGGCTCGGCGACCTGGTTGTCGGCTTCCTTGGCTGACGGCTGGACTGCCGGTCCAAGTTTAAAAATGGTTGGAATTTTTATTTGGGCCTCAGACGGGTTGCACGGGGGTGGGGAAGGCCGCCCGGAACGGTGTCCGTGCGATGATGCCTCCCTCCCCGGCATTGACCCGTCATCACCGACCTTTTTCGCTGAGCGCGTCGTCGAGTTGTCGGACATGATAGCTGAAACTTAAATTATTAGTTTACGGACGGTGCGATAAACGAGTTTTAAAATGAAAGCGGTCAGTTAAAAGGCAGGTGATAAAGTACACAGAAGAAGAAAGAAAAAAAAAATTTGGTTGTGTCTGTTTCCTATTTTTTTTTAAATAATAAGCCGAAAAAAAAAATTTTTTTTTTTTTTTTTTGAATTTTTTAAGCCGTGCCAAAAAGGAAAACACATGAAAAGAGCAAAGAGAGAGAGAGAAAAAAAATTATACCACTTAAAATTTACGGCTAATTTGGTAATTAAGGCGATTCGTCGAAAGAAAAAAAAATTAACGTTAGCAATGTATTATTTTTGCGGCGAATTTTACAAATTCCTAAAAATGTTATACCCTAAAATTAATTCTTAAATAGTATAAGCGCTGGGAAATTTTTGCCTGTTTAAAAAAAAATTTTATGCGAAACAAAACAGGAGAAAGAAAGAAAAATAATAATAAAACACCGAGCAGATCCTACAGAAAAAAAAACAAAACAAATATTTGCCGCGCGTTTTTTTTTCCTTTTTGAACTGACTACCAAGCGTGGTGGGACCCATGGCTAATCGGGTATGCGCCTTTAAATAAAACATCTTACTGTAATTGTTTCCAAAACAACTGTTGCGGCGCGCTGCGTGTCGCGCAGCGTGTCCCTTTTTAATCGAGTAGTCTTTGTGGCAATTTCTTCTCGCGTGGCGGATTCCGAGTTGTTCTGGTGAGTTGATTTGGTTTATTTTGCTCTATTTGTGGTTGTTTCAGAGCAGTTTTCTTCGATGTCGAGTGTGAAAGTGTGGTTCCTGGCTCTGGCGTCGTCGCGTCTGGGATTGGTGTCGTGCGCATATTTTCGTCAGGACTTCCGGATTCCAATGCCTCGGAAGAATTTTGCTCATTTTCCAGTGCTGCCGTATAAAATAGTTGGATTTGGTCTAACAAGGGAACTACAAATCCATGAGGGTTGAGAATTTTACCAAACTTTCAGAATCGGTACATTTGATTACGGTGATTACGAATCTGAATTCACTTTTTCCCCAATCGATCTGGCTTTTCAGAAAATTTGTCTTAAAGTTGGCTCAAAAATTTAGTTGTCAATGGAAATTTATAGCGTGCAGCGCCTCACTGAGAAATAGAGGAGTCCGCGTTATAGTGTCTGGCCTTCCGAACCCTTGTTTTCAACAATGGATGGTTCAGTCGTAGACACAGGTAAACCGGGAAAGCCGAAAAGAAGTCTTCCGGCAGCTGACGGGAAGCTGAAAGGAGAACATCGGGCAGTCGAAATCCCGAGCTTCCGGAAGACTTCTTTTCAGCTTCCGATCGACTGCCCTTCAGCTTCCTCCCAACTTCCCAATATTTTCCCCTCCCGGTCCCCTAATATCGATCGTTTTTTTGGGAAAACGGTTTTATTTCCTTACAAATGATTGGAAAAATAACAATTAACAAGTTCCGTATACAATAAAAAACATTAATAATATGTATCTTCGTGAGCCACAACGTCCACGGATTTTTCGATCGATATGTCGTTCTCTGGGATGACCACTGGCTCCTCTGGCTCCACTGATTGATCAGTGCTTGAAGATGGTTGATAGTAGTTTGGTTGACTCTCGTGTACGAAGAATTCCGTTGAACGAAAAACGGGATCTCTGAAAGTTAAAGTATTGTATTTTTATTTAGTTTTGTTATTTGAACGTACCTTTTCAGCAGAATTTTGAATTCTTCTAACATCTCCTGGATATAGCCTTGTTTTGATCGTCTCTTGTAACTGAAAATAAATAGCAATTCAAAAGTAATTGAAATTTACTATCTTACATATAATTTCTAAGCGACGATTTGATATGGGAGACGATTTTGGAAAGGCTCCACGATGTTTCATCAATTGAAAATCCAGCTTGAAGAACTTTGGCTAGGGTGTCGAAGAAATGTGTGTCCATCTTTGGGAATTGGGTTGCACGAGTGGATTCGGGTACTGTGTAGATTAGAAACCAAGGGTGCCGGCTGTGTATCTGAAATTTGCTGTTCGAGTAAGTAATACAAGTGTTGAAATACCTCATCAAATACAGTAATAACAGCCTCCGAACAACAATCGATTAACATAGTTCCAATGAGAATTAAGAAATAGAACATGTTTACCATAGAAATAAAAAAACAAAACAATATTTTCGAAAAATGTCGGCGAAGAAGCGGAAGGGAAGCTGAAGAGAAGCGGAAGGGAAGCTGAAGAGAAGCGGAAGGGAAGCTGAAGGGAAGCTGAAGGGAAGCTGAAGAGAATCTGAAGGGAATTGGCTGCCCCTGAGCTTCCCTTCAGCTTTTTGCGTTTTTTCAGCTGCCTTTCAGCTTCCCTTCAGCTTTTCCCGGTCCTTCAGCTGCCCTTCAGCTTTTTTCCAGCTTTCCCGGTTTACCTGTGGAGTGGCCGCATGGTAAGCAGAAGGTCTGGAGTTCGAGTACGCGCTATTTAAAAACTTTTTTGCAATTTTACAACTTTCTTTTTTTCTCATTTTTTGTCGCTTTTCCACAAGTTTTTTTTTCAAAAAATTTTTTTCAGAAATTTTTTTCTCAAAAATTTTCCTTGATTATTTTTTCTCGGTATAGCAAAATTCTGAACTTTAACAATTTTCAGCTTTTGTGGGTAGATATGGAAATACTTTTCAGATGGTAATAAAGGTTCTGGGGTTGCCAGGTGTAATGTGCAGTTGTGGTTGGAAAGAATACTAGTCTGGGGTCAAATTCTATACAATTACCCAAAGATTCATTTCACGATCCATTTCTGTTGTTGGGGTCGGATAATATACCATGACCCGTTTAATACATGGCCCCAGCCAAAAACTTGAAGCTCAGAAACCTGCTATACCGAGAAAAAATAAACTAGGAACATTTTTGAGAAAAAAATTTTTTGGAAAAAAAACTTGTGGAAAAGCGACAAAAAATGAGAAAAAAAGAAAGTTGTAAAATTGCAAAAAAGTTTTTAAATATCGCGTACTCGAACTCCATACCTTCTGCTTACCATGAGGACACTCTACCACTGAACCATCCACTGTTGAAAACAAGGGTTCGGAAGGCCAGTCACTTTTTCTTCTCAGTGAGGCGCTGCACGCTATAAATTTCCATTGACCACTAAATTTTTGAGCCAACTTTAAGACAAATTTTCTGAAAAGCCAGATCGATTGGGGAAAAAGTGAATTCAGATTCGTAATCACCGTACTCAAATGTACCGATACTGAAAGTTTGGTAAAATTCTCAACCCTCATGGATTTGTAGTTCCCTTGTAAGTGAACGATTTTTGTCGGGTGTTTTGGGTCCTGTAAGTCCAGAATTGTTGCTTTAGGCGAATCAATGTCGACGACTCGGAATTCTCCTGCCCAAGGAAGTCGGAGTTTTCGAGAATGATCCTTTTTGTCTTTGCGATTGATGGTCATGACTCGGTCTCCGATTTTTATTTCCGATCCCAAGGCGCCGATGTTGGCCTTTCGCTGGAAGATTTCCTGCGCCTTTTTGGAGTGAACGGCGGCATCTCTCCAAGCGTTGCGTAGAGTTAAAATTTCCACCTGATTCGATGAAGACGGAGTTGGGTCCAAAATTCGATCGATCGTGAAGACAGGATCTCTCCCGAACAAGAGGAAGAAAGGAGTTTCTCCTGTCGTCGAGTGGATCGTCGTGTTGTAGCAAAATGTGATGTATGGCAGTATCGTGTCCCAATCCGTGTGAGCTTCGTTTACGTATTTTGACATTAGCGAGTGAAACGTCCTGAATGTCCGCTCTGTGGCGCCATTTCCTCGGCTGTGATATGGAATCGCCAAGTGATGGGAGACTCGTAAAAGTTCGCAGAACTGTTTGAATGCTTCCGCGGTGAATGTTTTAGCGTTGTCTGAAACGATTTCGCCGGGGCATCCAAATTTCAGCAAACATTCGTTCAGGATGGCTCTTGCGACGGTTTCGGCTTTGGAGTCGGGCAACGGTACTGAAATCACAAATTTTGTAAACCAACAGACAATATTCATGTAATATTTGTTGCCTGTAGGCGTCGTTCTGAGTGGGCCTGTGAGATCCACTCCGATTTTCTCGAAAACGTGGGATGTGAGCACAATTTCCTGCGGAGTCCTCGTTGATGGGTGCGGATTTCTCTTTTGTTGGCACTTCACGCATTCTCTTGTCCACTTGACAATGTCGTGGGACATTCCTGGCCAGAAATAATTTCTGAGTATTTTTGTCTGAGTTTTTCTCGGATTGAAATGACCACCCGCGGCTAGGTCGCCGTGGTAATAATCGAAGACCAACTTTGTAAGTTGAGGCGGTATAATTGTTTTATAGAAACCGTCAGGGTACGCTACAGTGAGCGTGCCATTTTCTGACAGCATTACCTTTTCCAGATGTGGATCCCAAGACTTCGGGATTGTGTCGATTGGTGCCGCTGGATTGGCGAGGAAATTCTTGATTGTCCGGATTGCTTCATCTTTTTCCTGCTCGTCGATGATATTGATCGGATTGTTGGATCCGGTGGGCGTGAAGTAGTTGCTGACATGCTTCTTCGCTCGGACGACCATACAAACTGGAAAATCAATAATATCTTCGAGTTCTGGACCCGAGAGGTGACCGAATTCGTCTTTCGCTCTCGATAAGCAATCGGCAACGGTATTTTTCTTACCATCTATATGCACCACTTTAAGATTGTACTGTTGCAACTCGATGAGCCAGCGAGTTAAATTATCGCTAACTTTATTTTTGGCTAAGAGATAAGCTAAAGGCTTATGATCGGTGTGTAAAACAACCTTACTAGGAAAGTACTTTTTGGTACATTTTGGAAAATTCTGAAAAAAATCAGGGTAATACTAGATTTTTTGGTGAATTTTTTGAGATATTAAAAATCCGCAAAATGTTTTCAGAAAAGTTTTTATGAGCCGTCAAACTTTTTTCTATTGTTCGAGCACATTTTTACCTGTAAAATCCTACATTCCACACGATCGCGTTCAGTACACCAGCCGAAAAGTCTACCAACACGCAAGTCGCTGAAAATGTCGATGGGTGGCGCAACTGGGTGCGCTGGGAGCAGTGATACAAGGAGGCTGTGGGTTCGCTCCCCAGACATAGTAAACTTTTTTTTGCAAAGTTTTGATGTGTATTTTTCAGAGCCGTAATACAGTCCAGAAATTTTAAAAAAAAATTTCGAGTGTATTATTGTTTTAAAAAATTTGTCACCTGGCGAAAGGCGCGAATTCAAAAAATAGGCTCCGCCTCCTCGCCGAAATATTTTTGCAACTTTGCGCGCGTCAATTTGCAATCGCGGTGCGCGCGATTTTATGCGCTGGATTTCCGTTACTTTATTAACAAATATCGATCGAAAACAATTAATAACTCACTTTAAATCAACAGTTGCCAAATTCGCTTCAAAATAACAATTTTTATAAAGGTTTCCAGGAGAAATTGAAAGGCACTGGACAAAAATTCGAGGCAGAAAATCGGGCGCACCGCGATTGCAAATTGGCACGCGCAGAATTGCAAAAATATTTCGGTGAGGAGGCGGAGCCTATTTTTTGAATTCGCGCCTCTCGCCAGGTGACAAATGTTTTAAAACAATAATATTTTCTGGTACGCTTCGACCCAACGAAGTGCCTAAAATCCAAAAAAAAAAAATTTTTTTTTCGTTTTTTTGGAAAAAAAATGCCATGCAATTGGTGGACAAAAATTCGAAAAAAGTTTGAAAAAAAATTTTTTTTTTTTTGAGTTTAGGCCCTTAATTAGGATGAGGAGGACTAGAAAATACACTCAAAATATTTTTAAAAAATTTCTGGACTGTATTACGGCTCCGAAAATTACAGATCAAAATTTTGCAAAAAAATTTTACTAGGTTTGGGGAGCGAACCCACAGCCTCCTTGTATCACTTCTCCCAGCGCACCCAGTTGCGCCACCCAACGACATTTTCAGCGACCGGCGTGTTGGTAGACTTTTCAGCTGGTGTAGCGAAGGCGACCATGTGGAATGTAGGATTTTACAGATAAAAATGTACTCGAAAAATATTTAAAAAGTTTGACGGCTCATAAAAACTTTTCTAAAAACATTTTGCGGATTTTTAATATCTTAAAAAATTCACCAAAAAATCTAGTATTACCCTGATTTTTTTCAGAATTTTCCAAAATGTACCAAAAAGTACTTTCCTAGTTAGACATACAGACATAAGGTCTGAACTGCCTTAGCGCAAAAATTATTGCTCCCAGCTCCGTTTGTACTGCTGGCCATCTGGTTTCCGTGTCGGCCAGGGTTCGGCTTGTGTACGCGATAACCACGTAGTCCTTCTCGGAATCCTGCGTTGTTTGCATGAGTGCTGCTCCTTGAGCAACTGCGCTTGCGTCCGTGAAGATGTGAAAGTCCTTATCGTAGTCTGGAAATGCCAGTATTGGCTTACTTGTTAACGCATGTTTCAGCGTATCGACAGCGACGGATTTCGACACCTTAAATGGCTCGTCTAGTGGAGCGCGCCTGCACACCCCCTCCCGCTCCTCGATCTTCAAAGGATCAAAGCAAGCTTCCGCCCAGCTCCCTCCGGTCGCCCAATTTTAAGGTGTCACACATGCTTCCGGCATTTTGCCGCTGAACTTTCCGGATAAATGTATAAAAATAACAAAAACATTCAAATTGGTGCAAAAAATTCAGAAATTGACATTTTTCATTGCATCAAAAAAGTTTTTCAGATGAATTTCTTTTCCCAGCAACTTCCTAATGTTATTCGTAACCAAATTCCATAAGCTTTAGTCATGTTTGTGCAAAAAAAGAAAACAAAAATAAAAACCATCAAAAGGAATCGAACTCGTGACGTCTAGATCACTGGTCACATCTGCACACCACTTGACCACCACTGCTAACCCTCACAACCCTTCGAAAGGCGTTTATATAAAAGGTGCGCGACGCGAGCTGCTATGCAAACGCGCTCCACTAGACGAGCCATTTAAGGTGTCGATTTCCGGCGCAGTCGCGTATCGACGGCTTGTTGTTGCGCAGCTGTCCACTCGAATTCCTGAGTCTTCTTTGTGAGTCGTGTGAGAGGTTCCGCCACCTCGGAAAAGTTCGGAATGAATCTTCTGAAGAATCCGGCCATTCCGACGAACCGTCTCACTTCGTTTATATTGGAAGGAGTTGGCATGCTGATGATGGAGTCGATGTTTGCTTGGTTTGGTTTGTAGTTGTCAGAATTGATTTCATGACCTAAAAATACAATTGATTGTTTTACAAACTCGCACTTTTTTGGTGAAGCCTTCAGGTTATACTCCCTGAATCTGGACAAAACTTTCCGGAGTGAGCAAAGATGCTCCTCAAACGTCTTACTGTGAACGAGTACGTCGTCAATGTAGACGAGTACTTCTTTTTCTAAGCCCGAAAGGACTGTTTTCAAGGCTCTTTGGAAATATGAGGCCGCTGATTTTAGTCCGAACGGCAAATGTGTGTAGGCGTAAACCTTGTTTTCTGTTATGAATCCGCATTTGTATGAAGATTGTCTGTCCAGCCTGAGCTGAAGGTACCCGTTCGCCATGTCCAATGACGAGAAAAATTTTGCTCCGCCGACTTGTTCTATAATGGAGTCAATCCTCGGGAGAGGGTAATTATCGGGTATGGTTACTTCGTTTAACTTACGAAAATCCAAACAAACCCTCATTGAACCATTTTTCTTTTTCACCAACACGATGGGGCTTGACCAAGGCGTGTTGCTTTCGGTGATGCGTTCCGACCACAACAATGAGTTGATGTGCTTTTGCAGCTCGGCTTGAAATTTTACTGGAACTCTGTACGATCGACCGCGGACTGGCGTTTCGGTAGTTGTATAAATGTGGACTGGTTCGGTCTTTGAACTGCCCAGGTCGTACGCATTCTTGGAAAACGTATCTGCAAACTCGTCGAGCAAGGCTTGGAGCTCCGCTTTCTGAATGCCTGAAACATTAGCTGCAGACAGATCAATGACAAATTCCGGATCTGGTTTTGCGCTTTCTTTAATTTTGGTTTTTATCTGAGGTGAGCATGGTACAGTGACCTGGGTGTTGATGGTTGGCACGCAAAGCGTGTCAAAGACAACACAGAACCTCACCTTGTGACGTGATCCGTTCCGCCGAGGCGGCTGTCTGGTTGGCGTTGAGCTGCTTGTCCTCAATCGTCGGATTGCCGATGCGGAGAAGTACGTTGTTGGAGTCGAAAACCGCTGGGGAAACAAACAAATCTTCCTTCGTGAGAAGTTGAGAGTCCACCATCAGAACCAAACTTTCTTCTTTCTTCGGGGTCGGACTGATTGAGCATTTAACCAACGCTTTAGTTCCTGCTGGAATAACAGTATCGGAGCATACCTGCACCTGGAAGTTGCGCGTGAGTTTCATGTTTCCCACTTTACGACCCATTGGAAGCACGTCGTCGCCGACGTGGAACACTGCTTCCTTGTAGTTGATGAAGAATGGTGGAAGTTTCGCTAACAAGTCATTTCCGAAGATGAAGCTGTAAGGTCTTCCTTCTTCTGGAATACATTTACCTGGTGTGAAGTGAACTACATGGTCCATAGTGTTAGAGCCAATGCGGAAGGTAACTGTAGCTGACCCGGCCATCTTGACAGCATTGCCCCCGAGTCCGATCGCGTGTGGAGCTCTTGACTTCTGGAGTTGCTGGATTCCTAGCATTTTGCACGTGTCTGCTGACGCGACGGTCAAATTGGCACCAGTGTCGATGAGCGCCGAATCCGGGATGTTGTTCGCTCGAATTGGGACATGAGCTGTAAAATACTCACCATGTGCTGCCTGCGTAGCTTGTTTCGGAATATTAGAAGATCCTGGCCACGTCAAACTGCACACTTTGGAGCCGAACGTGGATTCGTAGTCGTCTCCTTGCATTTCGCTGAGTTTGGCGCAAAGTTGTTCGATTTGTGCATCTTTGGTCTCGAGACGTGCCAAATCTTCGTATGTGGGCATGCCGGTGTGGACGGCGTTTGTCTGCACCGCAGGCTTCGGAGTCCATTGCCGGTGGTTTGCGACGGGATCCTTCGGCCTGTAGTTGACATTCCTTCTGCTGCCTTGGTCTCGTTGCTTCTTTTTGCAATCTCTGGCAAAGTGTCCCAGTTTCCTGCAATAGAAACACTCACCGCGGAACCTGGTTGAATCGGGTTGCGGTCTGTTCTGTCGATCCTGACCGGATGTTTGCGCTCCGTTCGTGTAGTTTGCCAGGTAAGCCAATGCTAGAGGAGAAAATACTTGCGAGCCGACTTGCTCTTTATGGAGTGTTTCTTGGAAGATCGCTTCTTGAAAAGCTGCATCCATGGTTCGTGGTCGCTTGTTCTTGACATTGAAGCGGATGTGCCAGCCCAGACCGTTGACGAAAGCTTGTAAAGCAATTCTCTGAACTGTTTCAGGATTGGTCTTACCTGAATTTATGAGGTTCTCCAACGATTCGATCCTTTGGTAAAATTGATCAACCGTCTCGTCTTGCGCCTGTTTGCAAATGCGTAGCACTTCTTCACGATGGTCGCTGAGAATATCGTTGTCGAAGACAGTTGCCAACTCATCTTGGAGTTCCTTCAGACTTTTGATGTCCTTTTTCTTCATTACTTCTTCTGCCTTATTCCTGGCCCGTCCGGTAAGGAAGGTCAAGAATCCCTTGATCTTTTGGTTTTCGGTGACGTTATCGTCGCAGGAAGCGTCCAAATAGTCACCAAATGTACGGATGAACTGCGGGTAGTTATCCGATATGTTACCAGTGAATGGTTTTAGTGGTAATGCGTGTTTGATACCTAACACTCCGATTACTGGAGCCGGGATGGTATCCATCCCCGAGACATTCAGGACGTCTCCTGAAAGCTCATCGCCTGATTCCGGCCCTGCGCCTGCTTGCGAGGCGATACCTGAAACATCTGAGATGTCTAGTGCATCTGCAGATTTGAAAACATCAGCTTGTTCGCTCAAAGAATGAGATTTTGAAATGTTTGATAAGGACGAATCCTCCCTCGGGTCGGTTATATGGTTCGATGACCGGGTGAAGTTACCCTGTCCGTTCTCACCACCTTCCTGAGTTGTTGTTCCCTTGCGGGGTCCGTTGGCCAAAGCCGCGGGACTGTTCGATACCTGCTTTTCCAGATCATTAATCCGATTAACCAACTGGCCATAGTAGACTTCGGCGTTGCTCAATGCGGCTCGAATATCATCGAGTTGAACAGCAACGTCCGAGCGATCCTTTCCAGCATCCTGCAGCTGACCGACAGTATCTTTCAGCTTGACGAAGGAGGCGTCACGCAAAGTGAAGTCGGCGACAATTGCCTTCTTCAAGGTGGACAGATGAACGCCGGTGACGGAGGTGGAGACGCTGATGCGTGCAGCAGCAGCAGTATGGATGACGAAAGGCTCAGTGTCCTGGTGTTCCATGACGATGTCGATTTCTACGAAACGACGGATTGGAAAGCCTGAAGCAGTATTAAGACGAGGGGAGGATGGGACTACAAAATCGCTGAACATCTGACCGGCCGCGTGTGAAACGATGGGAGGTTGCGCTATGTCATCCATCCAAATGCCTGCTGGAATGGAGACCCCGAGTGCGCGCGCACGACTAAACCCTTGACGCTAGTTCGTCGTCTTGCCTTTTTGAGGAAAATGAGGCAAGTAAAACCATGTGGCAACCCCCACTTTTCTTACCTAAAAAATTGTGAACCAGTCACCAATTGAGAATGTGGTCACCAGAGTGGTGAACAAAACGGCACAGTGTCCGGTATGCTTATAAGAAAGAATAATAAACCAACAAATACAGGGCCCTTGTAAGAGTGGGATGTTATAAGCAGTTTGGGAGACTATGCGGGCTACTAGGCGTGCCTATCCTAAAGACCACAGTGGATCGCTAGACCTAGAAAAAAAATAATTTAAAGGCCCTACTCGCTGCTACCAGTAATCTAATTGGTCTTATGTGCGGCAACGCCTATGAGTTTATTACATTAACGAGTGATGCGGCATTAACAAAGATAAAAGGTTAAGAAAACGGCCAGGATTAAGGGAAACGTCACCTTATATAGGGACCAGGTGAGAGAGTGAGAGAGGCAGAGGTCAGAGTGGGAATGAGAGACGTCGCGGGCGCGCGGTGGCGTCCGGTCAAACATTGTAGATCAAAATGAGCTGGCAGGTCTAGGCGTCGGCATCTGTGTTTCGTAGGTCTCAAAGAGACCTCAGAAACCAGATACTAGGTGCACGACTACCTTTGACAAACCAGCATGATTAAATAGAAGGAGGGAGAGGTGATCGGTGCGATACCTTACAATATGAACCTGGTTTAAAACATCTTTCTGCATAGCTCGTCTCCCACGTTTTGCTTTAGTCTCAATTTTGACCTCCGGAACTTCTTTTGGCACCACTCTATTCTGAGATCTCAGTTTTTCCGCCGGAATCCTGATCCGCACCCGATCGCCTACTCCAGGGTACTTTATTTTGTGGATCGGATTGTCTTTCTCTAGTTCCACCTTACACTCCCCAATACCAGTTTGAGTCAATTCGCTATCTTCGATGGCAAAGACCTCACTGAATTCGGAAATGATTCTCCGGAACATTCCACTAGGAATTTCCCCAGTCTCATTCAAGAGTCTTTCCACTTCTTTCTTTCTCCATTCTCCTTTTAACGATGGCTTTTTGTCTATATCCAACATATTAACTACTTTTTCTTCTTTCTCTTCGCACACCTTCCATTCACGCGAAACCACACCAACAATCTTATTTTTCTTAATGAGCACCGGCTCATTTCTCCAGTTAAAAACCGAGACTGTCATGTTTCCTTCGTCATTCTTGGAGCACAGCCTTGCAGGCATCCACTCTTTATTCGACTCTAACCACACCTTCTTCCCCATATCAACGTCCACTATCACTTCATTTTGCGAACAGCTTTGGGGTGGTACTCGCAGTCTTTCACCGGCTCTTGCCACTGCATTTTCTGCTTTCCATTTTAGTTCTACTCCGATGCTTTTGAAAGCGTTGGTTCCCAATAAGAGAACTTCCGAACTATTTTCCACTAGTGGGAACACCACTAACGCCTTTCTTCCTCTAACTCTCACTTCTAATTTCAACTGCTTTTCTACCGGCATCTCTGCTTTCGATGCATTCAATATGGTAAAACCTGGCTTCGCCAGTTCTTCACTCCGTTTCTCCCAATCTGGGCACCCTTTCTTCAATCTTTCCCACATAGCCGATGACATGACCGATACGACGGCACCACTATCAATGATAATTTTTCGGTTTTGACCGAGAATCTCAACCGTTTCTATCACCTCTGCTCCGACACCTTCAGACTCTTCTGACTTCTTTCTCTCAACTACATATGCCGGCTTAGACGTGCATTGCCGAGACATATGACCGATGCCTCCACAACGGAAACATTTTATATCCGGTTGTGACTGATTTTCTTCCTTTCTGAAACCCATTTCGTCTTTTTGCTCCTCCTTAAATTGATTGAGTTGATAATCACTCCTTTTCCAGGGCGTGTCTTTCCTCATTTTTCCCTCATTCATAAGAAACGAGTGTCCTTTTTTCAGAGACTGGCGCTTTTCTTGCTCTTGTTGGGGTACAACATCTTTCAGATTCTCGTACTGATCTTCGATGGAATAGTCAAGCCTTTTCATGATAAGCAGATTGTGAAGATTTTCATTATCTTTCACGGCCATCATTAACTTTGTCGTTCTCATCTGGGATAAGTTTCCCTCATCCACTCCTGGATAGGCTTTTCTGGACCATTTTTCAACATCTATGAGGTATTCCCACATCTTTTGGTTCGGGCTCTTTCTCAAGTTTTCGAACTCATTGAGGGCTTTAGTCCGACTATCACCCTGACGTTTTCTCAATTTCTGCTCAAACTCTTCAAACAATGATTTTATCGATCGATTGTGCCTGTTTGGCAGTGTTTTGAACAGAGTCTTTGCCGGCCCCTTCAAGAATTTGTCCTCCAAAATGGCTACCATTTCTTCCGGACCCTCCGTGACATTATTATATTTAAGGAGGAAAGCTCTTTTGAATTCCCCAAAATCGCCTTCTCCATCAAACATCCGTGGCTCCGGCAGTGCCTGAGCTCTCATCATTCTACGCATTCCATCCATCATATCTCTTACTTCAGATCTCCTAGACGTATCAGATTTAGTTTCACTCCTATTCTTCCAGCTTGGTGCTTCCGAAGAGCTTGTCGACGATCTCGACGCTCTCCTCGGCTTGCGCCAGGTTTCATGAATTTTCTGTTTCCTTTCATGATCGTCTTTACTCCTCTCCTGCCAGACTTTGAGATGGCTCTTCATGCCCTCACTCACTTGCTTTTCCGCCACCAGCGCTTTTTCCAGTTTTACCACATTTCTTTTCAACCGCTCCTGGCTTTCCGAAAGCTTCTGAGCTTTTTCTCGCTCCGACTCGAGCTCTTCCAACAGGTTTTCTCTTTCCACCTGCCACTTTATTTGACACTCACCGAGCTTACTTTTTAGTTTTTGATACTTTCTGTCGATTTTATCGACTTTCTCCGCATCTTTACTTTCATTCGCCTCACTACACGCCTCTCCAAACACCTTTTCACAGACTTGTCTTATCTCTTGGACATTTTCCGGTGCAGCCCCAAATCCGAAGCGCCCGAATCCGAAGTGGTACGAATCCGCATTGCGCCCGAATCCGAATCCGCCCGAATACGAAGTGCCCGAATCGGAAGTGTTACGAATCTGAACTGGTACTAATCGTAACCGCCCGAATCAACAACGCCCGAATCAGCAATGGTACAAATCCGAAATGGTATGAATCAGAAACGCCCGATTCAGAAGTGGTACGAAACCGAAGTGATACAAAGTGAAGGGTACTTATACCTGGGTATGAAACCCAAAGGATACAAAGTAAACTGCGCAAGGTTACGGTTGCGGGTGACCTATTTTTTTTAAGCTGAGCGAATTTTAAGCTCAGCAATGAGTGGCATCGCACTCAAAATGCATATTTTCATATATTGTGAAAACAAAAAAATTGCAACGCGGTGTTTGCGTACTTTTCAAATTTAAAGGCAATGAAAGAAATAGCATGGCAAATGAAGAGAGTTGTTCCCATTTTCATTTGAATTTTAAAGGTACGCAAACACCGCGTTGCAATTTTTTTGTTTTCACAATACATTTGTTAATTTTTTTGTAGTTTTATGCATATTCTCTTGGATTTTCATTCATATTTTCATCTTTAAAGTTTTATTTTGTTCAAAAAAAAAACTTTACAGGATTCCAGTAGGCACGCCTTTTTGTTTTTATGTTTTAATTATTAGGACAAACAAACAAACATAAAGACTAATTTAATATTTTATATGTAAGATTAGTCAGGTTTTCAAAAAAAATACATTCACCCAAAATTATCGCAAACGTCTATAATGTTGAAGCAACATCTAAAAAACTATCTAACATTTCTCGATAACTTTATCGACAAATTGATCGAAAAATTTGCTGAATCTGCTTCGAAAATTCACCCTGGCGTAAATATATTAGAAAACATTTTACCGGTGACATCGATGGAAATTTTTATGTTAAGCGCTTCTGATTCGTATCAGTTCCGATTCGTGCCACTTCTAACTCGGGCATTTCTAATTTGGGCGCTTCAGATCCGTACCACTTCGGATTCGTACCACTTCTAACTCGGGCGTTTCTAATTTGGGCGCCTCGCATTCGTACCACTTCGAATTCGGGCGGTTTCGGATTCGGGCGCAGTGCGGATTCGTACCACTTCGGATTCGGGCGCTTCGGATTTGGGGCTGCACCCTTCTTCCTGCTCATCGCCCCATTGCCATTCTACCTTTTTCGATGTCAGCGGTGTCAGAGGCGAAGCTATTTTAGAAAAATTCAACACGAATCCTCTATAATATCCCATCAAACCGAGAAACGATGGCATCTCTTTTCGGTTGGCACGGTGTGCCAAAATCCGAAAATGTTTGAACTGTTCGCAATGGAGCGCGCTTGCATTTTCATTGCTAAAATGAACGGTGATTTGCAACCTTTTTCAAGTTTTTCGTAAAATGAAGAAATTTTAACAAATTTTGCATCAAAATATTGCTTCAAAAAAAGATTTCGATGATTTTGAGTCAAAGATGAGGCAAAACTATTCACAAACAACGTTCCCATAAGCATTTGAACAAAATAACGTGAAAATGAGTGTCTTAAAGGCAATTTGCTGTTTTAATCTGATCGGAAATTGTGCAATTCAATGATACAATTGTTCAGCTCTCGGCTAAACCCGAATTTCCTTTAATTTTCGCCTGGTATTGGTAATATTGAAAATTCCGTTCTAATTTAAGTTGCTTTTAGGATACTTTTGCATCAATCAGAACCAATGACCCGTTTAAATGCCCATAGGAAACTAATGGGTTTATTACTGAATCGCAACAAAACACGCAAAAAAGTGAAAAAAAGAAAAAAAAATTTGTACGATTTTCGCGAAAAATTGCCTTTTCTGATAATTTCAAGCCGAGAGCAGCGTCGAAGCAGTTAAATTATTTTTTTCAGGTAGTTTTGAGCATTCCATGAACCGAATATATGAATTTTCCAATCAAATTGGAGCAGAAATCGGCTTGAACACACTAGATTTCACGCAATTTTTGTTCAAACGATTATAGTGACGTTGTCCGTGATTATTTTTACCTCATCTTTGCATGAAAATGATCCCATACTACTTTTGAAGCAATCGGATGTTGTAAAATTTGATGAAATTCCTCCATTGGAGAGCGCAGCCGGTAGTGGTGACCGCCGCCGTTCCAGAGGTCACAGGTTCGATTCCTGCCCTCACCCCCCGGGTTCACCCAGCCTCTAATTGGGTAGTAGAGAAATCTACAAAGATTGCTCGGTCATTTCCCTAGCCATGAATTGACTTAAATAACGTCTGGCTCTGAACGGTACACCACCAGTCGTCCGCGTACGCAGAAAACCGTGATCCGCAGTACCTTCGGTACTTGAAGAACGGATCGACTTTGTAATCTTTGTTGTTGTTGTTGTACGAAAAATCTCAAAAATATTGAAAACCCCGTTGAAAAAGTGCAGAGTTTAATGGCGAGCTTCCCTGTCGACGAATTTTCACGTTTTTTAGCTTATTTTGCAGATAAAAATTTTCTTAACAATAAATATCTTGCAAAATATTGAAAAGGCCAATAAAAATGACATATTCTGAAATTGAAAATCAGCGGCCATTTTAGCACTGAAAATGCAAGCGCGCTCCATTGCGAACAGTTCAAACATTTTCGGATTTTGGCACACCGTGGTTGGTCAGAATCGAATGATGATAGTAACTCGCGTGACAGAGACCTCCATAATAGAGAAAAAAGCAAAACACTTGAATTTTTCAAAAATCACTTTCATACTTTTAGGGAAAAGTGTTTTAAAATGTCTCAAATGATTTAAAAATGTATACATCTAATCTCGAAGATCTCCTTTATCGATTTCGACAATAAAAAATGGGGTCATCGCTGAAAATTTTCAGATATTTTTGGTTGTACTTTGGAGACGTCCAGAAGGCGTGCCGTTGTAGATAGAGGAGATCTAATGCAAAAATCGAATTCCCCGTATAAAAATCTACCAGAAATATAAAAACAAGCTGTGACAGAGACCTCCATAGATAATTTTAGAACGTTTTTCTGATCGTCGTTTCAGTTTTTTGAAAATTTCGCCTGAAAATTGAAATTTTAAGTCAAATCTAATATCACCAATCAATTCTGCGTGAAACATTACGTATGGAAACATTCCGGTATGCATAATTATGTTAATAGTATTCGGGCTACTGGAGCGCAAACTCTCAAAATAAAAGCGAGGAGAGAAAATTGAAAGGCTCCGCCCCCTCCTTTTGCGGTTCCTAGTTATAACTATAACTTATACATGCAATTTATTTATTTTAATGCAAAAAATAAATAAAAAGTGATTATATACCGTCCAATGGACCAAAAGGACGACATGATTAAAATACGGACACTATATGTATCCACCGCATTTCACCTGTGTGGTTGAGCGCTTGCATTTTCAACGAATGACGCAGGTTCGAGTTTTTGTGTTGGTCTCTGGCGCTCAGTTCGCTTCCACCATGCAGTTTGGAAACAGACACACCAAGAAACTCAGTTACATACCCAAACGGAGTTTTATATATAAGGATGATTTTTGCAAATTTTTAAATAATAATTTTTTCATGTTTTGGAACCAAAAAATCCAAAAAGTGTTCATCCCATAAGAAACAACACTTTTCTTTTTTAACTTGAAAATTTTTAATTTAAGACCAATGGCTTTAATTTAAAAATTGGCGATTTGTTCCTATAAAAAATATTCAATTTTCAATAATAAATAAAAACAAAATTTCAGAGTTGAAAAAGAAAAACATACATAAAATAGTTCCTTGTTGGCACCGCGCCAAGATCTCTCGTCAAAGAGACCGAGATAAAAAAAGTGTGTGCAGTGGAGCACGTTACACGGCCTCCCAGACTCCCAACGCGCCAACCAATCACTGACGCATTTCTGGTGTTGGCGCATAACTCTTTGAGCGCTCTGATGTTCTTGTGTGCGATTTTCTCGTGAAATAATAAGTTTTTAACAAGAATTATATGCGGAGATAATGAAGAGAAACGTTTGAAAGAGCAAAAAGTGAGGAAAAGCGTCGAAAAACTCACAAAATCACCGATTTAATTGGGAATTAGCCATTTCGGCGAGAAACAATTAAAATTTCCATTGAAATCAGCTATTTTCGAGCAAAAAATAACACAACTTCAAAACAAATCACCGTGATTCGATTGGAACCAGAAAAATGAAGTTGAACTTTTTTTTTAATTTCGAAAAATGGAAACATATTTTTTTTGGCGAAAATTATGCAATATGTCACTGATTAGGACAAAAATTAATGAATTTGATCTGGACGAATCATTTTTACATAGAAAAAAAAGTAGAGTTTCATACAAAAAAAGAAAGAAAAAATTTGGCAAACGAAATGAAAATATCGAAGTACGGAGTTCAATTGAATTCAATTAAACGCGTTCCACGCTGCCCTGCACGCGAAAAACGTCAACAAAGCTGTCAACGTGGCCGCGAGGCGGTGGCCGAACTTTTTTCGCGACCACGGCCACTGAAAATTTGCGAAACCAAATTTTTGCACTGAAACTTCGCTTTCATGGCCAATAACTCGATTTTAAAAGCAGTTTTTTATAAACAATTCTAATACGATTGTAGAGAAATGTCTGAGCTTTGTAATAAGCACAAAAAGGTTGAATTTGGTGCTCTGTAGGAATATGATTTTCGACTATAACATTTTTTTTTCACAATTTCGATAAAAATTGAGTTTGCCAAAAACAAGAAAATATATTCATGTATTTCTATTTGTTTAGGTTATAAGGAACATGAATACTATTTTATTCAAGCATTTTTTCCCATTTTTCTAATACTGCCAAGCAGCAAATTCGACAGTTTTCATTCATTTTTCATTTCATTGAAACCTCTGATTTTCGATTTTAGTTTTCTTTTCTTAATTCGTTTGCTCCGAATTTCTAAAAATCTGATTTTCAGGGACAATGCAGCTTAGGCAAACGTATTTTTTTACAATAATGGGAAACTCCAAATATGAATCGGAAGTTTTTCCACTAGTCCAGAAAATTAAGATCTTGTTAGGAAATACAAACCTTACAGAGAAATTTTCAAACCATAAAGGGATCTTGACAGATTCAAAACATTTTTGGAATCTGGATCGAAAGTATTGGAATCCGGACAGAATTTCAGTAAAATGTGCAGGCGATGCGCGTCTGTGTAGAAAGTTTTGGTATTTGGACGGAAGTTTTTGGAACTTGATAAGATCGCCAAATATCCATAAATCACCAGATTATAGTTCCAAAACTTTAGGTTATTGTAATAAATGAGTTGCCTAAGGTTTGGGTTAAAATTGAAACGCGGGTAACTCTTTATATTCATATGGTTGGTAAACAAAAATTAGAATTAAAAAAGGTCGATTTGTTGTTGTTGTATAACTTTCCGATTATTTTCTGGAATTTCCTTACATAACAAGCGAGAAGAAATACTTGAAGACCTGAAAAAAGTAGGTCGGTGAAGTATATTGTGTTCTTCTCTCACTAACCGCCAACATTTGGACAACGACTAAATGGATACTGAAAAAATTAATAGAATTTATAAATAAACATTGAAATGAAACAGATTCTTCAAAAAAACAACGTTGAAAAATTAGCAGAGAGTCGCAGAAAAACGCACGGGAAATGCGTCAGTAACGAGCAAGACGTTTTTCGCGTGCAGGGCAGCGTGCGTTCGACCGTCGCGTCGCTCCGGGCCGAAAATACAAAGACGAAAAACGGACAAAATATAGGCAAATTCATAAGAAGACAGTTTTTTTAATTTAATTAATAACTTCAAACTGTATCTCCTTCTCCTACAGGAGTTCAAATTCTTAATTTTAAGGCTTATTCGAAAGGTTTCACACTCCTTTTTATTTCTACGAGAATTTTATCGATAAAAAATTATGGGAAAGACAAAATATTTGACGATAAGTAAATTTTCAGTACTAAATTAAAAACTAATTTGAAAAAACTAAAGTTCGCGCCAAAAGGAGTCCTCTTGCCGATTCTCGTCCGCTTTTTTCTCGCCGTCCTCGCGTTGGCTTGCGAACTAGCGGCAATTTGCCGATTTTTACAGCGGTCACGCCGTTCCCTTGCCAAAAATTCCCAGACAAATTGTGAGGTTATTTATTTTGTCGTTTTTTTTTAAATAAAAACGTGAGATTTATTTAACCACGAAGTATCGCAAGATGAAAATTAAGTGATAGGAAAAAAAGTATCATTTCAGTTTTGACAAGGTATTGGTCGAAGTTCCCTGTCGCGAAAAGTGTCAAACGGTTTGTTTCCATCAACTTGAATTGTTTTAATGAAACGTTATTTTCAGTGAAGTACAATTTGTCCCTGCAAACGTCGTTTGAGGAAACAAAAAAAAAGATGAAGCGAGCACTTGTTTCAAGTTAGTACATTTTCTATATTGAAAATATTATATTAAAACCCCCAGAATCATTGTGATACAGTGCGTGCAATATCTATAGGACCCCCCTCGATTTTAGGCCTACGGGAAAAACCAAAAAAGTTATCGAAAATCTGTGAATGCCATTCGATTCTAAATCTGAAATAACCCCAGGGTACAAATTTTTATCATCCTACCACTTTCCATACCCGCTTACCACCAAAAAATCACTTATTTGACCGTGCAATATCTATAGGACCCCCTGAGAAATTCGGGTTGGCGACCAATTTTTGGTGGGGTTTTCGTTCATTAATTCGACTATTTTCTTTATTTTTTTGTTTCTTTTTCTTTTTTTTCATAAAAACTATTCATTCTATCAGATTCCCAACTTTAATTATTAAATTTTTATAACACAGCGCAAATTCAATCAGATCTACAAATTTGGGTATCGGAAAGTGTATGGATGTTTTATATAGCTGTGTAAATTTACCGTAATGTTGTTTGTTTCAAGAGTTAGAAGCTCAGGTAAAGTGATACTAAGCCTAAAGTCACCTATTCCTAAAATGATGCATGCCCAACCAGTCACTTGTAATTTGCTTGTCACTTCTCACCTCTTCTGAGCAAGCTTAGCTCAATGTGATGCAACACCTTAGACCTTCACTTTATGAAATTCCCAGTTTTGTTAGGAAGAGCAAAACTGCTTGCCGTAACTACCTCAACGGTCTCCTGAATTATGGTAAGCAATCGAAGTAGCACAAAGGGAAGACAGAGAATAGTCACCGCTCGAGAAGAACGTTACATTCTTCGCGTGTTGCCAAATTCCCCGAAAAGCCTCAGAAAAGTACAAGGAGAGTTAGATCTCAATGTCTGCAAATCGACCATTCGGAATGTCATGAAGAGAAGCGGAATCATCGTCCGTCAAAAAATGGTCAAAGTACTCGAAATGATGCCACATCACAAAACAACTCGTCTATGCCCAACAGTATATTTGAAGTCATTCAAACCGATGCTGACAAAACTTCCCCTGTCATTTTCCTTGTTTTGAACTTTTGCACAGAAATATATGTGCTCAATAAACCTATTCTTGCTTCTACGTGCTCATTACTACCGGTTAGATGTTAATGAAGCTACAGATTTTTCGAAAGTAAGTAATTATCATGGAAACAATTGTGGAAAAACAGAAACAACAAAAAAAATAAAGAAAATAGTCGCATTAATGAACGAAAATCCTACCAAAAATTGGTCGCCAACCCGAATTTCTCAGGGGGTCCTATAGATATTGCACGGTCAAATAAGTGATTTTTTGGTGGTAAGCGGGTATGGAAAGTGGTAGGATGATAAAAATTTGTACCCTGGGATTATTTCAGATTTAGAATCGAATGGCATTCACAGATTTTTGATAACTTTTTTGGTTTTTCCCGTAGGCCTAAAATCGAGGGGGGTCCTATAGATATTGCACGCACTGTATAGCCCCCCCCCCCCCCCCCAACAAAACCGTTGAAAGAGCCGACATCGCACCAGAAGCATCCTTAAAATGGGTAAAATGGGCGACCGGAGGAAGATGGGAGGACAGTATGCTTGCGCGCACGTATTCCTGAAATAGGGAGGATTAGGATTGAAGCATCACAGGTGATTCGCGGTAGGCCTGCCGCAGGTCGAAAGCAGGTCGCGGGCAGGTAAAAAGAGTACCTCGCTAGATGTCTGCGGCAGGCCTGCTTCAGCTCGACCCACGGGGTGTTGAGAGTAACGTTCCTAGTCATTTTTGTCATTTCCTAAAATCACGCGATGTTGACGAAAAATTATAATCGAATTTGTTGAATTCGTCAAAAATGAAATGGAAATGATTATCAAAAATTATTTGAAAAATATGAAAATGACGAAAACGATAATCAAATTTATTCATATCGAAATTAAACTGACGAAAACGATATAGCTGGAGAAAAAAATCAACAAAAAAATCCTTTCCATTGGCCACGTGGAAATTCCTATGCCATAAAATCTATTAAATGTTTTGAGGAAAATACACTGAAGACTGAAACTTTACCTCCTCATCTACGTCTATACTCAGCGAATGCATCATCAGCCTCGCTCTACGGCACTTTTCAATTTTCAACATCGATGTATACGATATTTTGTGGACAGTCGTCATGTGGTATATCAAATTCGAGGTGTTGGACCTGTACGAAATTCACTTGTAGCACTTGCTGCAGCAAGCTCTTTTTCCAGCGACATCCGTTCGGGTAAATAGTTCCCAAACGGGGCTTACCATTTTAGGACAGACAAAAATACTGTCTGGAGAAACCCAATTATCGGGCAGCTCGTAACCACGTAACCTTACGTGTATATCTTTCGATAGTTTACGTCATTATTATTTTGACGTAAACGACGTAATTGACGAATTTGATATTCGTTGTTTTCCTACCCGATATTTTTTCGACGTAAATGATAATCGGATTCGTCATTTCTCTTTTCAAAACAATTAATTTGATAATCGGATTCGTCATTTCTTTTTTCCAAACAATTAATTTGATAATCGATATTTTTGATATAGATGCGTGACCAGTAGAAATGATAATCAGTTTAAACTGATTTCGTCATTTTTTTGCACTGATTCGGAACGTTAGTTGAGAGGTACATAAAAATTAAAATTTAAATTTCGCGGGAAAGTTGCCACGTCACTCCAGGAAAACGCGCGCGAAATGACGTGTTCAAAACGTCGTTACTGCGGCCACAGCAATTTTCATATATTTTTTTTTTCTTATGGGTTCATATCTTTTGCATTATTCTAAATATTTAAGCAATATTTCACCATTTATTTTATGCAGAAAATGTATTCCGCCAGCGCCTCGTTTTTGAAAACCCAAACTGTTTCAAATCTGTAACAAGCGCGTTTCCTCAAATCTATGTGAGCAGTGGAGCGCATTTTCACGATGTACTCTTCAACACGCCGTGTCAACCGCAAAAAATCGGCTGCGGCATGCATACCAGTGATGCACGGAAATGAAATTTGAAAAATGCGGAAAGCGGAAACGGAAACGGAAAGAAGAAAAAATTTTCGCGGAAAACGGAAACGGAAAATTTTTCGGTTTTCCGCGGAAGACGGAAACGGAAACGGAAACGGAGGCTTCTAAAGATTTTGCAATACAAGTCTCCATATTATTTTGAAATTTTTTACAAAGTACAAGCTTGCAGCTTGTGGCGACTAAGTCGCCTTCGTCAAATATTTATTTTTATTAATTTTTGTTTTTTAAATAGAAATGGGAATCATTTCTCTTCCCTTTTTCTCTCAAGTTCTCGTAACCCTTGTGGTATAGTGGTTAGCATGTTTGAACGTATATCTAGAGGTCGCGAGATCGAGTTTTGTCGACTGCAAACTCGTGTGTGAGACACACAAACAAACACACAGACTAATCTAAAATTTTCTATTTAAGAAAGATTGTTTAAAAATAGTTGCCATTAAAAAAACATACTTTCCTTATGAAAAATACTATTGAGAAAAAAACTTGTACGGTGATTTACCTGTTTAGCCCCACCCCTGGCTGATATCAGCCTCCCCGTCAGTTGATTTTGCACCGATTTACTCGGTGGGGGATTATACTCCCTTACTTGTGATACTTGTGATACTTGTGGGTCTATTCTGATATACGAAAATACAAGTCTAGCCTCCCACCAATACTTTTGGGGGGGGGGGGGGGGGGTCATTCTGGCCCCTCCGTATGAAAATAGTTCGCCATAATATCAATGAAGTCCTCCATCATATCAATATTTTATATTGTCCTTGGGAGGACTTTACAGCATTTTCTTGGAGGTGTTTTATTGTTATTTCCTGGGGGAGTCTTATTATAATTATCCCAATTGTACTTTCAAGTGAAAAAATCAGGAATTTATTCCAAAAAACAGCAAATGTTTTCATTTTTTAATATTGAAAAAAAACTTTCCGTGACTTGCGGAAAAATGCCAAAAATTACGGAAGCGGAAACGGAAACGGAAATAAAATTTTTTATTTGCGGAATACGGAAACGGAAACGGAAGAGGCTAAAAAAGCGGAAACGGAAGCGGAAACGGAATTTCCGTGCATCACTGATGCATACCCCGAACCCGCTTTTGACCTGCCGCGATAATAAAGGATGCAGCAGACCTGCCGAGAAAATAATGAAATGTTTTGGGAAACATTAAAAAAAAAAAACTTCCTCTTTTGTCTTAAAAATAGGATTTTAACATCTCGTCTCCGGGCCCTACTCTCGAATGATGTCGCCTGCTCAGTCAACTTATTTCTTACTATAATAGGAAATCCAAATCTGAATAGGAAATTTTGGAACTTATCCGGGAAACTCAGATATTGTTAGGAAATACAAATATTGTATTATCAGTACGGACCGCTGCAAACGCGCTCCCTTCGCACAGTGAAGGCCGCGGCCACGTT
The DNA here is from genome assembly GCA_963572235.1 of Caenorhabditis japonica. Classification (NCBI taxonomy): domain Eukaryota; kingdom Metazoa; phylum Nematoda; class Chromadorea; order Rhabditida; family Rhabditidae; genus Caenorhabditis; species Caenorhabditis japonica. The sequence goes on from CAUYRG010000001.1 coordinate 90,865, forward strand.
GGCGACGAGAGAGTGCGGAAAATTGAGAAACCGTGGCCGATGTTTCGCTCTGATTTCTCTGAACCTCACTCCAAATGCATGCAAAATTCTTTGTTCGATTGGAGCGAGTTTCCAGCGTTTTATACCAAGTATATAGAAATTTACAAACTATATTGGGGTCTTGACAGGGTGCTGCCTCAAAGCAGAACTCCCCGAAAGAGAACTGGTACGAAAGAGAACTGCGCCCGAAGCAGAACCAGCCCGAAAGAGAACCGCCCGAAGCAGAAATGGTACAAATGCAAACTGGTACAACAAAGAACTACTCGAAGCAGAACCGCCCGAGTTAGAACTGGTACGTAAAAGAACTACCACGAATGAGAACTCCCCGGTCCAGAACCGCCCGAGTTAGAACTGGCACGTAAGAGAACTGGTACAAATACGAACTACCCGAACCAGAACCGAAGGATCTAGTAGAGTTATAGCCTTCTTCAGATATTTTTTTGCTCTCAATAACTGTAGTTTCATTAAAAAATTGTAAGTTTTAATTACAGGGTGGGGAATAAATATGGAGCCGCAACTTTGCGTTAGTTTTGTTGCTTGCAGAAACACACATCGCGTCTACCATATTATTTTTTAACGAATTATATTGTTTTTAACTATTTTGCAACGTTTTAGCGAATAATATAAAACTTGAGGTCAATGATGGCCGCTTCACCACCCCCCATTGAGAGCGCGACGTGGCACGCACCTGAGGGCACTTTTCACAGATGAGAAAATATTGGGGCATTGTTGTAGACTTCCAGTCTGCCTATCAGAAAAGTAAATGCCTTAATAAAACGTCTCATTCTTCATCAATGATGGTCTTCGGAGGAATCTGCGCAGATGGCTAGATTCAATTGGTTTTCGTAAATGAGGGAGCCAAAATCAACCCGGAATACTACATTGAAAACATTTTGGGGTCTGAATTGCTTTCTTGGTCCCATTACCACTTCGAAAATCGTGATTGAATCTTCCAGCAAGACGGCGCACCTGCTCCATGTGCAAAAGCCACTCAACAGTGTTGGGAAACCGATTTTCCTGGTTTCATCAATGCGCCTATTTCAGTCGGGATTTGAAACCGATGGATTTCGCAGTGTGGGGATATTTAGCCCAGCAAGTCACCACAAAGAATAACGCAAATTTAGAAGACTTGAAAATTTATTTGAAGAAGGCGTGGGCCGATCTTGATTTCAACACCTTCGTGCCGTCATTGACTCGCACCGAAGAGACTCTGAGCTGTCATCGCGGCGAAAGGTGGACGATTTGAAAACTGTTAATGTCACTTATTTGTTGTTGTTTAATGATCATTCTGGTAGATTTGTAGAAAACAATCTCATGTTTGGACGATTTTACACAGTTTTGAATGCGGCTCCATATTTATTCCCCACCCTGTATATATGTTTTCAATAAACAAGTATTTATAAAAATGAAAACGCATTTATGAATGCGCGCTAGCATGAGCAATGCGATTTTAGTGATTCAGGAGTGTAATTTTATTGTTTATCCAATCAATTTATCGACGCTTTTCTTTTTTTTTCTGTGTTTCATAGTTTTTTTTTGTTTTCAAAACATGCCACGCGGAAAACAAAACGAAACGGAAGTAATCGCAGGATGGCCAATGAAAAGAATAAGAGACCATTGTAAACGTCTTGTTGCTCACTCTAATTCATCACTCTATTGGTTCTCACACTATCTCACCCCTCTCGTTAAATGCAGTATGGTAACATTCATCCAAATGTGTCAAGAGTAATTGTAAAAATATCAAAAGCTAATAAACGCATTTTCTCCGGCGGAATGTAATATGCAACTGTGGCGTTTCTGAACAGGGAAGTTCTTATTTGTATTATTGTATTAAAAAATTTGTCACCTGGCGAGAGGCGCGAATTCAAAAAATAGGCTACGCCTCCTCGCCGAAATATTTTTGCAACTCTGCGCGCGCCAATTTGCAATCGCGGTGCGCGCGATTTTACGCGTTGAATTTCCGTTACTTTATTATGGCGCGGCCAGAAATGAAAAAAAGTTACTTACTTAGTTACTTAGTCGATCCGTTCTTCGATCACCTGATGTGGTCGCGGATCACAGCTTTCCAAGCCATTCGGTCCTTGGCGATTGTTGACCAGTGTGTTTCGAGATTTTTGCCATCAAATAATGATATTTCTTTCTGTAGGGAGTCGCACCATCTCATCCGTGGTCTTCCAACGGGTCGCTTCTCGCCTAAGGGATACCATTCTTGCACAAGCCTCGTCCATCTGCCATCGTTTCTTCGCATTATGTGTCCGGCCCATCCAAGCTTCTTTTTCTTGATGACTAGTAGGGGATCTCGGACCTCCGATTGTGCTCGGATATCTTCCCTGTGCAGATTCCTCTGACGTTGTTCCGATAGTGAGATTCCGACTAATCGTCTTTCTAATGCTGCGTGGGTCACTCTGACTCTTTCGGAAAGTGCCTGCGTAAAGGTCCAGACTTCAGAGCCATACGTGAGAGCCGGTAAAACGATGGAATCGAAGAGTTGAGCTCGGATTCGCGGGCAAGACAGGGCATCTGTGGTGTTCTTGATGTTGTTGAACGCAGCCCATGCTGCTCGGCGTCTTCGGTGAAGTTCCGGCTCCAGTTCGTTGTTATGGTTGAGTAGCCTACCGAGGTAGACGTACTCATTGACCTCTTCGATGCAGGTAGTAACGTTGTTAAGCGTTACGTTGACCGGGCTTTGGCTGGCAAATTTGTTTCTCATAACTTTGGTCTTGTTAGTATTCATTCGGAGTCCTACTTTTCCACACATCTCAACCAATTCTTGAATCATTAGGCTTGCCGCCTTGGGGTTGCTGGCGACCAGAACGATGTCGTCGGCGAATCTCAAGTGCGTGAGATTTTGGCCATTGATTCGTATTCCAGGCAAGAGTTTGGCTTTGTCGTTCTCGTCGTCTTCGTCTCCTCTCAGGTGCTGCCATGACATCTTGTTGAAGACGCTCTCCAGACATGCTGAGAAGAGGTTCGGCGAGATGGGATCTCCCTGGCGAACTCCTCTTGTGATCGGAATTTCGATTTTCTTGTGGAATGGTGTGATGGTGGTTGTGCAGTTGGTGTAGCACTGTTGTAGTAGGGCAATATAGGCAGGCTGGACGCCTTGACTTTTCAGGCTTTCCCAGATTGCCTGTGGTTCAACACTGTCGAAGGCTTTGTGAAAGTCTATGAAGACAAGTGTGAGTGGTTGCTGGTACTCGCGTCCAACCTCGAGTAGGCGCTGTATTGAGTGGATGTGGTCGATCGTAGAGAATGATCGGCGGAATCCTGCTTGCTCGACTGGTTGGGCCTCCTCGAGTGTGGTCCGTATTCTATTCAGCACGCATTTTGTGAATGCCTTGTAGAGCACGGGGAGGAGGCAGATAGGCCTATAGTTCTCCAAATCTTCTTTGTCCCCTTTCTTGAAGATCAGGGTGGTGTTAGAAGTTTTCCATTTTTCCGGAACTTTACCGCTCTGCAGGTACTTAGTGAATCTGTCCGTTAGGAGGAAGATGACGTTGTCGTGACAGCTTTTGAGGAAGTCGGCAGTGATTTTGTCATCTCCAGCTGCTTTTCCGTTCGGGAATGAGCGAAAGGCAGCGCGAACTTCTTCTGGAAGGAACGGTGGTGGAATTTCCATTCCGATGGGTGATGCAATCACGGGAGGTCCTCGGTTACTTCTGAAGAGTTTCGAGTAGAACTGTTGGATCTCCTTCTCCATCTCGGTCCGAGAAGTGATTCTTGTGCCGCTTGTTGAGGATTTGAGGCAAGGGATGAAGGTCTTGTATTCTTGTATGTCCCTTGCGACTTTCTTCATACTTTTCTTGTTCTGTGCGGCTTGCAGTAGGCGGTCTTTGGCGAATTCTTCATGGTCTTTCTTGACGGCTTCTCGACATTCGTTTGACAGTGACTTGAAGTTGGGGTCCGATCTGTCCATAAAACGTCGTTTGGTGAGAAGCTGCCGAGTAGTTCCCGAAAGTCTGTTGGTGGAGTGATTGGATGGCTGAGTGACTGCTTGATCTTGGAGTTCCTTGAGCATTGCGATGAGGTTGATGTAGTCCAGATCGATGTCAGCGCTCGGGGTGATTGTTGCAGTGGCGGTGATTGCGTGAGCAACAGCCGGGTCCAATACTCGTTTCGGGGGCTTTCTCCGTTTGACCTGCTCGAATCTTGCGATCTTGGTGTTGAAGTGCAGGTTTCCACGGAGCAGACGATGATCGCTTCCGGTTGTGATCGATGGGACGACCGAGACATCAGTGACAAACTTTCCATTGGCCAGGATGTGATCAATTTCATGTTTGTGTAACTTGTTGGGGCTGATGTGGGTCCAGCGTCTATGTGATGGCTTTCCGAATTGTGAGTTCATGTGCCATAGGCGGTTCGATTCGCAAAGGGTCGCGAGTAGTTCGCCGCTTTCGTTGCGCGGTTCCATTGAGTGTGGTCCAATGAACCGTTCCGTGTGTTGCCTAGGACCCAGTCGAGCGTTGAAGTCACCCACAACTAGCTTGTATCTACTGCGACAAGCAGTGTAGGCTTCTTCTAAGCTCTCATAGAAATCAGCTAACTCTTCCGGATCAGAGTCGGCAACTGGAGCATACACTTGGAAGACGGTGCAGCTCAGTCGCCGGTCTACTTGGAAAGTCAAGTAGGCGATCCTGTGGTTGAGAAATTTGATTTCTTGGATCTTCGGCAGGAGGGTGCTATTGACGATAAAGCCGACCCCTCCTGACACGGAAGTGGTGTTCCGTTTTCCTAAAAAAACTCCGGTCCCGTCTCGATGCATCATGTGTGTTTCAGCTGCTCTCTTCGTTTCCGACAGTCCGATAATGTCGTACTTGATCGTTTTTGTCTCCTCTAGCAGCTCTGCAAGTCGGTCATCGGTGGCAACCGATCTGCAGTTGAACGTACACACTCTGTAGTCGATTCTTCTTGTTTTTGGCCGGGTGTTCTTGTTCCGTCCAGTGTGGCAGACGTCCGATACTCCGTGATTAGATCGCCTCTTCCGACATACTCTTGAATCTGCCGTAACAAGAGTAGAGGCCGGATGCGGAGGACTGAGGCAGTTGTTGGTGCTGTTCGTAGCGGGTATGCCTACTCTTCAACGGCCTGCTAAACCGAGGAATGTGCGCAGGGAGGAAGTATTTGACACTACATCCGACCTGAGCGAGGCAGTGTGTAATGATTAGCCACTTGAATCTTTGCCGGGGTGACGAAATCCGCCGGAGTTGAAGAAAAGATCCAAGTGTTGATCTTCTACGCCACGGAGAGGCTCATTACGTGTAGAAGGGCTACGCCTCCTCGCCGAAATATTTTTGCAACTCTGCGCGCGCCAATTTGCAATCGCGGTGCGCGCGATTTTACGCGTTGAATTTGAATGGCGCGGCCAGAAATGAAAAAAAGGTGGCCATAAATGCAGAAATTCCCCCTTTTTTCTAAATTCAACTGTGCGATTTAGAAAACAAAGGGGAAATTCCTGAATTTATGGCCACCTTTTTTTCATTTCTGGCCGCGCTATTAACCAATAAAGAAAATCAAAAACTCACTTTAAATCAACAGTTGCCAAATTCTCTTCAAAAGAACAATTTTTATAAAGGTTTCCAGGAGAAATTGAAAGGCACTGGACACAAATTCGACGCAGAAAATCGCGCGCACCGCGATTGCAAATTGGCGCGCGCAGAATTGCAAAAATATTTCGGCGAGGAGGCGGAACCTATTTTTTGAATTCGCGCCTCTCGCCAGGTGACAAATTTTTTAAAACAATAATACTAGTTCTGTTGTTCATATTCGGGCGGTTCTCATTCGTGGTAGTTCTTTTACGTACCAGTTCAAACTCGGGCGGTTCTGCTTCGGGGAGTTCTCTGTTGTACCAGTTCACATTTGTACCAATTCACATTTGGGCAGTTCTGCTTTGGGCAGTTCTCTTTTGTACAAGTTCTCTTTCGGGCTGGTTCTGCTTCGAGCGCAGTTCTCTTTCGCACCAGTTCTCTTTCGGGGAGTTCTGCTTTGGGGCAGCACCCTTGATAGATTTGAAAAATTTTTGAAATCTCGAATCTGTACAGAAAATTTACCGGTCTTGCAAGATCTGCTAAGATTGTAAAATTGATTGTACGAGATGCGTCAATAAAATTTCATGGCGCCATTCGCGTCACGAATTTCGAAATGTTTCGTGTGGATTTTTATTTCGTTGTTATTTTATTTTTATTTATTTACAAGCCTGGCTGGGTTGTCGTAGAACATCGTGCTGAGCATAATCGTTCGGGCATCGATGGGCTTGCAATAGAGGCAATGACGGGAATCTCTCGAAGGCGGTGGCATCATTGAGAATGTTTCCGATGGCAAACTGTCACAGCATGGGTGGCATGTCCTGATCTTGGTACGGTGGCAACTGTCTAATGTCGCCGAGGAGTGCCGGTCTTGCTCGGGAATTTGTGAGCCATTCCGATGAGTGCAAATCGTGGCAACTGACTCGCTTCGTCCATCAGCAACAGTTCTACTTCCGGCAAAAGTATTCATTCCTGGTGTGCTGAACATCGAGCGCACGGACGTGCAAGTGCCCAGGATAAGTGTCGGTTGGTAGATGCCCAAGAATAGTGGCAGCAATCGCATGTGTGGCTTTCCATCGGCGGCAGCGCGAAGATCTGAACGTTTCAGAGACTTAATTGAAATCTTACGTGCTCTGATGAGGTAGATGGCGGCTGAGACGACGTCCTGTGTGACGGCCCGTTGACCGTTGTTGGCTTTCGACACGACTTCGAGGAAGCATTCCGTCCATTTGATTGGGAAGTCAATGTGTGTCCTGTGTTCGTGCTCGATCGTCATCCAGTTCTTGGCGGTGATCAGTCTCACAGCGCGGCATTCCTTCTTCTTGTCGATTTTTTGTAGTCTGGCAACTGCTGCTGTCACGGCTGAATTCGACATGGAAGCCATGATGCTAAGGGTCTTGATGTGCTGCATTCTGGAAAGAACCGCAAGAATTAGTGTTGTGGTCTTACCTGTGCCTGGACCGCAATCGATAGCCAAGGCTGTGAAATCGTTGGACGACAATGTGTCGATGATGCGCATTTGCTGGTCCGACAGTGTGAAATTTTCGACGGAACGATTCGCGTTTGGGTCGACCTCGTGTGGCGGAAGTGGTGGAAGGGTTCCTGCTCCGCTTAGTGTGGCCAGAGCTTTCATAGCTTTGTTGTCGTCGTTAACTGGTGGAATATTCTTTAACTGTGGCGTTAGGCGAGCGAGATCGCCTTTCTCGGTGGGGTGTTGCCGTACAACGACTTCAGAGATGTTATGGAGGGGTATAGGCGGAGACAACAGTCGAGCGCACAGGCTCGCTTGCCTGGGCTCGTGCTCGACCGTTTTTACCGCCATTCTCAAAGACTGACCGTCTGGAAGCTCTACGGAGATGGGTGTTCCCCTTTCCCAGAACTTAGAATGTGTGGCCTGCCCCGTGGTGTCGAGAACCAAAGTAAAGAACGTACCTCTTTCTGGGACTGGCTCGATCTTTTCCACCGTGGCCAAAAACGATCGCAGATCTTCGTGTTTCCTCTGCAGCGCAATGGATCCGTACACTCCAAAGACGGCGCTGTATGACTGTGCGTATGCTGGATCCTGGTCCGACACGTCGTGGGAGAATGTCATCGGTGAGATTTCCAAATCTCTCTTGACCTTCTCGTCGCCTTCACGGAAGCTGGTGATGATTGGCGGCAGGTTTCATCTGCATGAGACTGGCGTGGTGAGACGGAGCACGGTGGTGCGTGATTCTCCAGCTTGAACACTGCGAAGTTGCCGACGTTGAAGAAGGCCTTCTTCGCGTCCACGTGAGTCAGCGGCTTTGGTGACCAGTCCTCGGGCGTATACATCTGGCGTCGGAAGACGTCGCGGATCAATACCAAGTCTCCCACCATAATTCCTGCAATTTTAGTGTGCTTACCTGTCATGTAATCGAAGCTGTATTCGTTGATGAGCTTGTGGTACAGGTCTCCTCGGTCGTTGGCTGCGTATTCTCGTTTGACCGGCGTAACCACTAGTGACGCTCCCAGGTTGTGGACGACGACCGCAAAAATTATGTCCGTGTCGTAATCCGGCGTGGTGACGAGCTGCGATGGGACTTCCGTGTCTTCCCTTCTTGGTCTTTCTCTGACTGCATTTGGCGCGGTGATTGCTGCAATCGTGGCGTTCCTTGCCTTCTGGATGTGTGAGAGTGTGATCCTCTCCACGGCTCGGGCTGCTGGATCTCTTGGCCATTCTTCCGAATTGTCCGCGCTATAGTAAGCGGCGAACGGGTGCTCTTCTTCTTCTGTTGGCAGCTGTGGACGGTTGCGAACTTGCTCTTCAACTTGTTCATCGGCGGCGATTTGCTCTCCTGGTTCACCGGCTTCTTGTTCCGCGAGAACGGTTGGGATCTCATCCTCAATCTCGTCGAGTTCTTTCGCAATGTCTTGAAGGTCTTCCAGTTTATCACCCTCTTCAAGGTCGTTTATACTGGCTTCATCGCCAAGCTTATCTGAAACATCGGTCTCCAGGAGCCCCGGTCGCCGGCCGCGCTCTCGAGCACGACCTCGTGGCGACCGATCCGGCTTCCCCACTGGAGCCTGCATCCCGCTTATCTGATGTTTCCTCGTGGACCTCCTCCATCTCAACATCCTCCTGTGTTGTCTCCCCCTCGTTTGGCACGTTGGCCCCGGCGTCGGTGCACGGCGTGTTAGACCCTACTTAAAGGAATTCGCGCCTATTTGCATGTGCCTGTGTCTCGACAGTGGCATTCTGCCAAGTCTAGCAAAAAGTGTGCAAAAATGGAGACACAGAGACGCGAGAATTGGCGCTCGAGAATTTGATCTCAAAAAAGTTTTCTAAAACGTAGTCCCTAGCACGCCGTGCGGTGTCGTCCACGTCGACGATCTCGACTTGCTGGTCCGGGTCCGTGACGTCTTCCATCGGCGCATCTTTAGCGTCCTCGTCCATTTCGCTGTGAGAAGGTTTCTTCCTCACTTCACAATTATACCAAGCCTGAAAAAATTTAAGTGTAGGAATACATACGGAACGGCGGATATTTTTGCCCCTATTTGTGAGTTGGGTCGCGAAAACAATGACAAATTGCGCGGAAATGTAAAACCATACAAAAAACTGGGATGAAAACGAAAAATATCCCGTAAAAACGTGCATTACACGCCAAATTTGCCTAAAAATGTTCGTTTTGTTTACTTGCGAGATGGGCGGTGCAATGGTCGTTGCGGGGGGACCCTTTCGTACATTGGTATGCGCCTTTAATACCGTAACCCAAAACTTTTGCGTATGCTCCTTTAAACTTTTGCGAATTTTCTTTCTTAAGCGCTCCTTAAGAGTAGAATTTTACGGAGAATCTACTGAGAACTGAATCAAAATTTGTTTAGGAACTTAGCGGGGGTCTTTTGTTGTCTCGGAGGATTCCTCCTTGGTGCATCTTTCGAATTTGTGACGACTTCCGATGGTTTTGCTGCTTTCCCTGGCTCCTGTTGTCTGCTTGTTGGGTAATCGACAATGATTGGTTCGGCGACGTCATTATCTTCTGAATCACTGGATTGTTGATCGTCGGCGACGTCTTCTGGTTCGTCTGCTGACGTTTTCTGCTGGTCGGCATCTTCTGTTTCCTCCACTTCGTCGGTCGTCGGAGTCCAAAATCGCTTTATTTGGTCCAAGTGCACTGTTCTCAGCGGTTTTTCTGTCCTTTTGTTGTCGCGAATTACTGCCAGTGGTGCATTTATCTCGACAATTCTGTAATCACCTCCCCATGGAAGTGAGAGTTTGCGTGATAATCCTTTGTGATTGGTATAATCCTTGTACATGACTCGATTTCCCGGGCGAAGATTGGAGCCCTGAGCGCCCTGATTGGCTCGTTTTTGGTATTCTTCTTGTGCTCGCTGTGAATTCTTCGCGGCTTCGGACCATGCTTCTTCTAATGTTGTGATGAGTGCTTCTTTGAACAATGGAATGTCTGTCTTCGTTGAGCGTGGTGCTGGGTCAATGATCCTGTCGATCGTTAGTGTTGGATCTCGTCAGAATACGAGAAAAAACGGGGTTTCGCCTGTCGTTTGGTGCACCGTGCTGTTGTAACAAAATGTTGCGTATTGCAGAATGGCGTCCCAGTCCGAATGCTAATTGTTCACATGCTTGGCGATAACTGCGTGGAATGTTCGGAATGTCCGCTCTGTTGCTCCATTTCCTCTGCTGTGGCACGGAGTAATGGCGAGTGACCTGGTGCAAACGTGCTCCATTGATAACACGCGCACGCGCACGCGCCGCATTCGACGGCAAAAATTTTGGGCACTGTGCCAATGCAAACATTTAGAAAAGAGACGAGACGGAGAAGACGAGCGAAAAAAGAGACGAGACGGAGAAGACGAGAGCTCGCGCGTGTTCCCGCGCCAAAAAAAGTCGTTTGAAAAAAAGGCAGTCGCCATTACTCCGTGCTGTGCTGTGGCACGGCGCGATGGTGGCCAATGTCGAGTAACTCGCAGAACTTCTTGAACGCGGCTGCTGTGAATGCCGGGCCGTTATCTGAAACAATTTGATTTGGTGTACCGAATTTTAAAACTAGTTCGTCCAGAATTGATCTGGCCGTTGTTTCGCATGTGGCGTCAGGCAACGGGACAGAGATCACGAACTTCGAAAACCAACAAATTATATTGATATAATACTTGTTACCCTTTTTCGATGTCCGTAGCGGGCCTGTCAGATCGACACCAACTGTATCGAATACTTTTGACGTGACTACTACTTGTTGTAGCTCTCGTTGTGACGGATGTGGGCTGCGCTTCTGCTGACACTTGACGCATTCTAAAGACCATTTTAGGAAATCTTGGCGCATTGATGGCCAAAAATATTTTCTCTGCCTTCTGGAGTGTTTTTCTCCAGTTGAAGTGACCTCCTCCCAACAGACTACTGTGGAAAGAATCGAAAACTAATCTATGCTGATGTCTCGGTCTTTGTCCTGCTCTATGGAGATGTCCAACGGTTTCTGCGTTCCGGAAGGCGTGAAACGTCTCGGAACTTTTTCTTTTGATTTGGTGATCCGCATGCACACCGGGAATTCGACGATGTCTTCGAGTTCTTCTTCCGGCAATGGTGCAATCTCGTCCTTTGCTCGGGATATGCAGTCTGCTACTGTGTTCCGTTTTCCGTCGATGTGATGGATCTCGATATCGTATTGTTGGAGCTCGACCAACCATCTTGCAATTCTGTCGTGAATTTTTTTTTGCTAAAATATATTTTAAAGGGCGGTGATCTGTGTGTAAGATGATCGTGGATAAACAGATGTACGGCTTGAAGTGTCGCAGGGCAAATATTATTGCTCCTAGTTCTATCTGAATGGTTTCTGCCTCCGAAAGCGTCCGACTGGCATAAGCGACGGCACTGTATTGGCCTGTGTTGTCTACGGTCTGGGCTAGCATGGCTCCTTGTGCCACTGCGCTAGCGTCGGTAAAGATGTGGAACTCCTTTGCATAATCTGGATACGCTAAAATTGGCTTACTCATCA